>BLKM01008651.1:638346-1196594 GCA_013340265.1 Coptotermes formosanus | reverse complement strand
CCCCCCCCCCCCCCCCCACCGCCTCGTTCCCTGCCACATTACTGAAAGCTACTAACATCATATGCCCCTCTCAAAAAACGCTCATCTCCCCAGCTCTGGTGTTGCTCAATTTTCCGTTACTCAATACCCTATCTCCCCACATTTAAAGACGTCTTGAAACAAACACAACACATTTGTCGAACACGCCAACTGCAATAAACCTCACAAAAATATCACTATAGTGCCAAACCGCATATGACGTAGTTCCTTTTAGAAACTGAGGTCAAGCTTTGCATTCACAACATTATCCTGAACGTGTTTGACAAATATTCTTTAATATTTACTTAGTTCGCTGCGTCATGGCGTCTGAGGCATTACACGAATGCAATGTTCGATACTGCCAACCATCTGAAGCAAGTCTGATATGGGTAGGGTCTACGTTCCGTAAGTTTGCTCTACTCTCGTCTTTGCGCCTTTGGTTGCAACTGTATTGACACAATCGACGCTGCATTGATCATACAGGCGTACTCAAACAAGTGTGGAAATCTTGCAAGGCATGATACAAAAAACGGGGAAATGTGGAAAAAATAAAAAACTGTAGGAAGCACTAGCAATTTGGATATGGCCAATTAATGTTAGCAATCTTACAGCAACTGATTAGCTTACGTAAGTAAAGGGTGAAGATTACTGCAAGTACTGACACTAATACTGTATTAAATGTTCTAACGTGTTCCTACTTTGTAATTAACAACTTTTATTACCTTAAGTAATATTTATGAGTTTAAGTTACAGCAAATCGAATTACGGGCACCCTCGATATAGCGCCACAAAACAACAGTGGGTTGACTACATATATATATATATATATATATATATATATATATATTATTCATATATCCACTTGCCAGTTTACGTACAATTACATACTAGCTGCAAGAAAATGTGATGATTATCAGAGGGAAATACAGGCCTTATACACCAAAATCTGCATTTTTTTGTAATCACGTGTACGTTTGTTCGAATTACGAATGCAGAAATAACAATGGGAACAGGGGTGTACAAATCCTGCAAGTCAAGTCACCGTGGCGACTAAATTTTGTATGGTAGCGCTTAATACATGTGGGTCCTCAGTATGACGCTTTCTTAATGACACCCTTCCAGCGCTTAAAATTTTGTGGTGGGTCGTTAATTTTTGGAAAATTTATGCTTATGCAACAAGGTCACTCTGCGTGAGTCGGTATGAAGAATTCACGTAACGTGTTCGTTTACTCAAATGTGCTTTTGTACAGGACCAGAAATGCCCATCACCATACGGCAGTCAGCATTTAGTCGTGACCATGAGTGATTAAATAATCATCGCAAGCATTATCTGTCGTACAACCATCAGTTTGCGTCACCCATCTGGGGGGGGGGGGGGGAGAGAGAGAGAGAGAGAGAACAGGTATTTAATGTACATCCTAGAGTTAAAATAAATAAGCTATTGACTGGTCAGAAAAATAAAACTTGTCGTTTAATAATGCACGATTAGCTTTAACTTCAACGTGCTTCCTCGCACGCAACCAAGTGGTGAGATGGGAGGAGCTAAAAGACTGTACAAATCAACAGTAATGAGTCAGCGCAACTGGAAACGAAGATCTCCAAAAGGAAAACCATCAAGTTAAGCAGGGACCAACGGCATATCCATAGAGCAGCTGTGCCCAAGAAATGCTGAATAGCAGCAAGCTTAATGGCGCCAATTCCGCAACTGGAAGGATGAAACATGAGAAAAATATTGCTGCCTGGAAAAGGTGGCGTCTTTTCTAAACGAGGCAAACACTGAACAATTTACGGGACTGCTGAAGACTTTGCATTTTGGACAGATGCCTTATATTAGGATGGCAACAAACAGTTACGCAAAGGATGCAAAACCACTAAGTCCTTTCTTCTTCATTCCGCAGCCAAACCAGATTATTTCCATATACGTAACGAGACTACACATGTCTGACTGGAGGTTACACAGTAATTTTATGAAAGTGGGCCTATGCATTTTTAATTATTATTATTTCACGATTCATACTGCTCGCCTGTTACTATGATTCTCAAAGTACAGCGACGGGTGTGACATGCACCAAGCAAGCGATACGAGACAGCAAGCCTCTTGAAATATCATAGAACAGAAAAGCAGAAAACAAACCTGGAGCAATAAGAAAAGTTACAAAAATTGTCAGGAACTGAAGTTGCTTCTGAGCTTAATTAAACACCATGCCGTTAAAGCGCATGACTGTCCACCGCGCTGGACGAATGGTTTTCAACTCCCGAGAACGGCTGGGGTTTCTTTCTTCGCCATCACATCCGAAAGCCCACCCGGCCTCCTACACAATGGGCACCACAGGCTATTTTCAACGGTTTAAAGACAGACAGAGCGTGCAGCCGACCACTGACGTCCATCTGGTGCGATGATCAGGACAGCAATGTAATGTAGGCACACTGACTTCAGTAGGTCACGGTGCAATACGACGTACTGTGATGCTGGACTCCGAGCCCCATATGTCACTGCAATCTGTTCTACACGGATGGGTATCATACGTACACACGAAAGGGCCCGGGTAACAACGGCTTCACATGCATGAAGCTTTCCAATGAATTGATTCCATTAAACTGGCACTATAAATCTGATATGGACATCTTTCACCGAATTCTCAAACCCCACGAGGCAAGCAACTTTTAACAATCATCACATGTTCGAGGGGCCAGACTATTCATCAGCTTAATAAGCGTGGCGGGAAGGAGAGGCATTCAACTATTCAATACTAAATTACGTACTACTTAAAAGAACCACATGTCCCTCGGTGATGCGGTTATCATATGCGCTTGTAATGCATGTAGCACCCTACTTCGTGCCGTAAATCAACCGTACGACATACATTTCGTAACCAGGCTACATATGGCAACTGAAACCAGTCTGTTGATCCTGCAATCATATGGACAGACTACAGGGAAGTACGAATGTGTCCACGAATTCACGTCACAGAAAACTTCTCAGTAAAAGGTCCACATGACGGCATAAAACATGCATTCCCCATAGTCTGACAAAGACACTAGGTTGGCCACACCAAAGAGTAACAGGGAATCTTGTATGGTGCATCTGTTTAGTTACAATTATAGAGGTCATGTCGTCCGTGTCCACGCCATGAAGTCACATGGGGTAGTGGAGACAGTTTCACTCATTCTTAACCTCGGCACTGGATGGAGGTAACTGGCCAGCATAAGGCCCCGGCCGCCCCGGGTATGCACTGCAGAGGAGATGGGTGGGCCCGCGGGCTGGTCTTGACGCTTTGAAGCAAGATGAATGTCAGTGCTGGAAAGCGAACGGCGATATCTAGGTTGTCCCGCCCGTAGCCTAGTCACTGTGTCGACTGAGCTATCTCGGCTCCTTGTGAAAATCATACACACAGAGAAACTTCGAGCTTGTATCTGACAACAGATAGTGAATACCGATGTGGTAAAATAGATTTCAGGCTTCCGCCGCGATGTACGTGAAATCTGCGCTCTTCTGGGGTATGACGCAGCGTAGTGGCAATTCTGTAACGACGTTTTGGGACAACCTATGGGTCCCACCTTCAAGGGTCAAGTCTTCTTGGACGTTTACGCTTCCCCCACCCCCACCTCGAATTCTAGTGCACTGGGCCAGTATGATCCCGACTGCCTATCGTGCTTCCGAAACAAGATCACCTTCAACAGGTTGAAATCCTTAATCACTCTAAGATATTCAAAGTAGCCGACGACATGACTACAACAACTGCAGGTGTATTAAGCCGGTTAATGGTTCCAGGCATGACGGTGGATTGCGTGCATGAAGTCGGAAGGTGACCACGCACTCATTACAGCTATCCAATTACAGGCCTGTACAGACCCTTAGGGCTCCAGGAGGTAGAGGCTCCCAGAATTTCAAGACAATCGGCATATCTAAGTGGTAATGTTGTCAGCCCTACGTACCGGTCGCCTTTACCCCCCCAAGAAATATTTCTGGTATTCATTTCTGTTAGAGGCTGAGTCGACCCCAGGGTCACAGTGCGGCCGGAAGGATTAAGTCAATGAAAAACCCCAATGACCCCATCCAGAACGGAACCCGCGCAGTGCCTCAACCAACAGTGCCACCGCGTTAAAGCCTAGAATAAACTAAGGTTATACAGAATCAGTCACTTTATCTCCCAGATCTCTGTGGGTTTGTTCTTGAGGAACTACTTCCTTTTATTAAAGACGGGCTACAGGGGTGTAGGGCTTTGCTCAACGCATAAACCAGGTCCTACAAGGACATCCCGAGCTCTGAGAAACAAGGCTGGCTGATGTCTTCACTTGCTGAACCCAAACCACCCGCTCAACAAATAAATGACACAGGCTTTGTGACGCACATCCACCCAGTTTTCACAGAAGAGATGAACCGAGGGGCAAGAGATAAACACAAACAGATCAACTGGCGACGAAAAAAAAACAACCAAACATGCAGGCGGATTTTTAACACCGCAGACTGAAAGCAACCGAAACGGGTGCAAATATTCGGTACATCTGACGCGGACCACCACAGACAAACACGTCACCAGCATCAGTAACGCACATTAAAGGTACTCTTCCAAAAAGTAATCACTCAGTAGTTTTATTTTTCTACGTATTTGCCCTGCTTTTCAACGCTTTTCATCCAGCGGTTCGTAAGTTTCATGCGTCCATTAGAACGAAATGTTTACGGATTTGACAAGCAGCATTCTTGCACGGCTTCCTTCCACGAATAATCCCAAACGCGATGGCCATAATGGTGTCATCACTTTCCAGCGTTTCAAAGACCTCACGAGTTCTGACGGACCTAAGCCGTACTCACGGCTCGATTATTTTCTATATTCACAGTGTCTTTGGTTTGGACGGGAGTGGGGGTGGGGGGGGGTTGTAAAGCACCCTGATGACGTCAAAACTCGCTTAAGAATCAGACACCTGTAACTACATTGCACTGACTGATTCTTCGGAACTTGAAGGAATTCAAGGAAGATTTGCGACCTCATCTATAGCACATTTTTCAACGTCATAGCAGACACGAAAGCATATTAGATTTCATCTTTCTTCGCTCTACTGTTAATCAACGCCTTTAAGAACGACATTGACATGAGTCGCTAATCTATTATAAACAGGTTCCATTATTAATCAACGCAATTCCAAAATTCGCCGACGCTTTCTCTATTTTAATAATTAATTATTTAACACACAACTTCCTTTCCCTGCACTCCTTAGATCCGTGTGTTACCTGGACACTGCTACCGCGTCACAATCACACACATTTACATCATGTAACCTCAATTTGTTTGAGTCCTTTTCTTTTCAATGCTTCATGTAAATGGCTTCCCTGGTGTTATCGAGCATTTACTAAAGAAATTAACTTGCAGCAAGTTATCGTCATATTTGCACGTACAATAGATTAATGACAGATGACATAAAAACCCCGCTCCAAGGGACCCTCGTATAAGCAGGAAGTTGCACTGGCTTATTTATAGCATCTGCATGCTTATATAACCACATTCAGCAAGATTCTTGTCGAGACGTTTGTGAGACCTGAGACAGTAATAAAAATCTCCATCTGCACAGAATCCAGACGTTCATTACCGTATGTACAAAAGACTGCAACTGAACCCCTTCTAAACCAGCTGAATTTGGCCCACATCCTAACGTTTAATAAAGAGGCACTTTAATATTATCCTTCCATCCATGTCTATACCCCTCATCTGGCCACTTACCTCAAGGTCCTTCCAACTGTTTTTACAGTTTGTCATTCCTCTCCACTCCCCACGTCGCGACCCTATCATCTCAATTCATTTGATTGCCATAATAACATCTGGAGCTGAAGTAAGCATCAAGCTACAAAGCACGTAATTTTCTCCGCCACCCTGGTTCACACCGTTCTCTCGGCCCACATACTCTCTTCAGCGCTTCATTTCGCAACGTCCCCATGCGGCGGGAGATCAACGCTGATAGAACATTCTAATTCTGAACAACATGCCAACTTTTCTGAGCACACACAGAGCCTTCGACGTCGATCGCAACACCCCACAATCCTTTCTACGCAACTACTGCCGCCCACGTACTTCAGTCAGTGCTAACTTAGTGTGGACTGCAAGCTACTTTACTACTAGTCCTGTACAGCATGAGGTTTGATATTTGAGGTTTAGGACGTAACGCCGTGCTGTAACGTAGACCTGGAGGGAGGGGGAGGAGGCAGCAAGTTCGTCCGGAACGTCGGTACGTACCTACCAGACTACACGGCGTAACTTGTCCGAAAACAGTATTCTTATTACACATACAAAAATTCGAAACAGTTAAAAAATGGAGACGACATATTTACAGTTATCTTCTGGTTTATGGTAGTCGTTTACCTGCTGCTGGTACTGACTGCGGAGTTTGCAGTTCACCTTCGAAGTTGCTTTTGGTGGCGAAAGCCGACCGTCCTTTGCTTCTGACCAGTAACTGACGTATTCAGGTTACGCTATATACATTGCGCTGCAGTGCAATCGTGCTTTATGCATCTAAGATAATGCAGTTACTACCTGTAGCGTTCTGCGTGGTTAGAGCGGTGCATAAATTTGACTTTCTCTCTCTCTCTCTCTCTCTCTCTCTCTCTCTCTCTCTCTCTCTCTCCAACGGCGCTACAGCCCGGGGTGGGCCTCGGCCTCCTTCAAGAGTTTCCTCCATCCTTCCCGGTTTAGGGCGACTACTCTCCAATTTCTACACCCTAGCTTTGCTGCGTCTTCCTTCACTCCATCTTCCCAGCGCAGCCTGGGTCTCCCTCTAAGGCGCCTTCCTCCTGGCTCACTGAGGAGGACTCTCCTGGATAAATCATCATCATCATCCTGGCGTATGACACGTAAATTTGACTTTAGGCTTGTTATAAACGAAACACCTAACAAATGGCGACCAGTAGCATCAAGGTCACGCAGTGATAAAGACTCACGTTTTTGACACGATCTATACGTTTTCCCCTCGACCGTCATCGCCCGCGCTGAAGGGACTCTACCCACGGTGTGCAGGTCACATGCATTCTCGTGAGTAAGAGACAGCACTGTCTCCGACATACTTAAGGCTACAACTTTACTCTATCCTAATTGAATTTTACAGGAAAGTTCACCTTGTAAATCACAGCACTGTCTACGTCCTGGGATACTTACTGAGAATAATAATCTTCCGGACACGCACTTGCAGTTATTAAATTTATCAATGTTAACATCCTTTATCGCAATGTATGTACACCTACTGTTATGCCATGCGCGTTTCGACGCCTGTGATGGCGTCATCATCAATGACACACCGTCAGACATACATCCCGACCAAAAGTCGTTGGTATTAGATAATAAAAAATTTAATTCCACGAGCCACACGGTATGTACAACATAAAGCGCTTACAGTTAATTTGCGTTCGTATCTGAGGTTGTGAACCAGAAGCATCAGCCCACAGCACACAGACTCTCCGTCACACATGAGACCACGGAGCTGGGGCATAAACATTGACAGTCGAAGTCGGTTATAACATCACGAAAGGGTCTGCATATTTTGCGTCTTTATAAACGAGCACTGTTATAACCGAGGAGTATAACAGTGAAGAATCAATTGGTACCTTTGAACATCTAACGTTACACACGAGGTGTCGTATAAACCGATGTCGTTATAACCGGGTTCCACTCTACCTCCACATTCCATACGCCTTCATGGCAACGGTCCAGCATAGGGACAACTGCACCTCACTACGCGCGATGAAAATGCTCCGTTGTAATTTTACGCTGCACACTCGTAACCAGCCACGATGATGCATTTAGTTTATTCTGCATTTTGTCCTTGGCAAACCTCTTTAATTAACACAGATTATTAATAACTAATATTATATTTGGGTTCGTGGGAGAAGACAAGGTTATCAAGGAACTGCCGGTTCACTGAAGTGTCAATAAAATCCCAGACTGTTATTCGGAAGTGAAAGAATGAAAAGTGCAGAGCCTTTGCTACAACAGGTACTGGCACCTCACACACATAAACGTGTTTTATCTGGCCGGCAAACCATCCACCCAAAACATAGCTGCAGCCTCACACGTAGGCCTTACGTAACGGGCATTTGTTATAGACAAAGATACGTTATCTCAAACGTATATTGAGATATGACCCAATAAGTATCAATATTTGTATAAGATAACAATATCCAGCGCACTTCTGATACCCCCCAACATACCTACTTATGGAGTGCCTTAATACACGGATAGCTCGCTATGAAAGGTAAACACGTCCTACACCGCTCGGGTTTGGCGAACACAAACGCTAACAGATAACGTTGCAGGGTGCACATGGGCGATTCCATATCAAATTGCGCGACAAAGAAACATTGTTCAATTTAATTTTTTAAACGGGCTTCATGCAGGGGTTCACAAAGTGTGCGCCCAAGACGCCAACTGGGTTGTGGCAAACGAAAATCCTATCTCGTGCCAGGAATGAGAACCTGATCCCCCCCCCGGGCACCCTATGTATTATTACCCGTTAATCTCCACGTAAACTTCATTCCTGACAAAAGTATTTCCAGTGCACGAGAACTCCTTCATATTACACCGACATAAAACTGTACAAAAGACATAAAACACACAGCCGATCACACGGGGTACAGCCTCAAGTAGGCCTAACCAACTCTGGTCGAAGCATCCGTTTGTGACACGACATATAAACAGAGGGGAGACCGTCAGTCACGAACACATCTACAGGCACATATTTCTGGATGCAAGGACTCTTTTTATAACTCTTTTAAACATTTCTCTCAACACAGTTGCTTTTCACTAACTTCTGGCATATCCAACTTCCTCCTTTCCAGCGACTTATTTTGTGCTTCATTTGGAGTAAACCGAAGATGTCATCATCGCCAACAAAATTTGAAAAGTATGTTCAAATTTACATAGAGTGGGGGATAAAAAACAACAACACAATTTTCAAAGGGCGTATCAATTTTACACAATTGTTTAAACCACAATTTAAATACGTTTCATGCCATATTTCGGAAAACCTGGAAACAAAACACTCTTTTTAAACGTTACTCATGTAGTATGTGAAAGAATTAGATACGTCCTACTGACGGAATTTTATTGCCGTATACATGGTTTTGTCAATACCTTTTATAAAATACAAGTACCTGATGATGGCCACGTAAGGCCGAAACATGTCGTACGGCCAACATGGTCGGCTGTGGCTTGATATATACACACACCCTGACGTAATTCCGGAGCTCAGTTCGGAGTCAAAAAATGAAACCACCGTTAGAAAAGCCATGGTACTGCATTTCCGTTGAAAACTCGTTCCAAACGAGATTCATTTACGAGACCCCACACCCGAACATATTCATAAAAGACTAGCTTTACAAGGGCGTCTTTAAGTCTTTAAGAACCGCAATCCGCCCTCCCTTCGTCACCTTCCCTACGACAGCAGCACGCCATATCAAGCCACACGATTATCGAAGCACGGTCCTTACATGTAGGATATCGTTACATATGCAGGCAATGCTTCTGTTATCACACTACGGTACTTCACAAACTACCTCAGACGCTGTCACTGTGCTGATTTCTATTATGTTTTATTTTACGACGCCGTCAGTGACCACAGCGTCCAATGATGGTTTGTTAGCTACTGTTACTACCGTCACCATGAGCTACCTCTGTTCAAGAGCACTCACGCACACAGGCGCACACTGAAGATTGCGTATCAAGGCCACAGATAATGCGAGCTACCGTCAATTATACTTTATTAATAAACCGTGCCTCAGATGTAATTGTAGTGAATGCTGATTACACGTAACAAATACGAACTCCAAAACTTCACATGATGTAACTGAAGAAACACACTTATAACAACAATGCCACCCACCAATACGCCTTCCAGTCCTGGATGCATCCAGCCCATCGCTGATCCTGTGCATTCAGGCTCGTCTGAAAGCTCGACATCGAAAATGCTAAGGCCAACCGAGCGAACTAGCATTTTTTTCGTTTGAAACCACGTTTTTAAAAAGCATATGCCTTAACGCTGGCTGAACACTACAACACTAATAACAGTAACACAAATGGGCGTAGTAGGGCAGTGGCACAAAAAGTACTGCGACTTAAGCACTCCCTACATATCATAAAAAGGGCCTAGGATAGGTTCTGCATACGGTTTGCCTGAATAAATTACAAATTATATAGCTAATTAACACTGTTATCCGCTGAACTTCCCATCACACAGTATGACTAAAAATATTCCCGTCCTTTCGACAAGAACGAGTTAACCTACATTAGTGTCTAGTACAGAAATACGCAAGATTTTGAGTAATTTATTTTGACGAATGAGTAGTACATAAGCCGATCCCAGTGACATGGCGTAGGTCTGAGGCTGAGCGCTTGCTTGGATCGTGGGTTCGAATCCCACCTGGAGCATGGATGTTTGTCTCTTGTGAGTGTAGTGTGTTGTCAGGTAGAAGTCTCTGCGACGGGCCGATCCATTGTCCAGAGGAGTCCTACCGACTGTGGTGTGTGTCTGAGTGTGATCAAGTGCAAATAAAAACCCTCTACACCTACTGTAAACAAGCAGGTAGAAGAGGAAAGGACTACGAAACTAGTATATACGTCTGTGGATGCCTGGATCTAAATCCGAGTTGCCAAACATCATAAAATGTAGCCATGTTAGGAATTAACAGTCAGGTTGCTCTAAACATCTCAATCCTATGAGTACAAGAAAAAATGTTTTCCAAGATTCTGGTAAGAATAAAGACCAGTGCTGTAAGGGACACACTGTAGGTTTCCGCATGTAGTGCATTGTATACAGCACACAGAAGTGAAACACTAAAGCGGTTATCTCCAGAAAATGTTTTTCTGTGTAAATTCCGTAACATTCGATCACAGTGTCCTCAGTATTACAACATTCCTCATCACACAAGGAGGCGCCGACATGGTGGGGGCGGTATCAACGTGGATTCAGTATTAGTGCCACACCAGACATTTGGGACGCATTTTTCCTCGAGCACCGTGCACCGTATAGAATTTTAGTTCAGCAAAAACGGTATATGGAACAATACAATAACCAAAAATATGCTGGAAATAGTAATTCTGGTCCCCGCACCCACGGATATTTACATTTTATTACTTACCCTGACCGTACGGTCATGGAGCCAGGAACATTTCTCAAAGACAAGAACAGGGGGTGGTGGATTATACCTGAAATGTGGAGGCGATTTGAAATACGGCAGACAGAAGCAATGCCGTTGCTGGGGGGGGGGGGAGTCTGGCCGCCAAAGGACAGCCAAGTGGGCAACAAAATGAATACTTTGAACGAAACACACTGATTTTCTGCGCTCATATAAGTCTACGCTGAGAAAAATACCCGCAAATTCACTAAATACTTGTTATTTTTGAAACTTTGTAATTTCTGTTCGTGGCGGCCACTGTGATTACTCGTCTCGGACGCCAAAAAAAACCGAGCTACGCCACTGAAATGAAGGATAATATTAGCGTGGATTTTTGAGAAATGAAGTGTGGCACCGTAAAATGGATTGAACTGTCTGTGGAAAAATTCAAACAACTTACTCCTATGAAAGCAATGATGAACCAGAAACACGCAATATGTATTCCTCCCAGTACTGCACTTCTTGCCACTAACCGTGTTTAAAAACTCCTCCGTATTTGGAATAAGCTTACACAAGTTCAAAAGCTTCAAGAAACAGGTTAAGAATTATGTGAAGGTATTTACCAGACGCCTGTTCTATGAACAGAACACACTGTACCTGCAACTGCAACATATATGGGGATGTGACCAGAAACTACATTAATCCTGTGTCCTCTTTTATCTCTTTTTATGAAGATATGCCAATCGGGGAGAATCCGGAACTCTGGAACAGTTGGCAGCACGTGAAGTTACGAACTGGTACCTCTATATAAAACCTATACTAGACCAGTGGGCACATGCTTTGATTCTTACCTACCCGTATATGACAACTGCACAGCAAGATGAGAAATTGCACTGCTGGGCGAAGTTGTGATGCACAGTCTCCTGCCAATTGCAACCGTTCTACGTTTTTCTCCTAACCTCAAACCACTAGCCAGCAGTGATACAGCTGAAAACCATCAAAACGTATAAACCATATGTCACAGGTTCTTTTATTTACACCACTTAAAACACCAGTCTTCTTGCTCTTCTGCAGCAATAAGTATGAACACTTTTAATGCGGGCCGATACAGTTTCTGGCTTTCAACGTTTGGAGTCAATATGGACAGAGGTAACAGACAGCAGACCTTAGACATAAGGACTGATGACTTGCGCAAAACGAGGTAACCAGAGGCACGTGTTATTAATATAAAGCCTAATAAAAACTGTGGACGGAAAGATAAAGGCACACAGCTGTATTCAACAGAACACTTCACATAACCAACAGCCAAGCTGCACCTGCCGGTTACCGGCCACACGTGACGCACCCACACGCGCTGCCGCTCACGATTCAACTGAGCGTTTGCCAGCACGCTTGCATGCCCACCAACTGCAACGACCGCGCAAGGCGGGACTCTCCCACCCTGCCCTCCCTCTGACAGCCATCGCAAACCCACCTCGCCACCCGCGGTAAGCGTTGGCGTCCAACAAATTTTGCTTCCAAACCATAGATTCTGTTTATTCGCATGGTTTCTAAGTAGCAGGTTACTAGAGCACTTTCAGACTTTCTACTTTCAATTATCCGAGCGTTGCGACACCTAATGCGCCTTGCCTGCCATTCTCGGCACTTAACGAAGTTTGTTCCAGTCCGACGATTTGTCGGACAAAAGCAGGACTTCGGCAAACAACATTTTATGACCGGTGCATTAGGGCCACATGAATGGCTTTTCGACCTAATGCACACCGGAAGTGTCGGTTGGTTCAAATTGCAACAGGCAACATCACAAATACTCGCATTTTTACGCGCCCTTTCCTAGAAGTGAATTTAACCTTTTAAAGCCTAGCGGTAACTTTACGTACCGCCAGGTTTAACATTAAAAAATTCTACGTGGTGCCCACATTGCGTTTATGTGTTTTGTGCGGATCTCAGAACAAACAGCAACTTTTGCCTTATAACACATTAAGAGATTGGTTTTTATAACCGAAGTGGAGAGTGTGGGTGGCAGAATTCAAAGGATAGGGAATGGGACATGTTGACAACATGAGGGCGGTCATTCGTTGATTGTAACTTATGCTGGGGTTACGGAGGAGATCCATAACAGATATCGGGATGATCCGAGAGACAGGAATGATAAAACTGGGTCCGAAATATGCATTAGTCATGGCAAAATGTGCTATACGATTAAAGCTTCAGGAGGCCAAGGCCCGATGTCGGGCTGTCGCGCCATGGAAGAAGAAGCGCACTGGTCTGAGGTCCTAAGCTTTTTGTTGTGATGAAATCAAGGAGACTTTCAATTGCTGGGCCGGCCACATGCAATGAAAATCAGGGCCGTATCGCAGACGAGGCACATTTAACCACTGTGTCAAATCCTACGTACAAGAAAAAGACAGGGCAGGCAAAGTATACGATGTCCTTGAAATGTAGGTGGGCATTTCGGGGTATGAAAACAGACGCAGGCAACTTTTCAAGAACGGAACATATAGCTGGTCTTGCATCTCTTGTTCGACTTCTATCGCTATGGGCTGTCCCATCCCCTCCAGCTGCTCGCGAACCGCAATTATCACACACACACACACACACACACACACACACACACTAGCTCGCGAGACACAGGCGGTGAAAAGTGCAGGGGCAAATGGCTCAAATTTGATGACCTCGTATATGCGTAAGCATGTAACTTGTGCCAGGAACAACGCAAAATACCTCTTTAGTCTACCATTTATTAAATACTAACAAAATGCTGCACACTTATTTATATATATTATTTTAGATTATTCCTTCTCCAATACGTTTCGGCGATGATCGGGCATTCATCAGTGAGACAAATTCAAGGGATGACCGTGCTATATCGGTACACACTTTCAATAAAGAGCGTAACTCATGTATCCATTCAGGTACATGATATTATGGTACTAGACACAGATTGGCAAGCTCAGCATTAATCCTATATACACATAAACCTTAATGATTAACATTAAAAGTTTAATTACTAGATAATATTAAACTGTAAAAGGTAATGAGCTCCTTTAACATTTATTTCTCATAAAATTCTCAGTAGTACATAACGCTATAAGTTGTTGTTTTTGCATTCAAACACCCACGAGATGTCAATTCTTATTATGAAAGCATCCAATCCCGTAACAACGGAATACCAGCTACACTCTTAGAGTGAATACGCCCTTTATTCTAACATGTTAAACGAAAGACGGTTGATTAACACACCCACAACCAGCGCAATTATCAATACAAAGCGTGCCGTTGCTAGATCGAAGGGTGGCATTTTCCTTTACTTGATCATGGTGTCTGCTGACCTAACAAAACCTAGCAAGCATGTTACAAAATTAAAAAAACTGAAAACATTCCACGGTCAAACCGAAACGTATGACAACACTATCAACGCAAATGTGTATTTTTGATGTACAACGGTGCACCCGTCAAACGTTATCTGTGAACACATGAACTCGCTCAAAGAGATGACAAAAGGAAAAAGACTTTATGAGAGCTGCGAATTTCTCTAACAATCAACAACTTTTCCATGCCCCCGTACAGTGAAAGCATAACAAAATTAATTGTGCAGCGAGAAAGCCTTTGTTTACCTTTTATAATTCACCTAGCCAATTCTATATAAGACATTGTTTACGCGTCAGTTTACGTGAAAGAAGTAGCATACTTTTGTTGCGTAGTCACTTCTAATTTAATTAATCCCATTCTGATATTTCTATCTCAAGACAAGCTGTCACACTACATTTCCTCTTGTAATACACAGCGATGTGAACAAACACAACTGGCCCCACTGCACTGCCAGTTAAATGCGCAGTTTGCATGTCAATAAACCGAAAACGTTGGTGGCTTTGGCTGAGGGCATAAAAGCAACTCCCAACGCTCCCTGACTCGAAATCCGTATCTTATATACAGCAGTACATAAAGGGAAGACAGTTTCCAGCAAAATGGTGTAAAAATCATACGAAAAGACAGGTATAAACGGCCACTAACGAGAAAATAATAACAAACCAGACAAAAGTCGCTAACAGCCGACTAGGGATGGTACACCAGCTTCGGGACCGGTCGTATAAATTCGGACTACCTTGTCAACTCAACCAGATTACCCAACCAAAAAACAAGACCTACTAAAATTTACATATATGTGTAATAAATAAATAAATTACATATATAATAAATATCCTTATAACGTCAGGACGTATAAGGAATTCAGGTAATTTTACCGTACGTTTTGGCCAGCCGATCCCAATGGGCGCGCGGTCTAAGGCGTCGGTCTGCGGCCGAGCGCTAGGTGGGATCGTGGGTTCGAATCCCTGCGGGGGCATTAATGTTGTCTCTTGTGAGTGTTTGTGTTGTCAAGTAGAGGTCTCTGCGACGAGCCGATCGCTCGTCCAGAGGAGTCATACCGACTGTGGTGTGTGTCTGACTGTGAGGAAGTGCAAATAAACGACCTCGACACCTACTGTGAGTAGACAGAAGAGGGAAGGACTACGAAAAGAAACGTTCTGGCAATATAATACCACAGCAGTGAGGAAACCAGTGGACCGCTGAATCAAATGCGTTGATATCCAGAGTGCTTATGCACAAAAGGAAGGTAAGGATATGACTATAATCAACGCATTCCATTCAACGGTCCACTGGTTTCCTGATTCCAGGAGAAGTCAGCTGGACCTTTCCACGACTGACGCACAATCTCCGAATCAGTTTCATCGTTGCCGATTCTTCGGTTGTCCCGAATACACTCACTGATCTACTATATTACAGTCGATGACCTCCCAAAACACGCATAACATCAACACTAACCTGTCGTTTATTCCATTAACGTTCTTAATTTTTCCTCCGGCCCACACAGCCAGGACCATACTAAATTGCCATTCTTCCAGCCGTTTCGCTATTTCCACACCACCTGATCACGTGTCTTTCTTTGACATATACCATCAACTTCATGACCCAGCACTATCACTCCGAAGACAGGGAAACAATCGAGCGGGTGGTGGTGCGGTGACGCTCAGCACTTGCATTCAGATGATGGCCAGGTCGAATTTCGGCCGAGGCACCGGAAACCTTCACGGGATTTTCGTGGGTTTCCTCAGTCCCTCTAGGAAATACCGGGGAAGTATCTTGATTAGGTCATGACCGTCTTGTTCCAAATCCTTACTAATTCGTCATTCATAAATCGTCCTACTATAAATACTACGAGACGGCCTGGGAAGCTCAGTCAATATAGCGAGTCACATTGGGCCGGACGGTCCGGGGTTGTAACCCCGGTGACGGCAATAAATCTTCTCCATATCCGCCCAGATCGGCCATGAGGCCTACCCAGACGCCTCTCTAACGAGAAGTAAAGCGGCCGCGACGTGGCGTTGCCCACCCATCCCCATATAAGATTGAGTAGATCTTCCCATCTACCACCCAGGTTAAGAATGGGTACAGCTATATGCACATTCCTTCTTCTGTCTCAGTCATGGCATATTACGGGGTGGTCGTTACCTTCATAATGTACATCTGACACGTTGACAGTGCCTTAAGAGAAACAAAAAAAATCGAAAAAGTGACACAAATTAGGAAAAATGAATACTGTTCACAGCCGCCATTCCTTCAACGGCAGCCAGCATAATTTCGCCAGGTATATCACCTTAGAATATTACGTTTCTTCAATGTGACTGTAGCCCCGTAGAAATATACCGACGATTCGGAGGAACATGCTATGTGGTAACTTCACGCTAATCGCCGCGAGAACCTTAAATCTCGTACAAACCAAGACTGCCCACATATTTTTACATTCTCTCGTATACAAGCCTACTTGCTGAAAGCTCGTCACGGCGACACTTCGTTTCTGGCTGTACAGTTGATCCGTCCCACATATTATATCTGTATTCGAACGTAATTTAAAGTGTCTGTAGGCGAACACGACATAGAAATGAGATCCGACGCACAAACGGCAACATACGGAAACTGCCTTCAATAATTAGCTTGCATGACCTTACTGTCAAGTCATCCAAGAGAATATCACGAAGACTAACGCGTTCAGCGGACACACACAAATGCTTGTATGAACTTGTCCTTTTAAGGACAGTTCCAATTTATTTCTGAAAATTCTACTCCACTTCAGTAGACATTAGAAAGGTCCTTTTGTCCTTTATTTAGCTTAACGGTAAACCTATCAATTATGTAAAGCGCCTGTAAATATCGCATCCGTCCTCAGGCAATACTTCAAAAGCGTACCGTCACGCAGGTGTATAAGTTCTGTACAAGGGAAAGCCACTAGAATGTATGTTGGAGAGAGAGATAGAGTGTAGATAAGAATGCCTGTACTTATGTTTCCACGGTTTGTTGATTTTCATAATCAACATTTAACATTCCATAGGTTTGTTGCTGAAATACCGACACAAACATTAGACAAGACCACGGACATTGTGCACTCTCCTCAGACTTTATTTCTTAGTCTTATGTGAGAGGTAATTGACTGCCTTATTGGACAAACGTTCTCGAAAGTCTATGCTTGACAAGCACTGCAATTACTTTTACCAGAAAAGTAGAACCCGTTCTATTACATAAGTAAAATATCTGTTGTTTATTGTTGTGTGTTACTGCCGATATGCTGCAGATAGGCCTAAAATATTTTGGTAGTAAAATCCAGCTTCAGTTCAAACTGAATGTCAAACAAACCCAATCTTTTAGCCTTACCAACAAAAACACTGGGGTTTTGGTTTCAGTCACTATACTTCACGTTTCAACGCTCTAAAAATAAGCCGAAGTGTAACGATGCTACGTTGAAATCAAGCACAAACACACGTAAGGTACATCTCATTAACGATGGATTGTTTACGTTCCTAAACATGAATGTATGTATATTTTCAGTACGTTTTTAAATTTCACGGGAACGAACAGAATGACGCAAAAGTCTGTTAACTTTTCAAAGTTTTGAAGCCAGTAAGCAAATATGCCAGTCAATTTGTAAAACGGTGCCACACCGTTGTGACTTGTGCACTGAACACGGAGGATCTCAATACGAAGAATTATTGTACATGCGGTACGTAACATGTGTTTTAGTGTACATTTTATTAGTTGGTTAACTGACTTTTGTGACACTGTGTATTACAGGACAGCAGTAAACCATATAACCTATTAAAACCTAGTTATTGGGCGGACCGCCAAGTTTAACATTAAAAAATTCTACATTCTGCCCACACACTGCAGGCACCTTAGCATAAACAGTGACTTTTGCCCTACACAACATCTACTCCTTGGTTTTCATAACCGTAAGGGAGAGTGTTTACTGCGCGGTACGAATTGGATCTTTTAAAGAGAAGAGATTGCGTCTCCTCCTTAAAGGGTTAATCATGGTAATGCCATACTTGACTGTAACAGCCTTTACGCAGACAAGGCCTATCCATAACTGGGCTATGACCTTTCAGAATTCTCTTTACATTTGCTTTTCATGACATCGAAAAGTGGCTTCAAAAGCGATTACGTACCATACCTATCAAAAGTTTTACTCAACTTTTAACATTTATCTTCCACATTTCGACATCTGGGCAAAACAGCACCTGAGACCCAAGTACAAACTGCAGCGGTCCGAGCTCTCTACAGTTCTTTATCATTCATTTCTCGAGACTTTGATTTATATCTCCAGATGTGCAGCTACCATTTACTGTTATGAAATTCCTTGCACGTGTTCTCTGATACCGCGAAACTTGACTAAATAATATATAACTAGGCATAAGCAACTGCACATACTGTTTGAATGGCCTAAAGTAACATTCCACTTACCGTATAATCCACACAGCGTGAGATTTGCTTCCATTAACTCGCATTTCTCAATCAAATCAAAGACTCTCATAAACGTTCACTAAGTTCGTAAAGAAAATCTTACAGCAAATTATGAATCTGATGTTTATCAACCAACTTAATACTAATAACGTCTCCAGAAACTTGATCGACCTTCTAAAGCCTAGCGGTAATTTTACGTACCACCAGGTTTAACATTAAAAAATTCTACGTGGTGCCCACATTGCGTTTATGTGTTTTGTACGGATCTCAGAACAAACAGCAACTTTTGCCTTATAAAACATTAAGAGACTGGTTTTTATAATCGAAGTGGAGAGCGTTTACAGCGCGGTACGCACTGAGTCCTTATCTAAAACACAGACGTCCCGTCTTTAAAGGGTTAAACATTTAGGAGCACGATGCTGAAGAAATTGCAACTGAACTGAGATTAAACGACGAAATAAAGCGGTGCGAGAGTGGGTTGCGACTCAAACCCATCCCTCATTCTCCTCAAACAAAAAATAATACTGATGGAATCATAAAATCTGTTCACCTTCTAACAAAACAAAGTAGTGAGGAACATCGTCGATGGTACGTGAGGAATAGTAATCTCCACATGGATCTGGAAATAGACACTGTGGACAAAGAAATACAAAGGTTCGCACGGAAACACGAGGATAGGCTCCACCAACACATCAATGTCGAGGCTTTACAACTCCTGGACAACGGTGATATAGTGAGAAGGCTTACAAGGGTAAAACCCTCCGAGCTAGTGTAAAGTGTTAGTCAAAAAAGCAGAGTTAAAAAAAGCAGAGTTGTGACAGTGAAATACAAGAAAACCGTGTCTAACTACAAATGCCAAAAACTAAGGAATGCCACTGGGTGAACCCTTAGATTAAGAACAGGTCAGAAAAAATTACTCGTTAGTTTGAAGACTAGTTGTACTAGCAGAAGCACCAAAAAAACTTCTAACAAAATGCATTAAAAATGTATACGGAAAAAAAACAGACGTGCTGCCTTACCTTACTCTGCAGCCTGTCAACATTTAAATTTAAATATCGTCCGATTTCTTACTTAACCTTTCTTAACATCTTGTTGTCCAGTGGTGTTCCTTATCGCGAAGTCCATTAACAATATAGCCCTGCCATGCTTGTACTCGCTCAGTGCCTACTTTATGGAATTACAAATTCAGTCAACAAACGCTCACTACGCGACGCAGGCGATGTACAGACATGGACGCTATCGCTTTCACGCCTTCCGTAAAATACAGGGTTTATCAAGTGGTGTCTTGTTAGGTATTAGCCAGTTCGGTGTACGGGCATTATATTAAGTGCCAGCTCACTCACATGCCGCTTAGTTGTGCGAACGGCGGCTGACTACTCAGACCTGCAACAAAAGCCAGTCCTCGGAATGGCTACTGAGATGGCTTAGCGATCTGGAGGTTGGATAACACAGGCGAACCACTGGCAACGACTGAGGTATCAACTGGCTCAGTGATATAGGGTTCGCCTACACCGTTTTGACAGACATCCCGTTGTGAGATATATTAACTAAAGGTGAACTTTTCAGTCTGACACAACTTTTTTTACACCTGTGGTATGTTTCGGCGTGTTTACACTAAGACACATGCCGGCAAGGCCTTCAAGAATACAAAGATTAGTTCATAATTCAATACATACTGTGCATTACAGACTAAAATCTAGAACTTTTATAAACCTTGTGGTAACGACTGACTCGTTCGAATAATACTCCTATTAATTAAATTCTAAAACGATATTTCGAAAGGTTTAAAATCCAAAATATGTTTGTCTCATTTTGTCTACTAATTAATATTTAAGTTCATACAAACATCGTGGATTGCTTCCACTGCGGTGGTGTATGTTGAAACTTTAAAAGCTATAATGGTGGTTTAACCTAAATAGACTTAAAGATAAGAATCAGTGCACAGACAATACGAACAAAATAATATTCAACAGCATACAGCGTCATTCGGGCCACGATTTTGGACTACGAACACGTTCTTTAGTGTTGTAGACCTTCGAAACGTCGGGAACTATAACGGCACTTTCAAGAAGACCTGAATCGTCAGAACTGCCATTGTGAGAACACCAAATGTCTCACTGAAACTTTCTTCTTCAGTTTGTCTCTATTAACATCTGGATCTACGTCATACTCCAATAGTTTTACAAAGCCACAATTCTACAAGTATTTTGCAAAATACATTTTTGCTACAGACGAGAGACGCGGTAACCTGCAGGAATAAAAACCAACGTTGCATTACCTTGCCCATTATTTTGAACAGCGAAACACACGAGTCAAATTTAAGAAGCCATCTCACACACCCATAATCCCTGCCGACTCAAAACCGCATACAAATCAAGGACAGGAGAACCGACTAACAAATGTGCAGCAATAGATATTAGATAAGCTCACCAGGGCGCCAGCTCAGCAAAGGGCACATCTGGCACAATGTGCTGTTAGATAACTTCTGATGTAAATGTGGCACCACAAGACGGCCCACGCTTACCGCAGACACTAGACGACACTCCGTGAAACAATGGGAAGCAGGTAAGCACCGTTATAACCCACGCTGGCTTCAAAAAACGTACTGCCTATCTCGCCGACCTTGGCACTCTAGGGGTCATATGCAAGTATACCGTCTGCCAAAATGTCAACCGTTGTATTAAATGGTGAGTGAGCTCAGCGATACCGCCGGTGGCTAACAGCATGGAGAAACCCCCTTCGAATTACGGCCGAGAAATTGGATAGCCTGAATCAGGTTCTCGGGGTTATCGTCAGTCACTACACATGAACAGTACCCCCCCAGTAGGCCACAATTCCGAAACTACATAAGCAGAAAACACTGGCATAGTTTCAATGCCTTCCCCACAAAAACGACAAGATACGCGTTGTGTTGCCCGCTGCTAGGCAACGACCGTCCAGTGAGCACTCCTGCTGACAGTCGCTCAGCGGTTCAAGAAATCCCCTGCCTATTATGTACCCCGACGGCATATTACCGTGCTCAGTCGGCCTAATCCTGAGTCAGATGGCTCCGGCAGGGTCCATTGCCTATGCCTACGCGCCCCGTATGCTGTTATTCTGTACCTTCCTATAGCTTGTTATGGAACAGAAATACGGTCAACAGAATCTGCGTACTTAGTACCGGCAACTGACCATAAGGCACGGTGATTCGCTACAGTGGCTGCTGCAGATTAACTTCTGTTCTATGAGACTGCCCCAGGAGTACAACTCAACTTCATTCGCAAATTTATGACTGCAGAGATTAAAGAGATTAACGACCAACCACAACCTCCAGATACACTGCTTGTCTGAACACCTCTGGCTTGTCGAAACTTTTAAACCCAGTTTGAACACTTGAAACCAGAAACTCCGCAACAAATCAGACATTAAATGCGCACCTCCGGGCATCAAAATCACGGAAGTGACGTCACGGATCGTTGCCTCTTGCAGAGTGACCGGAAAGCTTGGCCAGGAAGTTGTCAGCGGGAGGCTGCCGGTAATTCATGGAAACCTCATCTATAAGTTCTCGATTTGGTTTCGAGCGATAATGAAAGGCACTATTACAGGTTACAGTCTCGCTAAAATACATAGTGTCAGTGATGAAGCGTATTTCCTGCGCTTGTGTACCAATTCGCTGGTTTAAGAAGCCCGGTTATGTGAGATGCACTCGTGAATAGCCTGTAATCCAGAGCTGCCGTACACAAAGTGGCCCGCGCACGAAGTAGTCGCTCCTGCATGTCCCTTCCGTACTGCATTACCAAACCTATAACTGATAACAGAATTCTGCAACTATGCAACTACGCCATCTACAGGGTGCACTGCATCTTCCGTCCATTTATTTATCCTTATCTGACCAAACGTGTAACTACAAAGGTACAACACTTATACAGGACTGACAATACCTTTTTCTAAGGGGTCCACCAGATTAGGTGCGTTCCTTTACCTGAAGACGAAAGCACAGCCGGCTTCCGAAACGTAGTACCACATTGGAAGTTAAAGACGGATAAGGTCCAAAGACAAATCGCTTCAGTACGTAATAAACCCTTTTACCTACACCACATCACATTACTGCACAACTCCTAACCCACAAACATAACATAATGAATTCCAAGGACATTAAAGGTTGTGAAAGTCGCAAAAATAAAATCTGATATCCGAAACTCTCAGTGGAATTTGTTCAGACACAGGAAGACACACTACAGGGTACGTGCAATCAAGTGTAATTCGCCCAGGAGACAGGCCCATACCTACTTCATATCTCGGGTATACATGTCGTTTACAGAACGATATGGATGTGCAGAATGCACGGGGGTTGGCGTCAGACCTTACTGGAACTGCCGGGAATGAATCATACTTCTCAAATCCTTACAATACAAGTATGGCATCATATCCATACGACTCGCAGCAAAATAATATTTGCAAACACACCAATGAATCATCATTCCTTGCGCTGTATAGAGACTGGCGCGTCAAAAAACAGAAACAGAAACTCACATTCCGCGTGTTAATCCACTCTGCTCCTACAAAGCACAGGATACTGTGTGCTGTCGTCCGTAACAATGGGCGGCCTCTTTACTAGTAACTTCTCGTCTAATCTTTTCTTCAACATACGTTTTAACCATAAAACTAATATCACATTTCTAAAGCTACGAACACGAATCGCACCACTTTCACATAGTAAGATTCGTAGAGGTTAAAAGGTTAAAAGCAGAATTCTTAATAGTAATTCGTCGATGACAAGATTCCGAATTAAAGCGTTATATAAGATGACTGATTTGATTTACACAATAAGCTAAAATAACTTTAAAAATGTGAAATTATTTAGAAAGTTTAATAGTTTTCGTGCCTCCTACAACCTAAATTCTCTCGCCCACACATCAAACCCTGACAAAAGGTTTATTACACGGCGAAAGTCAAGAGTCCTCACACATACAATAATTGGCCATTTCTTTGTCCCTGTTCGAACTAACTTAACCCCAATTACAGATAGGTCCGCCCACCTCGTAGCTTATAAAATTCAAAGCTCGGTATAAAGATACTTATCAGCTTTCTTCATAACACACTCCGGAATAATACGAGTCCCCTTTTCGCAATAAATAAAACTGAATGCAAGATGCAATCAATTAACATGTCCTACGTTTCTGTACATAACAGTGAAATCTGTTACGCTCGTGTCGGCGCAGAAAAAATGCTGACAAAAATGAAAGCAACGAGCTTTCCGTTTAGTGAAACACAGACAACTGGGGTCGGAGGATGTATGTAACTGAACCAGTTTCATGTTGCAAGAGAAACAAAGTTAATTCTCACGCGTCATGGCGCACGGCTTAATTACATTAGACCGGCATATGTTGGCCTACACGTGAACTGAGGGCTGCTTCTCTGTGGGCTGCTACATCTGACACGAGGGTTTGCTATGTCTACTTCAAAGGACTAAGAGTGGGGAAGTATTTGAGGTTCTGACGTCAGTGACTATGAAGGTTACTGTCTTCCGGAAAGTAACATCTCGCAGTTTCATAAATACCTACAGAAATTACGGAGAAACATGCTACCGCCATCTTCAGGGCACAGGACAGTAATCTTCGATCCAAATCTCCATACAATTCTGACTTCTACTGTCTATCGTACATGGATTCGACATATTTCTAGACGTCACCTTAAAGTTCTGCGTCGTTTTCATTCGTACACCTCAGTAAATCAATTGGCTTCAGTTAGATTGGGCTTCATTCAGGCTGACTCCGAGATCCCTGGGGTAAAACGACTGCAGCATGAAGCTGACCCACTCACCTAAATACAGTGAAGCTTCTCACTTCTTTTACGCAGGTGCTGGGTTCGATTTCCGGCCCGGACACTGACTATAGTGAAGTTTCTCGTGCCTCAGTCCCATTGGTAAATTTTATGAAGTTAAACACATATAACCAGAGCTCAATATTTCATCAGTAAATTGCAGAAATGATGGGCCAAATCACCCAAACCGTTGGTTGTATTCACCCACAAGTACGCGGGCGAACGGGACAGTGTACAGCCTTTACACGATTCTGTACAGTATTTCAGGTGGGACAGGAGTCAGAACAAAAACACTATGTATTACTGTGGAAGGACAACATTACCAGCGATGGTAGCGGGTAAACTTCTCAGGCATCCAATATGGCGTAACAGCTGATTTTCATTGTTGTGGCCCCATTCACCCGAACTTACCCCAAACACATCGTCGTCAAACAACCTCAAAACCGCACCTGGTCTCCGTAACTATGGCGTGTTTTACAAAAATTATTTGCTTTGTCGAAACAGGGTAGGAACATTTGCTCACACTCGACGGAAACCAGGCTTTGCATTTTCGTTTCTTGCTGGATTTGCTTTTGTGTTGGTGTCGTTTTTTCCTTTCTCATTAGTTCCTAGCTTGCTTGTGTCTTTCATGTGACGTGTTAAGGTCGATTGAAGTCACAAGATGAATAGAAATTCCTAAGCTATGGTAGATCCTGAAACGTGCTGAGGAATGAGTTGAGGGCATTGAGGTACCACGTTTTATATAGTGTGTATAGTTGTGTAACTTTTTATACATTTACCACATCGGGCGTGACACAAGTAGCCATAACGCTTCTTACGTACCCTGCATGTCACCACAGAGAGAGAGGAAGCACAGTCCGTCCATTATCCAAGAATGCTATCTTCTGCCTCTTCTTGCAAACCACGATAATTACGGACATGGCGTATTCCCATGCTGTACTGAATTTGTACTTCGCGGTTTGGAACCAGAATACAGTTCGGGACCCAGGGAAGGAATTTCAAAATGCGCCTCTTCTTCTGGCGGCTGTAGGTCACGCTGGTAGCAGTACGGGAGACATTTATTGACCTTTTAACAGTGGTATGCAATAACTATGTTCTGACATCGAGTTTCGCAATAGATGTTTTCAAAAGTATGGCACACCCTGTCCAGTATCGATAAGACGTGTTCCTTCCGCGTATCCCCCCCCCCCCACCAAACACACATTTATGCTGTATTTCTCCAGCGTCTGGGCCGCACACGCGTATGAGTCGTAGGATGTCAATAGCATCGGTGTGTCATAACTCCAGTGGTTATGTGCCGGCTTCCCATTTTGAAGTGTGGGGTTCATAACAATAACATTTGCTCTGTAAGAACTGAATAATGTGGATCATTACAGGATGTGGTGTGTAGGAAGTGCTTCATCATGCCAGGGGTTAGTTTCCATAAGTAGGACTTCGGTTGGTCTGGCATATCGTACAGTCATTCTAAGAAACACTGTACTTGTGGCAGCAGATGCATGGAAAACATCACTACTCTGGCCTTTGAGAGGGAGATTTGGTTAAAATACGGGCAGTGGGACCAAATCCTAAGAAAGAATACGTAACTGCGTTTGCACTGTTAATTATCGGTACCCTCACCACCTACACTTCTGGGATTGGACAAAGAAATTTCATTTACACATGTCAAAATTATCGTACACTTCCATGCTTTTCATACCAAGACAGGCTCTGTGGCTTAGTAAGCCTCTTATTTAGTGGGTAAATTCGTCTCTTTCCCCGGGAGTAAAGCGGCTGTAGCGTTAAGGTACTTGACCTTCATCTAACGCAGAAGTTTAACACTTTTATAAAAGCAGTCGGTAGTTGAGGGAGGAATGAAAATTCAAAATTAGCTGATGCTGCGTGTCAAGAGTTTTCAAATGGCATTTGAAAGGGAATGTTACGCGGAGACTGAATCGACTTCTGTCACTTTATGTTAAAGCTGTTGGTAACCAATCACAGCGGCGGCACAGTTTAATATTCCCATGCAGGGTACAAAGCTTAAGCCATCAGTAACTCCTACCGCGTGATATTTCTTCTAGAAACATGCCCCAGCCCCCTCCGCACATCCGAATGGGGGAGTAGTTTGCTTTCGGATTCTTTTATCTCGCATTTGTCTCTGTTTCTGGAAAGAGACTATCCAGGAAAAGTTCTAATGTGGTAGTTTTTCCCTTTACTTGCCATATTGCAGTACGGCAGCCGTTCATACCACTCTGGTTACGCATGTTGCTGTACGATCATGAACCACCTCGAGCGTGTTCCGATGCCTTTCAGTGTTAGCTTTTACAGGTCTGGGTGCCGTGCTTTCACCAGAGTTATTACGTGTTTCGTACATTGGAATAGTAGTAACGGCGAGGACCCCGTAGTTACAAAACACAGTCGCAAGAACTGTAATTGCTTTGTGATTTTCCCGCAATCTACGGCCAGGTGCTCGTTCTGCCACGTTCAGTTAAGGTGTGTTCGCCACTCCAATCGGTCTAGCATTCACCGTTCTGTAATTATCATTGGCGACGATCACGACTTTGTGACTGTTTAGAACTGATCCACGAATCCACATTTAATGGTCACGTGACGTAAATTGTTGCGTAGAACTGTCTCCTTCACTTCCCCAATTTTTGGAAAGAAAGCAAAGTTGGCCGATTGGTAGGTCATTGAACGACTTTCTAGCATCTGTAGAAGGTGTGTGAAGTCGGATGCGGCGACAGGGCGATCGGTGGTGAGTTGTTAAGGATCGGGAAGAAACTGGTTGTGTCCAGTTTGTAATGTCCTGCAGTCTTCCACCAGATACCGCACCAGCACAACTGCAGGCTAAAGCGGCAGTTCGATGGCGCCTGGGGCTCCGTACTGTGGTGCGAGACGCATTGTTCCGATACTTTTTGCGTGACCTGGGTGCTGTACTGTCCCCACATTGATAAATGGCACTAAATAATCCGCCATTCGTGCCTGTTTTAGGCTGACGCTGCCTCCCACTTACACAATCCCTGGCAGTTACGTTGTGTAGTGGCACCATACGTGTTTTGCCAGGCTTTGTTATAATGTCCTAATCGTAACGTAGGTGTTCAGGCTTCAGAATTTGGACTTCGGTGACACTGCGGACAGCAGTGGCTCATGGCACTTCAACATCATTGGGAAAGTAAAGGCAGGTCACATATTTCCGATCAAAAAAAAAACAGACCTAATGATACTTTATCCATTATTGCCAGTACGTGAAACTTGGGGTAAGTTAACTTAGACTAAGGCAGAATTGAGGCAGAACAAGAACTGAAGATGGTAGGGAAGAATTAAATGCGTAGGCTTGCTTGAACATGTAAGACTACAAAACTTAACTGACGGTGTTGTAGAAAGAAAGACAAACGTTAAGAATTGGCGAACTCTTCGAAATTGTGTGCCACCTCTCTGCCTAAACCACATCTGTGTGGGATGAATCTTTCACAGCCTCTTGCACCAGCGTACCTTTCATGGTACCACAGAGAATTTCATACTCTGTCCAGTGTCCAATTTGGGACACATTCCGGCAGTTGTATTGTTTACTGCAGCATATACGAATTACACGTTCCTTCGATTCTTTAGCACCAACTTCCCCTGCATCATCCTGTGACGATCCTCGAAGTTTGAAATTTAAATTCCGCGGCCGGACACATCTCTTCTTCTGGGCATCATTTATGTTCCATTACCTGTATCTATCGCAAGCCTCACTTATGCATGCAGCAGAAGTCAACATTGAAGCTTTCCGCTTCCGTACTTTAGTTAGCTGAACACGCTTCGTAGGCGTTGGGAGTAGACTGCTGTAAGGCAGGTTGAACGGGTACGAAATCTGCTGACATGAAGCTGCTGGACAATCCGAGCTGTCAGGTCATGTTCCTCGCCAGAAGTGAATAAGGTTTGATTTCCTTACCCTCAGCAATTACCCTAAGACGCAGGCATGGTCGTTGTACTAGGACTGTTTGGCCCTTGAAGACAGAACCGGTCTTGTCCCGAAACGTCGGTAACAAAGAACAAACCAATGCGGCGCAAAGTCCCAGAAAAGCCAAGACCGATACTTCGAATATGTCTGCTTTATGTATGATGCTTCTGCCTCCTCGAAAAGCTTTTAAGAGTTTTATTCGTATCCTCTGGCCTCTACGATTGCTTTGTTTTTCAAGTTTATGAGACAAAACGTTAACCAATTCCTGAAACGGGCCTACCCACACGAATACGTTCAGTGATGTACAGCAACTGTTGGTATCACTGGCAGCCTACTGATAGCGGAATTGGCTCGTAGAATACCTAAGTTGCTAAACAGGCATTTATTTCACCAAACAAAATTACCGTAAAGACGAAAGACGACGACATCTTGATACGAATATAAATGTAAAAATCTTGAGTAAATGCAGTGGTTTCCGAACGTTATATAATGGTGCACCCTCAGCCTAGCAACAATTTCTTCGAGCGCTCACCGCCATTTTCAATCGTGTGTGTGCGCGCGTGCGTGCGTGCGCGCGCGTGTGTGTGGGTGTGTGTGTGAGGGGAGGCGTGCACGCGTGGAGGCGCATCTCTATAAAGAACACCTGTACCAACACGCAATTCTTTAAATTTTAATTTGGACACGTAATTTTGTGCAGCCATACATCTATTAAAGGCATTTATGGAGGAGAAAACAATTACAGGCTCTCAGTGTGAAACCTGAAGACAACACACCACTTGGAAGACCTAGACGTTGGTGGGAAGATAATATTAAAATGGATCTTAAATAAGATGGGATGATGTTGACTGAATTTACCTGGCCGAGCCTATGGACAAGTGGTGGGGTCTTGTGGACAACGTAATAAACCTTCGGGCTGCATAATATGTGGTGAATTTGTTGCCTAATTTTAGGCACGCTTACTCTACCGAAATGTGGGGAGAGAAAATCCAAGCAAAACCTCAGTCACGATAGTCCGTGTCATGGTTGGGATTCGAACCAGGCATCTCCGAAATAAAATTCCGTAGTGTAACGCCGTGTGTCAGCTTTCTCGGGTTAGGTCCGTAACAATTGGTTGTATAGGTAACAAGGCGCCGTCATCACCCGTCACACACACAGTTCACACGGGCCTGCCTCTTACGTCTCTACAACAGAAAACCTCACGACGTGTGCACACTCATTTAATGTAATTACTAACGCCGAAAGAGGCATAGAAATAAAATAAGGGCAAAACATAGCTGGAATGCATTCGATTGTTAAAGCCACGATTTTTTATCTGATCAGCTGTTCTCTGCATCTCTGTTTTCTTTCACCATGGGCAATACGCGTCTAAGAGAGAAACCCTCCGTCCTTTAAGGGAGGCCGGTATTACAAGACCGTGAGAAAAACCAAACTTTAATAGGCTACGACTAAATTGTTTTGCTTTCACATATTTTCACACACACACGTCCCGAAATAGACAAAAAATAATACATTATGCGTACGCTAATAATCACGCTCAAATCTCACTGAAGACAAGGGAGGCTAAGAATCAAAAACCTACAAATTCAAAATTCTATTCTGAAACATTTTTCTTTCAAAAATATCTTCCGATATTGATGTTACAGTTACACAGGTGGCTGCTGCATTAATCTTCGTGGTTTTTCTCTTCTACAAAACGTCCGTACCGGGCCTTAAACCTACCCAGCCCACTATTCAATTAGTACCAATGTAGGGGAGGGAAGTCCTTCCCGGGGTAAAGCGGCCGGGGCGTGAAGCTAACTATTCGGCTCTATTTCATGCTCAGTTTAAAAAAAGTGGAGCTATACCTCTCCTCCCTCTATATGCCTTCATGACGTACACAGGGGTTACTTACAAATCTTTGCGGATGTATTTGGCGTATTTAACATACATGGATGTACTTCCATGGATCTTTAAATCGTTATCCTAGCAACAGGCCTACGGACTATGGTTCGGAATGCACACACATTCCACGAAACAATTCCTAGAACCTCTTGATTGCAGGCGTAGTCTTCCGTAAATCTCTGGAATGAGCAGAGGCATCAAAAACTCCGTCCAAAAAAAGCTGTTTAACCTACGGGATGGAACTACAACATAGCCGTCAACAAGGCAGGCCGCTGTCCCATCCCGACTCCTTCCTTACTCGTGCAGCGTCATCGCGGACGTTCCATATCCCTGCTAACTGACCGCTTTTTGCGTTAAGACTGTAAAACTGCGTAACTGTACAATCGCGGATGTATGTGCCATTTATGCTTTCGTTCTCGAATTCTTCCTACTATGCTAAAGCATCTGTTTACTTCTTATTGTTTTGTTATATATTCCAGTCAAGTCACTTATGCTGCTTCAAAGTTTCTTCCATTAGCACTACTTATACCCCACCCTTTGACCTACGTTAACGACTGGGCTACCACAACACCGTAATGCTGTATACGTATTTCACTCACTGTTTTATCTATTAATTATGTGTTCACTCCAGCAGTACCGAACCAGACCGCCGTTAACACCAAAGGCACTAACTACACGTGACCAGGAACCAATCCATCCCTATTTCAGCCTCATAACGTATTCCTCTACGGTCCATATTAATGCATTTCTCCCACCCCTTTCTCGATCATCAAAGTGGACGTTTCCTAAAAGGTTTCCCCACCATTCTGCGTTCGTTCCTTGATTCATTCCCCCCTATCTTTGGCAGTCTCCTTCGTTTCGGTAAATAACAAAAACTTAATTACCTCTATAAATCACAAAGGTCCTCATTAGGTAATACCCTATGAATTGTTCAAATGCTGTCAACTTTACAAGAATGGAATAGGAGATTATACACGTGATTATACAGACACGTATTACTGTTGTAGAACACGGCACAGCCCGGAATGTAATCATTATTTGCAGAATCTTTATCCTGGCAAGTCTTCATTCGGCTTGGTGTCGATGCCGCTGTATGTTCGCAATAACAAGAAAATCAACATCAACGTATATCTAAAAATTTTACAAGCAATTCTTCTCAGTTTTAAGTTTAACCAACACCAAGTCTTACTGCATCACGCACTGCCTCGGAAATTCAATCAAATGGGCTCAGATCCTGTTTCACGGGATTTATCTACTGATCTAAATAAAAACAAAAGTACATTTTTTTTGTCCCGAACTCAGGAAGGTGTTACTGACATAAGACCACGTTCTGTGCAAATGTTATAAAATTCATTCAACAGTTAGACAGTTTTCGCTTATGGATTCGTACCTGCAAGGGCAAAGTGATTTACGGCAGAACCACCAATCGTATATGAGAAGGCGTTTCAGTTTCACGAACATTACGTCTGTGAATGAAAGGTGAACTGGCGTCATGCATCACAATCGATATTAAAACGCAGTTTCAATTCAAAAATCGCACTGTGCCCAATAAAATGTAGTGAACATTTCTCGCACCATCGAGATTAACCCTTTAAAGACGAAGCGTATCTGTTTTGTATAAGGACTCAGTGCCTACCGCGCTCTAAACACTCTCCACTTCGGTTATATAAACCAATTTCTTAATGTTTTATAAGGTAAAAGTTGCTCTTTGTTCTGAGATCCGTACAAAACAAATAAACGCAATGTGGGCACCAAGTAGAATTTTTGAATGTTAAACCTGGTCGTATGTAAAGTCACCGCTAGGCTTTAAAAGGTTAAGTAGGGGTTTCAATCCAGAAGGGAAACGCCTACGCAGTTGGACCTGGTAGGAAAAGCTATTAATAGCCTCAGGCCTACACATTTAGAACAACTTTACCTGCCGGGCCCAACTGCGTAGGCGTTTCCCTTACTCTTTTGACTCTAGTCGGGGATCGGCCCTGTCTCCAAAGCGGCACGTTTTAATTTTTATTTCCGCACTAAACACGGGACGATGGACAAAGTCCAAAGAATGAACGCGTCCAAATTTGGAATATTTTTACACAAAATCCCGCTATGCTTAAGATTACGTGTGGGTCCCACAAGTGTCTTTACACCCCACGAAAACAAGACAAGAGAAAGAATCACCACTACATTTAAGTGAACCAATTATCATAAACCTGGCACAGGCTAAGAATCTTAGGTTAACATCCTGTTCACACTAATATCACCTCTTAAAAGAACCCGTGCATCATAAAAAAATGGAAAGAATAATGGACCAGGGGGATGGGCACAAAAAAAAAGTTAATGAAAAGCTAACAACAGCAAAGCGTGATGGAATGTTTCAATTAGATGCTCTTGACACTGGGGGGGGATTCAGACTGAACAGTGGTTTACTTTCAGGCAGTTTTGAGGCCAAGCCACAGGTCTCCACGTTTTGACACAGAAATTATGACGTAAGAGTTCCTTTCCCTACCCTTAGCTCAGGAACTGAACAGAAATCCTTTATTACACTTTAAACATCCTTACGTATGAAAATCAGCATGTGGAATGACGTCAGGTATTACCATCGGAACAAAACACTTCCATGTGGCTTACTGCCCACACTTCACATTCATACTTTTTCTTTCACAATCGTCCCCGTCACGTGGTGTCTTCGGCGCCACAATCAAACGGTGACATTTATTTCTATCACGCGACACGATATATACGCGCACATTTTATTTCATCGTCTGCAAAAGCGTGTGTAGTTTCATCATCATCATCATCGAGCTGTCATTACATTTAATGTATCTACATCACTATAATAATAATAATAATAATAATAATAATAATAATCACCCTGCTTTAGTGACCTTGAACTTCCTAATCACCCAGTGTTCGTCTTCCAACATCTAACGTGTATTTCGGGATTCTTCGTTTCAGTATTCCATTCCATGGCTTCATCTTACAACGTTCACCATCCTGGAATTTCCGAATATGCTCAACCCGCCAGTTCGGTTCAGTCACCTGCAGCTCCGATGTGCCTAAAAACCATTACCCCGCGCCAGTGGTTGTCAAACTGCGTTCCAAGAAAACCTGGGCTGCCAGGCCGAACTTTCAGGCGCTTCGTAAGCACTTTTACTTCACAATGAAACTGGACAATACAATTTTGATAGCTTAAACTAATTTTTATTTTTCTGCATAATCGGTGCTGGGTTTATTTTCATTGTAAATCACCAATAACTGGTCTGACACTTTTTCATAAATGCGCAAATATTTTATCTTTAAGTAAAAGTTTGTTTCCAAAAAGTTTTATTACATTTCTCAACCAAAACGGTAGACTTGTAGCCTACTGTAGAGGGGTCCGCAAAAATTCAGGTTAAGTCACACGGGTTCCACAGACAGGAGTCTGAAGACCACTGCTTTACACCACAGATAAGAGACTGAAGACCACTGCCTTACACCACAGATAAGAGACTGAAGACCACTGCCTTACACCACACGAAGCCGTTTTCTTTAATGGCCTTATCTGAGCCTTGTCTACACTGCGTCGAATGAACTAGAAAGAACGGTGAATAAAAAGCTGGTGGCATACGCTGAGCATTTTTGCATTTACATGGAGCGACTGAGGAAAACGACAACAGATGTAAGGATATTCGGTGTGTTGGCCGAGATTCGAAACGGGCGCCTCTCAAATAAAAATCACAAGGGATATGACTTGAGCCAACTTGCTCAGCATAGAAGCTACTGAGCACAAAGATGTCGGATATCTCCTCTAGCGGCCTATCGTAAATATCCCTCAAGAAATCAGATATTTTGTTCAAATTTCTGTCGGCATAATTAGACGATCGGTGGACAGCTCAGTTACACATTAATCCTCACATTACATGCTTTAACTCCGTCAATTAACAATTCAACGTCCACAGCCCACGAACGAAAAACGACACGAGTAAATTCCGTTTATCTCGGAAGTACTCGTAAGGTCGCCAACACCAAACACCACGACAGACGGGTGTATAAATGACACGAATCTTCCCCCCTGTGGAACTAATTCGCTTGTACCGTGTTCTGAACAGTTTAATAATCTGACACACATAACACGGACGCTCCACTGACTGAATGTAGTAAACAAGAACAAAGTAGTGTGATCCAGCTCTTGTAGGCGAAGAGTGTGAGAACCAGAAGAATAAGTCGAAGAGTAGGAGTTTGGCATGGCGACTGTTGTATAGGACAGACGGAAGTTCACGAATAGGTGGAAATACTCAAAGGAGAACAGACGACTACTGATGATGCGTGATTGGGACGGTCACGGACCATAACGTGTGCTGAGGTTAAAGGGCAAATCGATCGGTAAATTCAGGACAACCGAAAAACCGACATGTATAAAACTGTATCCGAACTGAATACCAATCATGGAAGGAGGTGTTGCAAGAGTGGCTTAAGGGTCAATGAAAACACGCTAATGGAACAATAAAACTTTTAGACCGTTGAATCAAACGCATTTGCACACAGATACACAATATATCTTGAGTCTATGAACTGATCCAGCAACGATGTTTTCGTGCAGTTTTCTACAACGTCTTCTTTCCACATCGAAACAAAATGCATGACAAAATCTCCCTAGGAAAAGGCGGCTTCTTCGAGCGACCTTACTAACTATTCTGCTAACACGCAACAATCACAACGGCATATCATATAAGCATAACAAGTATCTAACTTCGCGGAGCAGAATCGTTCCTTAGAAGCTAACATTTCCACTGCTACCAAAAAAAATTCCCCGCATTTTGTGGAACCCGAAGGTTCATTACAGTGTTCACAGCAGCCCGCCATTCGGCTTTACCCTGAGCCACATAAATGCCGTCCACGCCCTCCCCCACTTCTTTCCAGATAAATTTTGATATTCTTCTCCCACAGAGGGCTTCCAAGCTGCTCTCTTCTTCGGGTTTTCTCAAAAACTCCTGCATCCACTTTTCTTCTCCCCATACATGCCACATGCCCCGCCCATCTCATGCTCCTTGACATGAGCACCTTACAATATTTGGTGAGCAAAGCACACCATGAAGCTCCACATTATGCAGCTTTCCCCACCCTCCCGTTACTTCTATCCTCTTTGGCCCAAATATCTTTCTCAGCGCCGTATTCTCAAACACCGCCAGCAATAATGTGATGGACCAAGTTCCACACCCACATCAGATAGGTAAAATTACATTGTAACGCCGGCAACAAACATGGAAGCCATCCGAACCCGAATAAACTTATTCTCTAGCAAATTTAAAAGCAAACAGTGAAGCAACGGTAGACAGTCCAGCTATGAACTTGACTCCGTCCCTACTGTTCACGAACTCACTAACACGAATGTCTGCAAATTCAGTACTACTTGTACCTGTATCCAAGACGTCTTTCCTCACATTTCCCTTTCTCTTTCTGACGAACAATGGGACCAATATGTTTCTTTATCAACTTTACGTATATATAAACTTTTCGTGGCACATAGACACGATGCCTGAAGGCACTGAAATTGTATTTCCTTTCAGCGAAAATTATGAGTCAGTCGAAATACGCGCATTAAAGTTTGATATTTCAGCCTCCGTACTAAACGGGGTACCTTACGCTGGCCCCCCTACCAGCGATGGTATCCCAACTTTGACGTAGTGGTGAGGCTTGCGTGGTGCAAGGATCATTGAGAACTACGACGGTGGCAGCGTAGTTACTGGCAGTATCGCGTGCCGGACAGGTCAAAGGTGATGAGGCAGACGAACAAGGATACCCTGGTCCTCCAGGTTGGGCGTTGGGCGAGATACCGACAACTTCACCCCGTGAAGAAAAATAAATAAAAATAAAAATAAAAATAAAAATAAAAAATAAAAATTAATAAATAAAAAAACTGACGTTGAGAAAACGTCATAGATGCCTCAGGAGCGACTTACAAACAGAAGACGGTATAGCTATAAGGAAATCCTAGAACACGACGTTGTAGGAGAGGAGCTGGGAACAGAGAAAAATAGAAGCGTCTTTTGAAGGAGGCCAGGGGCCAGGAGGAGCTGTTGCGCCAGACATGGATGGATGGATGGATGGATGGATGGATGGATGGATGGATGGATGGATGTTGCGTTGGAATTCTGAGGCGTACATATCCACACAGCGTTCCCACACTGAACTCACTCTCAATCGCGTCTTTCCGCTAAAATTAGTTGTGTTGGTCAAAATATTATCAAAGGACATCAACAAGGAATTTCATGGTGGATTCCATACGCGCGAATTTCCGGGCACCCGTATGTAAAGCGTTCCTTAAAGGGGAAAAACTATGTTTCTCCTGGAAAATCGCTCTCTGCTTTTCAGTAAATAACAGAGCACAAAGCCGATAACCGATAAGGGCTAACGTATTGACTTTAACCTTTTAAAGCCTAGCGGTAACTTTACATACCACCAGGTTTAACATTAAAAAATTCTACGTGGTGCCCACATTGCGTTTATGGGTTTTGTACGGATCTCAGAACAAACAGCAACTTTTGCCTTATAAAACATGAAGAGACTGGTTTTTATAACCGAAGTGGAGAGTGTTTACAGCGCGGTACGCACTGAGTCCTTATATCAAACAGATACGCTTCGTCTTTAAAGGGTTAAAATCCGTTTATACTGGCAACAAACGAATTAGGTGTACAGTGCCATATGAGTAAGTTTGCCTGTGACACAGTTACATCTGACGAAGCGTGCAGATGTTTCGTGACGTTACGTACGGGAATCTTGGGCTGTAAAGGGACCATTGACAGAGGCAGTGTAAGCCGCTTCAGCGACTATCTGCGTTGTGCCATACTCAACAGTGCATAACATCGCTTAAGTGCACATCTCGGTATCTCGCACCAGATGGCTTTCTGAACATTCCACTAGGGCATGAGTATGGCATCAGAACAAGACACAAGTATGGAACTGGAAAAGGAAATATAATTATCGTTACACGACGGCATTTCTAAAACAAATAGTCCAAAGTACAGTTAATAACCTGTAATCTCAAGTTGCCTTCCTTTACCACTTCCAAGCAATACATCATACACGAGGTCAGGTCCATCGTGTTACTCTGTTATTGCTTCCAATCACGAGCAAATAATACAAAAAACGCGGTTCTACTGGCTTTCAGCACAAAACAAAACGTAAATTCAGCAGTAGTTAAATTTCACACGGCTGCATTTAGAAATTATACAACGTGTTGTAACGACATAAACTTACAGCATATATTCTTACACATGTAACAAATCCTGGCAAACAACACCTGTCAACCAGTATAAATCCCGTTGACTTCCAGCGGGTTATGCTGGCACTTTTTATACATTTACACACCTATTTTATTTCACAAATAGGCCCATTTCCCCCTACAAATTTTATGGAATTGTTAAACGTCTAAGTTGCCTCAAACAGCAAATATTTGACTGCAAACTGACACGTGTTCCGAATAGAAGTGCCTCCACTGCATTATTAATTTTATTGTTATTACTATCACCAATTTCATTACTTTTATTAAAGTTTTGCACGAGGAAGTGAATAAATGCCCTTTCCATCCCTATCAGACCTATTTCTGTGACTCAGTGTTGGGGGAGGGGGGGGTGCTAAAACGATCTGCGATTTTAAACTACCATTTTGGCTCGAGATTGAAACAGAGTTGGATTAAAATAAACTCCGACATTTTTCGTAAAATTAATAGACTGCAAGCTTCTTGCGGCAAGGGAAGAAAGAAGCTCAAAAAGGCCACAATAATCCCTACGATCTGGTCATAAAGAAGCCCTTATGTCACTATTTCCAGAGCACGGAGTCGATACCAAATTACTTATTCTTTTGGAGGTAAGCAACCGGCTTCAAGATCGACCGATTTTACGAAACCTGAAATCCCCCCACCCTCTCAACAGTTTTCACAGGCTATGAGGTTCAATGAACATCACAATAAGGGAAAAATGGTAGAGTTCCTTCCGTAAGGGACGTGCCAACTTTCCGTTCTTGGTTCGTCACTTCACAGGCTGGCACAGAACAGCTCACTATATACAGAACTGAAACCGACTTTGAACCACATGAACGACAGAACTGTAATTCATTAACGCAGAAAACTCTGAACATAAGAACCTATACACATGACGAAAAAAAAAATACGCATATTACATACGGATAAGTCATGAATAAATAATATCATATAATGGATAAAATCAGCTTGCATGACTAAACAGGAAAGGCATTATTAAACAGTACACCTACAGTAAAAAGTTAAACTTTAAATAAGAAATTCACCCTTATTTCCGAACAATATAACAACATTACGGATGGTTTTTAGTTCTAATCAGAAATAGGGAACGAAACATCTCCATCTACTTCTTCTGCATACCACATTTTCATACCTGTCTTTTCTTCTACACTCTGCACATCACGAGATGATCCTCGCGAGGTGGTTGGCGTATCTGGTGCGGTGCGGGGGACTGCGTACCATAGGACAGGGACGGGCTGCTGGACTGCTATTGGTATGAGCGACAGACAGTTCTACTACTACACACAGACTGGAAACATCAAGCATTTCGAGTGGCGTGTAGTGAGCGAGTGTACCGTGCGAGTGCACTCGTCATTCGCCATGAAATCTTGCGCATGCGCATCTACCAAATTCCTAACACGAATCACCTCCTGGTCTGTGGACAGCACACGGCGTTACAGGCGTGTATGCGGTGAGGACCGCGCATTTTACGGGTCCCTGCATCTTGTTTACAGGCAACTGGTAGGATTATTCATTTGACGAGGTATCGGCCTGTCGCATGACCTCAACCTACACAAAACACAGCCACAGATGCGCCTAGGGCCAGATTCAGACCTATGGTCCCAGTATTCCAGAGACTGAGCGGTATAAGCCTTAGACCACGCGACCACTGTAACCGACCGACAGCTTGGTACAGTAACAAAATCCATTGAGAATTAAGGTAGATAAGGAAATTCGAAAGTATTCCTCCACCAGTACAATAACACAGTCTCAGTGTGTTTCAGTTCACTTCGTAAGCTACGAACAGAAGTTCCGCAGTAAATGTTTAATACCGAGCAACTACCATACAGAACTTACTTGGCAGATCGCCGTAACGCATTCTAGTCAGCATACGAATGGCTGGACACTTACCTGCAACAAAGGAAAATGCAACCATAAAACAATCTTATATAACCAGACTAACAGACAACCAAAGTAATAAACTGTACATCTGTTTGGATCTCGGAAAAGTAAGTAACAGGAAGACAGAAATTACCCAATGAAGAGCGTCATAATGGGTAATGCTCATTAACACTACCAGCGTGATCAAAATAGACGGAACAAAGCGGACATGTACCGTGCACAGAGGTGAGAAATTCATACATTTTAGTCAGAAATCTGAAGAAAATAAAATACATTGAAAACATGGGCCTAGAACGATAACATTAAAATTGGTCTTAAAAGAGTAACTTGTGAGACTGTGGACTGGATTGCACTGACTCAGGACACAATCCAGTAACGGGTTCTGAATCTTCAGGTTCCATTGGAGGGAGGAGGATGTTTCTTGACCTGCTAAGCGGCTATCAGCTTCCCCCCTAAGAGATATCTCACGAGACACATTAGTTAATCTTCCAGTTAAGTACAATGCTGTGAGAAAACCACTTGTTTGTATGTTTCCACACACAGTGTGTTGACATAAGAACTCGTTCTGTACTTCACGTACACTTATTTAAACAACTGTGTTGGAAAAGTAAGGCCAAGGGAAGAAACATAAAGGATGGGAATTACAGGATGTTCAATACCAACAGCAAACTGTTGACAGAGACAAGATATTGACAACGGTAGATTTCTTCGAACTGAGTCCTCCACACGTTGTACGTCAAACAACACCTATGAGACTAACCAAGAACCAGTTTGTTCAAATGTTCGTACAAAATTCATTACACAAATTCTTTAAGAAGTATCATGGGCATTAAAACTCTACTAATTCATTTGCATTTGCACGACAATCTCAAATATAAGAAGGGTTTCCATAATGAGCACCCTCCTGTGCATTACCTTACACACGTACAGCAGCATGAGAACACGTGGTACTACGTATAAAAATTCACTTGTGAAAAGACTTAGCTCCTGTACAACAAATCATATTAAAAATATTACGCAAAATGTCGCAAGAACTACAATTTTAAAAAGAAGTGCTACTGAACGCATCCCCCGCAATAATCACACTGCATTAAGGCCAGAAATATTGCATTTCCCAGAAAGCATGTTTAGGCCGCTTTGAAGTTTCAATATTGCGACGTGCAGTTCTGTCTCAATCGCCGATCCACACTCCGTTTTGTGTAACAACGTCAGAGCCTAGTGTCTGCAGAAGCAAGGCAATGACAAATCTGGTCCGCCTGAACACGCAAGCCTTGTGGTCAGAAACGTCAAAAATGCGTCTAGGTCTTAACGTGCACAGAAAATCACGTTAAATGGATATGAGGTACACTTATTGGGAGTAGAGAGAAACCTTTTAAACTACCAACGACAGCTCTGCGAACGCATGTACTATACTGACCAGGGCTGTGGAGTCGGAGTCGGAGTCGGAAGGAATTTTTAGGTAGAGTCAGAGTCGGTAAAAATGTACCGACTCCGATTCCGACCTCAGTCTAAAATCTTAAGTAGATACTCCAACTGCAGAGCCCTGATAGCTACAGTAACCATTAGATTTATACATAAATATAGGTTATAAGTCTAAAAAGTAGCCTGATGATTCACGTGGTGGCGATGAAATGTCTTATACGTTTACTGTTAATACATATTGAGCTTTTATGAAGGAGTCGGAGTCGGAGTTTTAAAAATCGAGGGTCGGAGTCGGAAGTTTTAAAAATCGAGGAGTCGGAAGTTTTAAAAATCGAAGAGTCGGAGTCGGAGCATTTGTGTACCGACCCCACAGCCCTGATATCGACAATCTTGCATGTAACTGCATCCTACTACAGACCGTTGCCGTAACTTAACAGGCATGAGTGTCACGTTGGTAACGGCATTTGCTAGGCATATGAACATCACAGATGCATGCACGAAAGCACGTGTACAGACACACACACACACACACCACAGATATACATACAGCACTCCACAGAACTCGACAACGGAGAGCTAGTCAAGAAATTTCCCACCTCTTATGGAAACCGTATGTTCATTACCGTGTTCACAGGAGCCTGTCGCCGGCACCTATAATGAGAGAGACACGTAGAGTGCACACCTACAGACCTTCTTTCTATAAGGATCCTTTTAATATTATTCTCCCTCTACGCCTGTCTCCCGAGCAGCATGTCACAAACACATACCCCAGCCCCTTTATTACTAATTAGTGACTACTGCAAAATGCAGTTGAGCTATAAGGCAGAATTAGGCCATTACACGTAGACTGAGCGGATCAGTCAGTAACAGGTAGGTCAGATAAAGTTCCTTAAGCGTAATATTTAAGTACCCTGCCAACTGCCGAGATAATATACCGTCCGCGGTATATGCTATGCAGCACTGACGGAATGACACTGACAGGGGAAACCGAAGTACTAGGAGATAAACCCGTCCAAATCCCACACAGACAGGCCTGGGACTGAACCTGGGCCTCCGCAGTAAGAGGCCTGGGACTAACCGTCTGGGCCACGGCACAGGCATAGGTGGGTTAAGGACCAGGCACGTTGGAGAGCAAGTGGATGAGATCCTACATAGAACAGTTCTGCATTAGTTGCCCTTCCATTTCCTTACGTCACTGTCCTTACAAACATTTTAATAAACAATATCTCAAGTTACTTAAAAGGGAAATAGTTACACGTTCAGGAGGCACATTTCTCATGCAAGTTGTTGCACCTTAGCCTAATAACGTTATTTGTAGTCAGTGTCATATTTCAATTAATGCTGAACGCAAATTAAACTAAGGTTTCCTGACAACATTCTTTTGTCTGCTCGATACCACGACACATGACGCTGGCGGCTTTGAATCATGTCAGCCAACCGTTCGGCACGACTCCGTCATTACAATTCTTTCGACCACAAAAACATGCATGAGAATTCTTACCAGACCGTATTAAAAATAGGCAAAGAGACGCAGAAACGTACCGTTCATTGTAGTGCCAGTCACCGCTACAGCACGACAGCTGTGTCGATGGGATGTTCGAGCAAGAACCCGGAAGGACTGAAAGAATTTATCGCAGATAATGCTGATCCTATATCAATAGTCCCTACATGACATAACAGCAAGAACAAAAGCTGCTTCCATTAAAAGCTGGGTTTGATACAAAGACCTCATTTCGCCTATCTGTCCACAAGATAACACCAATAAATGTAACAGCCGGTCGGTATACAGAGTCTCGCACAAGAGGGGGGCTGCCGTACATTTCTCATAACTTCCCTCATGCATCTCGTGATCCGGTATTCTTACAGGGAGAAATCCGTAACTAAACACAACAAAAGGGAAGGCGAAATAATTTAATTTCCGTGCAACCCACGTGTGTTTGCAAGACACAAACGTTCCTCTGTTACTCTACAAATTTGCTGTTCTGAAGTCGTCGAGAATTCATTAACTAATTGCTGAAAACTATGCCGCAAAGTATAGAAGTGAACTTAATCAACAAGAAAACGTACTTCTTCTTTTATGACCTATCGATCCTTGAAGACGGGCACATAACGTTGTCTCGAAACATTTGACTACGATGATCCACACACAGCGTCACACCTCAGAAGAACGTACTCCTCACCTACGCCGCTGCGAAACCCACAAAACTCGCAACAGGGGGGTACGCTACCAACTCCTCGAGCTTACAGTGACTTACACCAATAGTCAATTTATAACACAGCCTTCTCCTGTCGGTTTTCAACCTTCCACGGATTATGCCTCTTTAACCTTTTAAAGCCTAGCGGTAACTTTACGTACCACCACGTTTAACATTAAAGAATTCCACGTGGTGCCCACATTGCGTTTATGTGTTTTGTGTGGATCTCAGAACAAACAGCAACTTTTGCCTTGTAAAACATTAAGAGATTGGTTTTTATAACCGAAGTGGAGAGTGTCTACAGCGAGGTACACACTGAGTCCTTATATAAAACAGATACGCTTCGTCTTTAAAGGGTTAACCCCTTCCGATTCACAGTTAACTATGGAAGTGTTAATCCTTCAGACCTCTGGTATGACTCATTGGTCAGAGGATCGTCCCAACCGCAGGTCTGCACCTACAAAGGACAACATAACAATGGCCAATGCGGAAATCCGTAGTTTAAGTGGAAGCAGCGCTCCCAGTGTTCGAAAAATTCACGAACGACTTCTCCTTATTCAACTCCAAACTTAATTTCAATTCCTTAAAAGCTTAACTCTTCAAAACAGCGGTAACTATATTTGCCGCCTGCTTTAACATTACGAACTCTGCATTTTTCCCACACAGTGCATTTACAGGTTCCGTACTGTACTCAGAATAAACAGCGACGTTTTCCTGAAACAACACGCTATTGTAGTAATGGCGAGATACTTTCTGTGGCGCAAAAGCAAATTTATAAATATCTGTCACACGAAATTTGGGCTACAAATCTTTTTCCAAGAACTAAGGACATTTAGGTCTAATGCGAAAGAATATATTTACATACCTCATTTCCGTGCATATATTTATATATTAGTAGAATTAACCAACAAATGCACAATATTTTTGTTTTATATTTATTTTCACTTTTTCCCCGAAATGTTTCGGCATCCACATGTCATTCTCGAGGGGTTCCATTCTAATTACATAAAACTTTATCGTGCATTGACACATGACTCTTAAAAAACGTCTAAAATCTTAAAAGTGAAAGGTTAAAATTCTTCTTCTATAAAACATAAAATACGTAACTTTGCTCTGGTTTTGTTAGTGCCGTGGCGTTATGTGATAAGGCATCCTTGGTTTATTGGTTCAAGGTTGCGTGAGCGCTGGAGGCCGAGCCAGGTATCGGTTAGCTCCATCCGATACCTGGCTCATACAGAAGCTATTTTACATTATATATTCTCCTACATGTTTCGGCTGTGCTTGAGCCATCACCACAGAATTAAAAATTCAAGGGATTCTACATGAAGTATCAGTATACATTTTCATTAAAAAGTGTAATTCACGTATTCCTCCAAGTACAAGATTTTGTGGTACTGGACACAGATTGGCCAGTTCAACATTGTTCATATATATATACACATATATATTGATAATTTACAAATATCACGTACAGTGTGTTGAACTGTAGCTCTTGATCACGGCTCGAGCACAGCCGCAGGGTATAGGAGAAAATACAATGTAAAATAAGGTGTGTGTGTGTGTACATACGTGTGTGTGTGCGCGCGCGCGCACACACACACACGCAAACCTATATACACACATGCCCAACAAGTGCATTTCGTCGGAATTTAATTAACAGGTAACGACTTTTTTTTATTTCCGTATCAAAACGGAACGGGTTTTCCGTATAATCAGTAATGCAAGAACCTTACGGTTGTATGAGAGACTTGTATCAGACCTTGCGGTCATATCGCGGCCGCTCCCGTTTTGTATTCAAATTATTCCGGGTTCAAATCTCAGCTGTGACAGTCGCTATCCCAACTGATATTTGTCCTGGTTTTGCTTGGCGTCTCTAGGCAAGTAGCGCCACAGTACCTTACACATGGCGACGACTGCGTCGCTCCACATCCCTTCCAAGGTGCTATTCAATTAAGTCATCCTACCATCGATGCCACATAACCTTAGCAAATGTAAGGTGTTAAGCAACAGCAAATAACAACACGGCCGATAAGATGAAAACAACACGGCTAACAAGGTCTCACTGCTCCTCTAATGTCGTTGGTATGCAGCAAAGCCGGCGAATTCAAAACACTGCAGCATATTTCGGCTCGCACTGCTGCATAGTAGTTGCACAACACTGCTCTAAATGTACATCCATAGAATCCCTTAAGTGAAATACAGACGGCGAAAAAAATTAATTAATTCTCCGCTGCAATTGAGGAAAGTGACGAAGAGTCAGCACCAGGCATTTGTGGCGCATGAACTCGAGAAACATACGTGTTTTTGTACAGGTCTGTCAACTGCTTCATGTGAGGATTTCTTCGAATGCAAATTCACAGTTTGTTTTCCCGCTGTGCACACAGTTACCATGTATCCCCAACTTTTGCTAATTCTATACGCACACTGCAGAACACTTCCCTGCAAGGAGCGCGACAGCAAACAATTAACACTTTGCCGGTCAAGCTGGTCGACGTAATGTGTTTTTTTCCTTCTTCCATGGCCAAGCGGAACGTCCGCACTGACAGCTTCCAGTGAATATTAACCTTTCAAGATACAGGCCCAAGCATTCACAGGTGCATCACAGTGCGCTTTATACCTAAATTTGGCCCACTTACTTTTCAAGGTCACGAAATTAAACTACAGTTCACGGAAGTTCGAGTTCTGAATCGACTCACCTACTGTCATAAAACAGTACGGATCACTTCGGTTTACGCAGCCCACTAAGCCACGAAAACATGTGCGTGCGTGCGTGCGTGTCAGAGACAGAGAGATCGGATAAAAAATCTCTATGTAATCTGAATCTCACGGCTTGCATAACACAGGTGGTCAGCTTCACGCTCCGGCCGCTTTATCCCCAAGGACAAAGACCATTCTCATGTGACTTCGGTCAAAAACTTTCATCTCCCTTGCATTATTATAAGTTACTTACATAAAAATTAGGCAGTTATTTAGTGTCAAAATTATTTTACCCTTTATCCTGCCTTCGTAATGAATTTGATTCGAATACTTCTTTGTTTACCGGTTTCTAAGCAACACTGCAGCGGAACTGCCATATACGTTTCTTACAAAGCTGAAGATAATTATACTGCATAGCCTACAGATTCTGTGTGCTTCACAAAATTAAGCAAACAATTCCAAGAGCGGCAATTCTAAAATCAGAAAATTATAGAGCTAAACGATATCAAAGTATTAAAGACAATACGTAACGACCAAGTTCTGAAGCTAATAAATAAACATAACCAACTGACACAGGATTATTTGAAAACCGATCAAACTGTTTTGAAACAGTTCATTTTCACACGATGCACTATTCTAAAAGTAAGGATTTTGTAACAGCTTACGAAGACTATATCAACATTCCTGTACGCTCAAATCGATGTTTCTGACATCGGAAGGACCGTTTGAAATGCTGTGAGACAAGCAGATTATAGCTGTTATGACGTGCATGACGACGATATCGCGTTTCCATCATGTGAAATATCTTGCATTTTCTACGTATCAATACGACAGCCTCTGAAAAACATAGTCAGATTTAATACATTTTTCCAAATTGTTCATTATTTTGTGGTTTTTTATGTGTAGAGTACAAGACATGCAAAATACGAATGCGTAATGGCTAGGCAGTGCTTGTCCGTCAGCACGTTTCATCTCCAAACTACTGAAGGCGTTCGCAATAATTTAATGCGGGGTTTCTACACTAAAAGTTGTCGTAAAAATCTAGTTTTCAATGCTAACTTTTCAATATCAAGCTTGTTTCATATAAAGATATCGAGACTGTATAATCTTTCTAAAGTAACACCAGCATAAAGGGAATCACAATGTAACTGAAACATTTCCGATCTAATAATATTTCAAGAACAGAAGCACAAAAGATAAAAATCGGCCCCGTTACACTTTCAACGTTGTCCAAAATCATAATAAAACACATATCTTGTACTCATAATAAATAAAGGCTCTTCAAAATCAACGCACGAACCAAAACACAAAGAACAAAGCCTGAATATACACATCTGAAAAGAAACTTCCCACCTTTCCTTTCTAAATGACAGGAAGGTTCACAAAAGTGTGGCTTTGAGTGCCACGTAAAGAAATAGAAGAAAAAGTCAATTAAATTCAATCAACTTACTAAAGCACTTAAAAAACAGCAAGTAACCCAAGCGCAGGCAACCACAGTAAAAAAAAGTGAGACACAACAAAATAACTTCGACTGCGCAATCACGTTTCCGTCCCAGGGCAGCTTACGTGGGATTTGCGGTAGACAAAACGTCGCTCGGACGGGTCTCTCTCCTAGCACTTCGGTTTTTCCGTCAGTTATCACTCCAACAGTGCTCCGTATTCACATTTATTCATCTACCCTCAGCAGTATATGGTAGAGATACTAACGGCATCGCTAAGGACGCAACAAGTGGTGGTTATAACGCAAAAAAAGTGCGTTACAGCACGGCCTACCTAGGGCAATATTCCACAACGTGACATACTGATCTAACTCTCTCAAACTCCCACCATTTCTCTCCACTTTTCTCAGCTAAGGTGGGTTGCAGAGTCAACAAAATTACCACAGTCATAGGGGTACCTCAACTAACAACATTAAAATAAATAAACAGTTATTTTCAGCGATAATCATTGGATTAAAACGTAACATACGTTTCACAAGACACGCAATGTGCGTATAACGCAACATCCAGGCGCATTCGCGTAATCACTGTTGCCGTGGAAAAGCAATAATATTACATATTCTGAGTGTGTGTCTGCAGCCTTAGTTATCCAGCATGCAAAGCGCGTGCGCCGTATTATATTGTCATCTGTGGCCTGTCCGGCTCTACCACTTTTTCCACATTATCGCATAAACGCCACGATTTTCGGAAAAAAGTTATTAAACACTAAATATGCGTTCTGACTTTCTCTACAACTTTTGTCTGAAAAGTTTCTCATTCCAAGAAGACTTCAGCGAGGTATTATCATAAATGTACATAGGTCTTCATGTAAAGTGCCCGTGATTCTTGTTATATTTTAACGACGCTTGAATTTTCTCGACATGTTTTCGAAAAATCCTCAAGTATAACATTACATGAAAATCGTCCAGCGGGAGTACAGCTGTTCTAAGCGGACGGACGCATGGACGGATGTACGGACGGACGCATGGACGGACGTACGGACGGACAGACAGACAGACACGACGAAACTAACCGTCATTTTTCGCAATTCTGCGACGGCGCCTAAGAACTGTTTATGCGTATCTGTGTGCCACTATTTCCTTTCACATATGCTATGTTTATGGCGCAACAAAGGTGCATCTCATTAATAATTACAGCCTATCACGCGGTAATTTTTTGTGCCGGTACGCACTGGTACGGCGTACTGGTACCTTTATTGACAGTGATGTATTAGACGAATATTATCAACTCAGAACTGGGGGATACACATATTACTTGCTATTCTTATTCCAACAGTATCACCAGAATGTGAAAACGACAGTATCAAATATTTTTTATTAGTATGTAATACAAAGGCAAGGCAAATGTTCAACCTGTTGTCAAGTAGTGAGTACCAGCACAGTTTATTTACAAAAAAAAAAAAGGCACTGCGATCAGGTAAAGGTTCGCACTTATTTCCGAACGTAACCCACATGTAAGTGCCCACGAGTCAGACGTAAACAATGACAACAAATTACAGAACCGATATACAAATCTAATCCTTCCACAACAGTTCTCAAGCCACACGAAATGTTAAATTTGATCGGTCGGTTTGTCATTAAGCAAAGACTGAAACACTGTGCATACAATAACGTTATGTCACGACTTCACGACGTGGTATCATGTAACAAAGTCCTCACACAGTCACAGCGCTGGCTCGTCAGTAACGCCATCCCACTTACAAACAAAAGCACTCACTACAACTTACATCACTCAGTCGATTCCAATACGAAATACGGCGCAATAGTCTCAGAAAGAGATTTCTATTTGAACCAGATCAGACGCAGATTCTTACGTGCAGGTCATCGATAACCACGGATTATAGCCCACAGTAAAGACACACTTGCTTAACCCAAACAACGTGTATCACTGATACAAAACGACAATCACGCACTGTGTACCTCCCATGCCAGTGTTTCTGGTCCCGTGAGAAGTTTCTCTTTGGCGAGATTTGACAGTCGGCTGGCTGGGATGCGAGGTCTCCTAAACAAGAACTTTCATTTACCGCTGATATAATAAAATGTAAACAATTGATTTACAATTCTTCATATATCAAATTCAATCTAGGAACTGTGTACTCTGGCCCATTCCGAATCAATGAATCGTCTGGACACGTAGTAAGTACATAACTTGTTTGATAACGGACGCGGCTAGTCGCATGTCCACCTCATAATGGCACGGAAATGCGGAAAATAAAGCAGTCACAACAAGGGACCTCAGTACACGTCTTCTAGTCTGTCTGACAACGCATAACCAAAATCATAACAAACAGCAATCCAGTCCAACACAACTCCTTATTGACACCAAGCTATCTGTTTTATCAGTAAAAGCTGTATTAGACTCGATGACTATTCATTTTGATCTGGTATTGTAAACATAACAAGATATCTCGTATTAAAAACGCATTATCTCATTGAAGACCAGCGTTCATTCGAATTATGTACAAAAAATCAAGTTGCCTACTCACAGCAAAGAAACCCGTCACCATTACAAACACCGAACAGTTCATGCTGGTTGGGAAAATAACCGTATTATCGAACCCGTACGGAACACACAAACATCCTGTGTGGCGAAAGGCAGAGTTTCTTAATGTTACAGCAGGTGGCAAATACAGCTACCACTGCATTAAACGGTTACCGTTCTCTGATTCTTTAGATCCGAATGGCTGAAGATGTACTGACACGTTACATTGAAACGGATGTGGAAAGACGGCCGTAGTCTCATTTCAGGTGGCATCCCGACACTTCTCTGGAGGAACTGAGTGAAACCATTAAAAACGCATCGGGAGAGCGGTCTCTAGGCCGAGATTTGAACCTCGTGCTTCCCAGACATACATCAGGAAAGCTGCTGAACAGATGTCGATACATCACAAACAAAGAAGACAGCGGCACAGTTCCTATAGCATGTTGACAAAAATCAGGAGGAAGTTCTTTAACTAGTGCTAACACGCATCACGCTGATACAGCAAATCACAGCTCATACAAGCCCGTCGTGCAAGGATACGCGTTAACACTTCAAAGGCAAGCTTAACCTTCGTTATTTACAAAAAAATAAGTTCGTACCGCGCAGTAAACACCCTCGCTCTCGGTTATAAAGACAAATCTGTATAGAGAAATAATAGCTGTTCTGAGATACATACAAAATACCTGAATGTTCTCTGTGGGCAGAACGTAGAATTTCTTAATGTTGACCCATACAGTAACCACTAGGCCTTACGGGTTAAAGGCCAACACGTCTGTTACTAGAATACAAGCAGCCTATACGGCACCAAATGGTACCGTCAAAGGGATTTGAGAGTGGGGACTATATACTGGACAACTGCCCGTTCGATAACATATAACGAAACGAATCAGGACATACTCCCCTTTCCTCTCACTTTGCTGATTAACAAGAAGGTGCGTTACAGCCCACGGACTGGCAGATGTATAGTTACTTGCGTTGCCGGCACGAAAATAGTCCCGTCAAGGTCAAGCGGCTGACTGACATCCCCGCTTACCGCCACCCTGCGTTGTTGCCAGTTCTTCCACCTAGGCACAGCTTCCGATTTAGCTGCACACTGTCGATAGATTGCCGTAGACAAAGCAACCCTACGTTCATAGGCAGTGACCTTGACAAGACTATTTTCGTGCAGGCCACTATTGGCGTACATCTAACATACATAACAAAACACCCTCTCACACATACACATATATTTGTGCTACACTATTTCACGGAGCGGAACGATTGTCAAACCAACCATCCAAACTCTCCAATTATAAAGTAAATCTACGTATCACTTGTGGTGGGGGGCATGTCGATGACGCGGTTAAAGAACTTGTTAATGGCAGTATGCAGTACAACACTATCTACAACGGACGTGCCCACAGTACTTTCCTGCCTGTGAAACTCTCTGACAACGTCAAGGGGTATGAACACAATTTGCAGTTCAAGCTGTAACTCCCGATGCAAATGACCCAGCTTCCGCTACAGTTCCAGTGAAATTTGCTCGATGCCAACAGAAGTACACGGTAGGAGGAGCGTAACATTCGAATCGTATTTACATAATAGACGGTTCATAGTCGCTTTAACTGCTGATTTCAACCGTGGCGATGTCCAAGTCTCGCCGGGTGGATTATGGGGTACAATCTGAACATAGGCCATGCGGTTTCCGACTTATCTTCCATAATACAGACACTCCCCGACAAAAGCAGTCTCAGACTTCGCGACTTTTAAAAACAAAGAATGAGACAGTAAGAACTTTGGAACTTGCGGCGAACTTTTCTTTAAGGGACTGAAAGCGCAGCGAAACGTAGGTGGCGGAAGAACCCCGCTGGGCGATACCACAGGCGGCGGGGGGTCATGCAGCGGCCGATCAGAGTCAGTGTATTGGAGTCTGGAGTTCAATTGGCCTCCCTCGCATGCATACACACACACACACACACACACACACACACACACACACATATCTCACCATATGTATGCTCAATTCCGACTTAACGAAAAATTCGACTTGCGCCGCACGTTCCACAACGTAACTACTGCGTAACTCGCGAGTGTCTGCAACCAGACTGGACTTCCTACACATGTAATCAGACGATACCCACCTACTTACAATCCCGTCTACGTTATCAGCTACGCGTCCCCTGGTTTCCCGTGGCCCTCGTCAGCTTCTCAAGGGACGCCAGAATAATATTTTGTCTTTAGGACAGACACCCCGTTGTGATAATAACACACAAAGTAGGCCTAAACGGGTGTAGGCTTGCAATCACACCTAAGTTGTGCATTATTATATAACTTAAATGCAACACGTTTCGGCTTAAGCGCAAAAAACCATCAACAGACGAAATTAGAGTACGAAATAAACGTGACCATATAAATTACATTAAACAATTGTTCACCGACATTAAAAATGGTTTACTGTAATTTACATGGTGACGTTTATATGGTACTCTAATTTCGCCTGATGATGGCTTTTTGTACTTGCGCCGAAACATGTTGCATTAAAGCTATACAATAATACACCACAAAACTTAGTTGTGACTCACAGCGTTCACCCCTTTACATTGTACAATATTTAATATCCGAACATCGAGTAGGATACCTGAGATATTTAATGGCTTTGTAACAGCACATTTGAATTTACATCAAATTTAATGAAGTATTAAAAAACGGCATCTCGAAAATTTGTGCCTATCACAATGCAATAGAGATTCTCGATTTTCCTTTAGCATTTACACGTTCATCATTTCTTCCGAAAGAACACAAAACCAAAATAAAATACAACTGATCACTAACAACATTGTGTAAGGTAGTGAATGCCTGTACACCAAAGCAGCTGAACATTTAACAAAACAAACAATACGACGTACAAAACAGAGAGGATTTCCGAAGCCAGCTCCTTTTTCTTTTTCGTTCTTTAATTTTCAGGCCACACTACCACGAAAGGCCAGCTTATCACGTTCGGGCAATGCACATTCAAAGGATTCGTTCCGGATATGGGTCACGAGACCTGTGGCAACGTCGGCATTATTGCCTTCTCCCACCCCTCCCACCTCCTCCCCCCTCCCCCCGCCGGCGTGTCGGGACGTGATATTCGGACAGCCTCGAGACATTTAGGCCTACCCACAGGCATCACACAGCGTTCAGTAAATCTAAACACAATACAAAAACGAATAAAAATTTGTTAACCCAATCTGCCTCAAATCGGGGTCCTTTTGAAATTCCTTAAAAATCACAGTCAAAATTGCCTGTAATATATAGGAAAGGAGGCGGTAACAAAATTTATACTCTTAAATATGTACGAGCCGATCCCAGTGGCCGCGCGGTCTAAGGCGTAGGTCTACGACCGAACGCTTGCTGGGATCGTGGGTTCGAATCCCACTGGGGGCATGGATGTCTGTCTTGTACGATGTTTGTGTTGTCAGGTAGAGGTATCTGCGACGGGCCGATCCCTCGTCAAGAGGAGTCCTACAGACTGTGGTGTGTGCTTGTGTGTGATCAAATGAAATCACAAAAAAGAAACCATCAACACCTGCTGTGAACAAGTAGGCAGAAGAGGGAAGGACTAAGAAAGAAGAAATACGTACGAAACTACTGGGCACGTCAAGCAGACGGCGGTCCTTCTGGTCTTCACACTGCACATTCTTGCAATGTGAAACGCTAAACAATGATCACGAAATATATTATTTAAGGCGGTTAATTATTATGATTACTATTACTATCATCATCATCATCATCATCATCATCATCATCACCATCATCATCATCATTACTGGATTTCCCACAACACTATAATAAAAGCTGTTGTTCCGTCTGCGCGAACTAGGCATATTATTAGGTCTGCGCTCTTCGGAGGTATTACGCGGCGTCGTGTGGTATTGTTTACCGACGTTTCGGGACAACATATCGGTCCCATCTTCAATGGTCAAGAGTCCGAGTCGGAAGAAAAACCACACGACGCCGCGTAATACCCCAGAAGAGCGCAGGTCTAATCAACATCGCGGCGGAAGTCTGAAATTTACGCATATCACTTGTTACACGGGCCAAGCACTTGAACTCTTTTCGCACGCTGACACGTAATTAGCAGTTGCAGTAATGGAAGAAAAGTGAACTACAGTCGACATAGCAGACAAACATGAAACACTTCCGTTATTTTTCAGTAGCCTGTCACATGTCCGTTGCACCTTCACTGCATTCAGTGCCAATATGCCCTTACAGCATGAGTCATTTTTATCGGTGCTTTCGCTAGGAGAAGTTCTAAAAATCCATCGACTTGTATTAACTTTTCTGCGTCCGTTCGAAACGTTCATAAGCTTCTACTAGACTACACAACGGCACAGCCAGAAGACAACAGTCTTATTTTTACGAGTAATACTGCATGTGACACGTACGGAGGGGAAGAGAAATGCATGCAGCGTACAGAGGGGAAGAGAAATGCATACAGCGTTTACGAGGGGGAACGTGAAGGAAAGACACAATTTGCAAGACCTAGACATAGAATGGAGGATAATAGCAACAGAGGTCTTACAGAAATATGATAGCAGAGTCTGGTCTGTATTGATCTGGGTGAGGATAGGAAAAATTGGTGGGCTTTTGTGAACAGAGTAATGCAGAAGGCTCACATATTTTCCAAATATCTAGGAATCACCTCCAAATTCTAGGCGCCAGAAGGGTGACAAGAAGCCAGTTCCATACTGCGGACCCACAAATATTATATGTCACCATATAAAATATACTTGCCCGGGCTACCTCGCTTCCGGGATTTGTGCACATATGCGCTCATCAACCTTCGCGTTTCAACAAAATCCGGGGATCTCGACTAGATGAGGAAGTATTAGCTTCTCAAGGATTCTGCTCCATGTAGTTGTTTGCTGCCCCGGTATTATTCAACAAGCTTGCGTATCCAAAGAGGCTATCGCCTTCAACTACTTCTGCGTCTACTTTGTGGGTGTCTGCACTGCCGACTTCTGAACTCCCCCTACTAAAGCCTCGCACATCCCACTTCTTCATCCCGGCACACATCTCGACAAAGGACTGCCGATGCACTGAATGATGTCATTAGTAGCTCAGCATGTGATCTAACTGTGACCAGTTTTCATCACCTCTTCGCACGCCATCAGTAAAACAACCCTGCACTCGACTTTCGACAAGGTTTATATTATACCCTTTTTTAATTACAATGATGGCATGTGCAGAGAAACCGAAGCACTGCTGTAGACATAACCGGCATCGTGATGAAAGAAGTTTACGTTGTAAAGATGAAGAGGCGTGTCTGTTGATTTGTTTTTGTGAGTGTCTGGCGTTCATGCAGGTTATGTCCGGGTTCATATAAAATTAAGTTGCTGGTATATATAAGATCTGTTCCCTCAGGTTAGAAAGCATACCCTCAGAGGCTCAGGCAGCAGACCCTGTTTTATAACGTCCTTACTAGCGTTTTCTCATCATCATCATCATCATCATCATCATCATCATCATCATCATCACCATCACTACCACCACCACCACCACCACCACGACACAATCTTCACCACCATCACCACGACCACCACCAACACACTACCACCGTTGCTACACGTTTATTAAGACCAGTCTCAGCTGGTCTGCAGTAGTTGAGGAGCGTAAGTCAACCATACTTGCAAGCCAAGTGCAGTTCGAAGTTTGTCAGTTTGTTCTATGAACGTCTTCTTCACGCACATAAATTTGCAAAAAGAAATTTTTGAGTTTGTTTTCAAGATGCACCGCGAAAATGTTTAACGCAAATATTTAAGTGTACTGTTAATCAAAATTGCAAACATATTTCCGTTTCACCACTGCCACGTTTTACTGACTATGATTCCATTTACCTGCCGTCTGTATGCGTATAGACGCTTATTAGATGGCAGCTAAGTGACACGAACTGCCTCTGTTGTGTTTGTTTACTGAAGGCTGAAGAACATGGATCCTTTGTTGAACTGAGCTGAAAATTCCTCACTCTAGCCTCAAGTAAAATAAATTCGATACCACTGCGTATATATTTAAGGAATGTGAGATGAGGTACCAAAATCATAGCGTTTTCAAACGGAAATTTACACTGTTCAAGCCCATTTTAGTTGTAAGAAACGTCAAATAATTTCCACGTGTTATTTTACCCATTCGAGTTTCAAAGGCGGCAAACATAAATAATAATAATAATACTACTAATAATAATAATAATAATAATTTCATGTTAACTTAATACAGCGGCACGTCGTCTCTCCTGGTCCAGCTCAGTCCAGTCCCTACCAGCTTAACACCAACCGACCCTAAGCATGGTTCAGTAACTGACATCTCTTCATTCCAGTATTCAGCAGGCTAGTGTACCGGTATTCGTGACATGCCCGACTTGAACCTTGGCCGGGACACCGGCTACGCTGTTTTTCTCGTGGTTTTCTTCTGTCCCTTCAGGCAAATGGCCGGGATAACACCTATATTAGGCGGCGACCGCTTCCTCCCAAAATCGTTCACCAGTCACCCTGCCGTCAACGAGCATAGCGTAATCTACAGGATGTTAAGTCAGTGCTTTAAAGTCGAGTGGTAATTGTATGTACCACCCTCTGGAACGCTAAGAAACTCTGCATTTTATCACACATCGTGCTTCGTATGATTTCCACAATCAACACCGATTATTTCACTAACAGCATTAACCGACTGGTTTTTATATCGAATAAAGACCCTGGATCTCTGTTGGGTAGAAAGTTAATTTTGTATATTACTCATGTACAGTGTAGATGAATGCCCATCTTCAAAGCGTTAAATAAGAAAAATCTAAACCAATAATAAATAACTGCAAACTATAAACGCCTGGAAATGCTTTTCAGCTGAATAACTATCCTGTCTCCTAGAAATTTTCTGCACTATTATGCAACTCTGGTATACGGTCCGAAATTCGTAAACTGTGCGTGGTTACGATGTTCCCATGTCACCAATCTGAGATCCTTCCGCCCATGAAAGATTCATTTATAAGCACACGAAAATGGATGCAATATACTTGTACACACACACGGGAGAACTGCAAACGTTTTCAACCGCATTTGCACTCATGTATCGCTCCAGTACATAAGCTGGTACTTTGTTTTATCAGTGCGGCCTGCTCTTGCCTTCATGTGGGCATGGGTGTAATTTCTTTCATCCTGCCCGCTAACGTTAGGTCAACAGCCCCTGATAAACAAAAGCATGCGTCATTCTGGTTAACAGGCGAAATGTGGAATTCCACCCTGTACGTTTTAACAACACTCCGCTTTACATAAGGACAATGACCCACACAGCAGCTGAACAGCATGACCAAGTTAACATCTTTTTGTTAGTATTTGCTGGATTATTTTTGTTGCATTTTTAACAAGTAAATACGTGTAAAACTTCAACCAAGCGAGCAAGTGAACTTTTTTAAGCGTCTGAAGGAACTGAAGATTAGAGGAACACATCATGTCGGCTTCTCTGTCCACCCCATCACGATTTTTATTGGATTTTGAACACATTTACTGAGCATGCTGGCTCAAGCGTAACGCTTCATGGGGTACCGAATTTGGATTTCAGCAGGGACACCGGCTTTTGTGACAAGCATGATATAGTTTCCTTCTCATTTCGTTCAGGCACATGCACGGACATTACTTCAAATCAGGGCACAATCGCTTTCCTACTTGACTAATCGTTCGAGGCCATACAGACTGAACAACAGACAGCGTCGTCAAAGCGCAAGTAAACGAAATAAATGCACTGGGCACCTCCTTATAACATACTGATGAAACAAGCACAGAAGAATACCTGGAAGATATGCAATCTGGGATACTGCCAGTATCGTAACATAAACACAGGGATCGGTCAGACAATGCACGCAAGTTTATATGGCGTACAATTTTGTGACTAAAGAAATCTTGAAACATCAAACATAGGTCAAGTAAACAGCTCTGAAAATGTACTAAGCAATGTTGTTTCACAGCAGACAGTAATAATTTAACGTCATATGATCAGCAAATATAATTCATCCAAAAACCGATCCTGAATACTGTTCTACATCTACGTCCATTTTGATGTATTCCATTACGTAAATTTGCGCTGTGCCAAAAATCAATTCTCCTTGTTTCGTTTATGTTCGACTGCACTGTGTTTAATAATTCTCAAAATTAGGTATGCTCATTTCCCATTCACAATGACCTGAAACGAAATGTTTCATCGCCATTGGTCTACAGCCTTGCTTTGCCATCAGATGATCCAAGTAACCCAGGACGGACTGAAACTCAATGGGACACATCAGTTTGTGGTCTGCGTTGATGATATGAATGTACTGAGCGAGTACATAAATACCACAGATAAATGCTCCAGCAGTCGCTAGTAATGAGGATGGTCTGGAAAGAACTGCCGTGGAAACAAGCCATTTGCTCATGTCTCGTGAACACAACGGACAAAACCACAGTATAAGGGTTACTAATAAATCCTGTGAAACTGTGGCAAATTTAAATATTTTGGAACACCGCTTGTTAGTCCTGTGCAACTGCGTTAGCAAAACAGACGATTAAATACTGGAAATGATCGCTACCACTCGGTGCAGAATCTGCTGTTCCCCGGTTGCTATTTAAAGATATAAATATTAAAACATACAGAACCAGAACCCTACTCAGAGACCATTGACATCGTACCCCGAAACACAAAAAGCCCAGTCATCGCTGCCCTAATCGTGCATAGCCTCAGTTTTTACGGAATTTTACTTTTAAATTTCTTTGCCGTATATGACTGTTTGCAAGCCAACCCTGCACATCTGCAGTTGCGCATTGATTCAAGCTGCCTATGACAAACTTATCTGCAGACATTTTAAACTGCTGGTTCTTTCTTTACTACATTTCTACTGGTATTTGGTGGAACATGAGGGATGAATTTCTTGTCGAGGTAGTTTCGAACACTGTAAAAATTCTTGTATTCTGTCAACAGATTGCATTCAATGGTTTTCATTATGACTGTCAAAACTAGCAGCGACTATTCCTCTAAACATCAGAATTAGCTGAGCTCTGCAACAGGAATGCAGTGTTTCCTGTGACGCAGCAACCGAGTTCTTAAATGTTATTTCGATGAAGTTAAAGCTTCAAAGGGTTAGTCCAGCATTCACAGCACTTGCCCAGTAACACCGATCTTGTCAGTGCCCGCGGCAATCACGATATCAATTCTCATTCCAACTACCGAACTTTGCGGTTCATTCGTTAGCACTTCTGGTTCGCATTCAAGTTGTCAGCGCCGGGATCTTACTATTCCGCCCAAAACTTGTCGTGTTCTTTCTCCGCCGCCCTTCGTCATTCCACACGAATTATAACTTAGTAACATAAAGGCAATGACGAACTCCCCCTGCATCATCACCACGTAGGCTGTCTTACGACAGGTCCGTAGCCTCTTCCAAGGAGATTGAACTTCGCCCTGCATCCTTTCCAGTGTACTGTTGACAGTATCCTACCACTCGATGCCATATAACCAACGCAGCTGAGAACGTAACACGAGAATCGTCATAACGTTCAAGTTTCATGGCCTCGAATATAGGTTTATAAGGTGCAGTACTTGTTCGTTTTACCGTGTCCACGAGTGCAAGGCAGCTGTCACGGGCACTGCCCATTTTACCCTACAGACGGGGAGTTCACTGTATTTATACATCTGTGACTAAGCACCATGGGATGTCACAACTAAACGTTAATATCAGCGTCCTGGAGACTAAAATACATTCAAACTCGGTTATAACGTCATAAAAGGGACTGAATATTTTGTGTCGTTGTAAACAACTGTCGTTATAACCGAGCAGCATAAAGTTATGGTTAACAGTCACGAATTAACTGGAACCATAGAATATCTGACTGTATAAGCGTGGTTTTGTATAAACTGATGTCGTTATAACCGGGTTCTGTTTCGGCCTAAATAAGACCATCATCAGAGGGGCCACAATATAAAATATTTTGAGAAAATTAAGTACAACATAATTCCTAATAAAATTAGATCTCCCTCGAATGATCAAATCTGCAATTTTAATTACTTATTATTGTTTTATACATGAGCACTGATTACATTTTTAGTAATATTTCATATCCTTTAAAAACGGCAACATGTTTTCGACACACATTACACCAGCCATTAACATAAGATTACATATAAATCTTATTTTCAATACGAATAATGAAATCTCATTTTATTAGGAACTATTTAATTGTCTCAAAATATTTTATATTGTGATACCTGATGATGGCCCTATTTAGGCCGAAACATATCGTAACTTGGCACTACACAACTAAAAGTACGTCGTAATCCACGGTTTACGTATTTACTCAAAGATGTAGTACTTTTAAAGACTAAACACAACTCTTTATTTACTGCGCAAAACAGCTACATGTTTCGGCTATATAGAATAGCCATCATCACGCTGTCTAAAAGAATAAAATGGAAATATTCACACCATGCAACTACGAATACTACCATTTTATTCTTGTAGACAGCCTGATGATGGCTACACTTTATAGCCGAAACAGACAGCTGGTTTGTGCGGTGAATAAACAGCTGTTTTAAACAGAACGTACTGCACCTTTGATTGTACTGAGAACGCAACCAGGATGAATTGCCTTAAAACTGCTTTAAATATTACTTCCTTATGCATGTGTAACAAACTGGTGTATAAACTACTAAAGGCTGTTCAAAATAATTACACCCGTATAGTGGATACAGCCTCTTTATGTGGCTCTCGCTCTTTGAATACAAAAGATGCAAAGAACGAACAGAAGCGCGGAAGTGACTGCCAATCGCAAATGCGGTAATGATGTTGAACTTCAAAATTTGTGGGACGGGCTAAAAACTGAACTACATAGCATCTCACCGTGCATAATTGATTTAATATCATCTTAACAACTACCCATTGTGATTAAGGATCAAGGTTACAACACCACAGCGTAAGACGGGTGTTAAGTATAAACACGTTCATTACAAAGTGTAAGAATTCGCTCTGCATCCTTCACTGCAAAATTAATTTAATGAGCATTCCTTTATAAATCAACACCGTATCATATTTCACCTGGAAATAAAAACTAGCAAAGTGACGTAATAAAAAGTGTTAGGTTACACGAAAAGGTGTTTGTTAAACTTCTGAGAGTATACACACTGCGTTAGTTATACCAAGTATTCAGTTCCAGTACACGAAAACATTCATCAGTGTTTCACATCATGCAAAAGGCGAACTGATCGTAATTTCCTTAGAACACTTCTTCTGTTTGCCAAAAGGGTACCTGACAAGTGTCAGGGCCGTATCTTCAGGCTTTCTTTCAAAAACCCGACAGATGGGGCCTACTAGGAGGAAAATTACGAAAAGGAAGAATAAACTGTCATACTAGGAAACATAAAATGCTTCATATCGAATTTCACATCGATAGTCATAATGTAATTAGTGGCTCTGTATAATGCTCCAGGCTTGTATTCGGTAGGAGCCACTTTCGATTCCTGGCCGCGCTATCGGCGACGTATGCGGCGTATCTACAGGCGACTGCTTGGACAATACTGTCAAAGAGTGAACGACAGCCTCTTGCTTATCCACCATTCGAGAACGTCTCTCCGTCTAGCTTTAACATACACAAACAGGCCTTACACACAGTTTCTTAACACCGGGATGGGCAGAAGTAACCACTACAGAGCGCGCGGCGTCATCGGCCATTATGCAGCAAACATATCGTCCGATCTACGGCGTGCAGTCCCGTAATAATAAAAAGCCTGTGTAATGCACTTTGACAATGCACACTCCATCAGCTCATTCCGCTTTAAGCTGAACACCCTATATAATAGGCTACGTGCTGTCACTTTAGACCTTAACAACAGCAGCAGCAGCAGCAGGTAAATGTGTCCTGTGCATGTCTTGAACGCATAGGGGGAGTGGAGGTAGAGGTGCAGTGATTTTTAACTTCGACACTGGAAGGAGGCAAATGGTCAGCTGCACACACCTCCTGCTTTGTTCTAGAAGGAAAACCTCCAGCATTCATTAAACAGGAGACAGTGTGGACCCCAGGGCCGGTTTGAAGGCTTTCAAGAGGAAAAGTCTCTTGACCCTGTCAAGCATCGAAAGACGATTCCTCAGTAGTTAACTCGTTGCTTACCAAAATGACAGGGGTGGTGGTGGTGACCATGATCATTATGATGACGATGATCTTGCGTGATGAGGTTCTCACAGCGTTTTTATGAAGATTCAACGTTTCTGGGATACAACGCTGTGTTGACTGGTAATTAGTTACTGACATTTCGGAGGAGCTGCTCCAAAAAGTCAGTCATATCCCACAAGACTTTAATCTTCAACAATTAATTAAAAACCAACACAATATGTACATGAGGTATTTTGATCTGTGCATAAAATATTACTAACAAAAGATAATTAACCGCCAGGTGTAACGCCGTTTTTGAAGATGTGATGCTCTCCGCTGACCAAAAAACTCTCCACGTTTTATTGAAGCCGAAAGCACACCACGACGTTCGCTAGGGCCCACAACAGGACTCCTGCTTAATCCTGTTTACATCCTCACATCCTACAAGTAGGCCAATTTCTTTAAGGCACTTTTTATGCTACCTTTCTCCCAACTGGTACGTATATTCCTTTCAAGCATTCCGACTTAAATTCTGTAGCGTTTCTTAATCCGAGGTGAGCAAGTGTGATGAATGTCCCACACATCAGGATCTCAAACAGGAGGCATCCGAGGCCTCAACCTTAATTTCATCTTGGTTGCAGTGCGTTTGTCATTGTGCATGATACTCCATAGAATGCTGTAAAAATTCAGAGGGTCATAATGTTGGACTCACGTCTACGGTCACAATACTGTCCAAGAATATGCCTCCTTCATTTCTCTTAAGCTCTGTAGAATTCTGACAAAGGCGCAGTCTACCAGTTTCAACACAGCAGTCAGTATGGAAGGTTCTTATCTGGCACAAACCCTCAGGCAACCGAGAAGATTGACCCAAGTTACAACACAAAAAAAAAATGGTTTTGTCTTCCTAACTCTGCACGATCCGAAATCGTTCACGTGGCAGGGTCTATTTGCAGGCTAATCACACAATCTCATCACTAACGTGCCCGTTTTCCAACGTTCTACATAAATGGCCCCCACTAGATCTATACTGAGAAACAGAAAGCCTGCAACATATGTTGAAATTTCTACTGATGAATGCAACGGAATATACAAAATTTACGTAACAAATTGAATTAGAAGTTAGTATCAGTTTGCAGTTTAATTCATATGCTTAATAACATGCTATTACTGAATATGTCACCGGAAAAATTAAAGACAACATTCTTTGTCATTAGGGACAGCCAAGGACCTACTTTACACCGAGGCAATAGAATTTTACACAGTTTCATGATGTTTTCAAAACAACGTCTATGCCGGTTGCTTTGACACACGAAGTAGATTATCCAAACGTATATGTGAGAGGCTGGTGCTGTGTCTGTCACTGATGTAGGCCTACTGAAGCATACTGATAGTAAAAATAGTTATAATTTTAGCAAAAACCGCAATGTAGAGCTTTACTTGCTACAGCAGCGTTTGCTTTAAGAACACTACCTACAGATTCCGATTTTCATCCCATAACAAGTGACCAAAGGGCGCTGACAAAGAATTCTATTACAAACAGGTCATGCACGACACGCAGAACATAATTATATTACACTGAAAGACATGGGTCATTTTGAGGGCCGCAATAAAGTAAATGGCGAGCAGCATGCGACCCGCAGGTTAAACCGTGAGTATCACTGTTCTACGGAAGGAGACCAAACACCGAATTCCGTAACAAAATAACCTTGCTGTACGCAAGCAGGACTGTTGATAACAGGGGGCAACGACATAAACCATTAAGGAAATAAGACCCACATTCAGTACCTATGCTGTGCTTGAAGCTACGTAGTTCAAATGCTGTATTACTTTATTATCGAAATACGACCCTAATTACGTGGATATTGCCACTTAATAATATGTAAATCAGGTAGATCTACAACAACAGTGCACTCATGTATCTCTCACACAACACTCTTCACTGGCCTTCTTGTAACATGGAAAAAAAATGCAGACTCTTTTTAAAAAAGAAACGAAAGAAGAAACCAATAAAAGCAGACAGGCAGGCAGAAAGAAAGAAAGAAAGAAAGAAAGAAAGAAAGAAAGAAAGAAAGAAAGAAAGAAAGAAAGAAAGAAGAAAGAAAGAAAGAAAGAAAGAAAGAAAAATGAAGGTTTGAATCGACGAAAAATACATCAAAAACAAGAATTCATGCTTTAAGGGCGTTTGTACAGTGTAAGCAATCAACACAGATGGGTAATTTGCTCTCAAATAGCACCAAAATATTTTCCATTTATCGTGACATCTGCAGCAAAGTATGTAACGGAACCACTCCCTACAATGGTGATAGTCACATCTATTTCTATGTAATGTACAGACGAGTACCGCAGACCTTTTGAAAAGACTGGTCACATTTACGGAACCTCTTACAACAAGAATAAGCGAGCAATTCTACACAAAACTTCCTTCAAGAAATTCCATAAATTTGGTACGAGAAATCGACTACCCAGGGACATCTTGGAGCTGCTGTGTCCACATTTTGGACACTTGCACCTTTTCCTACTATTCGCTTACGCCCAGAAGCATTTTTGTCACCACCTAACATGGGACAAACTAATTCAAATCTTCGCATCAAATTCACTACAAAACTTCTCGAAGGATCATCACGAACTTTAAAACGCCGTCGGTAATTTCTTCGCATTAGTACGACACTTTCACAACAAACCCCGTACGTGCTGCACTGCAGGACGCGATCTTCACAGCTAATTGTGCCAAAACTCCTAGCATTACTTTACACAAACGTCCCGACACCATCACAAATAACTTCACTTCACTTAGTCGAACCTCTTCCACCGGTATGTGTAGAAGGACAAATGGCCGTAAAGATAAATAGTTTAAATAGTCCCTGAGTGAGTTACCTGGACAATTACATCTTCTTTAATTAACGTTATTGTTTCTCGTAAGCATTAGGGGCGAAATATAGGCCTATAACCCTTAGTACAACTGATGTCATTTCGGTCATTCAAATGCTTCCGTTGCTTTGGAAAAAAATTGTAAGTTAGGAATACAAGTTACTTCTACCCTTAACAGTTTAGCTGTTCAACGTGGCAGTGAAGACACTACCCATCGCCCTTCTTTACTAATTACACTATTTGCGGCTTCTGCTCAACGGATATCATGTCTAAGAGATGAAGGACACAACGCACACAACCAAAATGACATTTCTGATACACACAGCGCAGCAGCAGCAACAGCAACAGCAGCAGCAACAACAACAACAACAACAACAACACTAGACTCCTCACTCGTCAAAACACCACAAAATCACTGTAATCGTACCACGTGAGGAAACATCGCCTGTAACGCAGGTGAAATTAGTGTTCCTTACAGGAAGGAACAGTCGCATTGGCAACAGTTTCCAATACAGTGTAGGCTACAGAATGCTAACAAAAAATTATAAAGTACACTACATAGTTCTAACAGTACACTACAGTACAAAGTACACTACACAGTTCTAACAGTACACTACAGTACAAAGTACACCACACAGTTCTAACAGTACACTAAGTACGAAGTACAATGCAGTTCTAACAGTACACTACAGTACAAAGTACACTACACAGTTCTAACTTAGAGCCATCGACCCTGCCACAGCAACAGCAAGCCTTTTGAATGAAACTGCTTTATAACACCGCTCTTTAATTCTGTCTACACGATATAGCAATGACGACGTCTCAGATAAACAAAGTAAACAAAATGCGTCTTTGTGAACGCTCAATTAGTCTGAAACGCATTCACCTCCTATAAAACATCGTTCCATTAACTTCCGTATTGTTGACACATAATAATGACGTGATATTAAACCGCGGGGCGAAACAAACCTCTTAGAAAAAACACAAGAGTTTATCATACTTTGGGTGTGGATGTACGTTGAAGTTTTTGTTACTGCAGTCCAGTGACGTAGCTAGGATTTTGAGGCCCGGGGCGAGCAATAATAATGGCCACCCCTGACAGGAATTACAAACTTTAAAAAAATCACAATCATTTATTGAACGTCTCTATTTTTATCAATAATTCAGATGTGTTGAGCGCAAAATATCTATTTTTTATTTAAAACACGCACTTATGTTGCCTCCCCTTGGACTCTGCAGCCCGGGGCGGCGGCGGCACTCGCCCTCCCACCCCTCGCCGTAGCTGCACCACAGCAGTAGTCTGTAAGCACAGCCACAGAAATCCCATCGTGTCCGCAGTATTCATATTCGCAGTTTCCTTCCAACTGATCCCAGTGGCCGCGCGGTGTAAGGCGTAGGTCTGCGGCCGCTCGCTTGCTGGGATTGCGGGGTTCGATTGCCGCCGGGGGCATGGATGTCTGTTTCTTGTGAACGTGTTCTGTGTTGTCAGATAGACGTCTCTGCGACGGGCCGACCCGTCGTCCAGACGAGTCCTAAGGAGTGTTTTTGTGTGTCATTGAGTGTGATCAAGTGCAACAATAACCCACTACCCTTACAGTTTGTAGGTAGAAGAGGTCAGACTAAGAAAAGAAAAGACGGACGGTTCATTCCGAATTTGGTACTGCGCCTAATGCATGACATTTGCAGAAGAAAGACCACAAAGGCTTGAATTAAGTCATTTGGCACACATGACCCATAGAAAGAATTTCTCTCTGGACTTGACTCGTTCATACACCAAAACTCACTTTGTACAACAGCTTATTTATTCCTAATTACAACTAACGACCCAATAAGAAGCGAGCAGTCGTATCGGTACTATTGGCCATGGACCATCTGCTCTTAACCCTCACTTTTACTCACAAGTGACTTAAATCAAGTGACTCATGCGATTTCTCTTCGCGTTTCAACGCCTTAATCCAACATGAAATTACTTGCAATTTTAACCTAGAATAAAAGGTGCCGTGTAATATGAACAACACATTCACTATTCGACAACGGACACGCACCATCAGTATGTACACGCTCACAAGGTGTACAAACTTTAACATAAATATTTTAAAGTAAGCTTAATTCGGGAGATACAGAAAGCATGGACATAAATGAAGTTTTTAAATGGTTTCGTATGATAAACCTAAGACACGCATTGGACTGGAACCCTCAGGGCGTCAGGAAGAGGGGTAGAACAAGAAAGACCTGGAAAAGAACAACAGAAAGGGACCTACAGAAGGTCGGAATAAGCTGGAAAGAGGCAAAAGGACTAGCTTTACGAAGGCCCTATGTTCCACATGCGAACAAAAGGACAGAAAAAGAAGAACGTGACAAACCTGCACTAGCCCACTGAAGCCACACCCAAAGAAGTCCAACTCTTATGCTTGTCTCAACCCAGAGGTTACATAGCACTACATCGTACGGCGATCACAAATGATGAATTAGAATGTTGTCGGAAAAAAAAAAGGTTGTGGCATAGTTTAGAAAGCTAACCCGGAATTTATCTGGAAATTCAGAAGGAAATCATGAAAACATTCCGCTCGAAATGCGGTTCTACAAGGTCGAGATTCGAAGAACTGCCTCCCAACTGAGAGGGAGGAGTGGAAACCAGTGAGATGCGCTGCTTGATACAACTCATTCGAAGACGACGAGGCCAGACAGTAGTCCTTTAAAGTCAGGTGGTTACGTGACATACCACCACGTTTATCATTCAAACATTCTACATTCTGCCCTCACAGTGCGAACGATCAGCATATATCTCAGAAGACAAAGTGATTACTTCATTAACCAGCATTCACTGATCAGTTTTTATAATCGCAACGGTGTGTTTAGTGCCGTAAGAGCTAAATACATCTCACGTTAATCAGCCTGTAAAGAGTTAAAACCCGTCATATCAAGACTGTAGGCCTAAAGCGTACATGACAAGCCTACATTCCTAACAAGCCTCACATGCGTTACCACCGAGATGGCTTCCTAGGTCTCTCGCAGGCCAAAAATGGTCTGTCATTACAAGTGCCAGTACTTAAACACTCAGATATCTATACCGTTGTGTAGTTCTATCTTTTTTGGTTACTGCATTCTGATAGTCGAAGGCAGTGGCATAGATAGCCAGTCGGGGCAGGCCGTGACTCGGTAATCGGCGGCTTCCCTGTAATTATTAGCGAAGTTAAAGGCAAAGTTCACCCTATAACCTGCCATGAAAGCCCAGAAGCGGAGTAGAGGCATAGGTCTGCTCTTTCTTTAACCTCGGCGCTAGATGGGAATGGGTGGTTAAGACCACGTTCCGGCCGCTTTATCCCCGGGAATAACCCAGTACCCTCTGTATTAAAGGCTGGGTGGGATTCAGGGCCGGTCTGGACGCGTGTGGAAAATCTCGCCCCCCACCGGCATTCGATCCCGGGACGGTCCAGCCTGCAGCGAGTCGCAATGCCGACTACGCTATACCGCTCCGATTGTTAGTGAAGGTACTTCAGATATCGCTACAGGGATCCAGTAAGAATTATCGAGAAAGATTCAGAATAGAATCAAATCCGAAATCCTTATCTACGTCAACGGTCGATGGTAAAAGGTAAAACAACTGAAAAAAGCAACAACAGGCACTTTGAGATTTAGGTGTTCCAGAGGTGTTGCTGAAGACTGAAGCCTTCTGACATCCTGAAGATGGAGATGCTAAGACCCTCCGAAACGGCGGGAACTACCAGCCAACACGGCGTAACATCTTAGATGCTCTGCATTTTCAAAAACAGTGCTTGCTCTATGGCTATTATTTCCTCAAATATAACCAAAAAACGTAACAACGACGGTCAGATTTACACATTCTGCAGCTCACTGGCGCAAACGGTCAAGATGGACTGCCAGTCACGAAAACTGGTAAGGGAGAAAAACGAGCTGCTCGAATCTGTGTTGTATAGCGACTACTGGGGGCGCAACTTCACCTGCAAGAGAACCTCGCTCGTCATGGAAAAGCTTTGTATTGAAAAGAAAGCCACCTATTAAATACACAAAGCGGGCTCAATCATACGTTAGTAATCAAGGCAAACATGGTAACAAAAGTAACGATTGGAAAACTGGTTATCACTTCTAACCTTGGTAACCAAATATCAGTGACAAAGTAATCACGGTAATCATGGTAAAAAAGCGACGATAGGAACACTGGTAACATGGTAACACTGGTAATAAATGTAACCATGTTAGTCATAAATGTACTTACGTATTCATGTAAAGTGTTACTTTTGTTCAATTTTAACAAAACTGGAATGTGTGGGCACATTTTGGCGAAAGTACCCATTATCATTTTGCCCGCAAATGCGTCCGGTGACAGCCGGGTTGTTCCATGCTGACGTACAGACAGACCGACAGACAGACAGACAGACAGACAGACGTGCCCAGCCTATATGACGATGGCAACCGTCGCTTTTCGGAGTTGGTTTGCGAAAGCGTCTAAGACTGTCGTGAAAATGAAAGTGGATGGATATATATGGATTGGATTAATCTGGCTTTGGACAGGGACACGTGACATACTTGTGAGCACGGTAGCGTGCCTTCGGAAAGCACAAACGGCGTCACATGTCCTGACACGCTACGCGACAGCAAGATTCCAAATCACGTCTCTAATCCACAGAGTATGCAGGCTGGTTCGTAATCATTAAATGTGTGCACTGCCACAGCTGACTCGGAATGCTGAGCAAGCTGACGACCGAGACCCTGCAGTTCGGTTACCGACAGCGACAGAGACCTGTCTCTTCTCCAAAACACTCAGGCAACTGTGGGGCCCACAGAGCCTCCTGTTACGCAGGTACTGGTGGCGCTTTCCTCCACAGTAAAACTGAGGAGGTGTGAAAGTGACTGCTCGCCTCTTTTTCTAACGAGGTTAAGAAGGCGTGGAGTTATACCTTCATCACACAATATGCGTTCTTGACGTGGTACTTAGTTAATCACGGGGGCAACTTTATTATTTGTGCTTCACAATGCGAGACAAACACGGTATCAACCCTCAGAGAAGGCAGTGCTTTACTTGTCCATGAAGCAGGCAGCTAGATAACCTTTGACCTACCAGTAACTACACGGCATTGATAGATCCTTGTGGCTAGGGTGTACGCCGCGTTTCCCATACGGACCGCATCTCGTTTTTTTCATTAATTGCAAGCAACGTTCTTTACAAATGGTAAGGCACGCAACATGCGACTTGGTAATAATACACGTTTCATGAAGCCGGTTCGAAGGCCCCAACACTGTGGAAAATCAAGGACTCTCTGGTGTTAGTTAAATGGCAATAATTTTCGAGCAGTTTAATACTGTCTCACTCTACGGTATCTCCACTTTGTTGAAGGCATATATAGCCGCGTAAGGGAGCTTGCTTGCACCACTGAAGTCGGAAATCTATGCAGGCGCCAGTCTAGCTGCGGGTACGGCTACCCATGGCGGACAGGTTTCGGGCAAACTGTCGGATAAAGGCAGACACCCAGGTCATCCGGGTTGTGGGTTGGGCGTGGAGCTGATACCCAAGTGTCTCGAAACCCTAGCAACGGGCAAGCCACTGCCCGCAAAGGGGTCGAAGCGCCAAAGAAAGCAAAAAGGAGGACGAAGAGTAAGACCAGACAATTTATGTTGAGTGAAATAATTTCGTGAGGCCGTATTTAGCCCTGACTTCCATGCCTTACACTGCGAGTGTATTTAAAAGCAAATTAGATGGCCATTCTAGGCAATAGTCTGCTCTCCTACACCAGGCAGTTCATTTACTGCCTAGTCATCACTTTACCTCTAGGTGGAAAGTCAAAAGAGAACCCAATTCTATTATACAGCGTCATTAGGCCAGACAGAAAAAAAAAGCGCCCGGTTGATCAGCTCCTAATGATAGTCTTTTGTTATTATGATATTCGGATATCATCTAAAATTTTTTTAATATCGACGAATGTTCAGCAAGAATGATTTATGCTTCCACTTTAAGTTTCTTTCATTATTAGACCTTCCTTCTATTGTCCATCGCATAGACACTTCCACGAAAAAAAAAAAAATGATATGCAGAAGTGCATAACTGTTCGCTACAGAAACACTGAAGACACGAGGCGTTTTAACATTTTTAATGGCATGATGATGGTCATGCAAGTAAGCAAATTGGGTTCGAGCATGCTTGCTGCCACAAGGTCCTGAACTCATTATTTTCCGGCGCCCCACTTTAAAACACATAAAACAAAACATGCAACTGTAGTTCTGCCTATTGCTTTTTTTTTTATGAGACGAATTTTAGTCTCCCTCTCTCTCTGAGCAATGTATTGAGGTCGCTTTAGACCAAAGTGCTCGGTAACATATTTGGACACACGGGAGACGCACTTACATAGAACTAGAGAAAATTACACACTGGGGGGCTTCATAATTCACACTGATCGTGTATTTAACGAAGCTTTCAGCATTTACGACCACACTGCGTAAGAAGCAGTAATTTTCAAATCATTAAATCAGAAATATGAGATGGGTGGGATGTGTCATCTTTGTGAAAGTAAACAATCCTAAGTTTTTTTTTTTTAATTTCTCGCTATCATTAACATAACTGTACCCAGAGGAACATTTCGTGCAAGTTAAGAAATCTGTCTCAAAACCGCTGAAATGGATGAGCCGCAATTTTCGTGAAAGCCCATCGACACGACTGCGAGTGCGCGCTGTAACAACTGAGTAATTTGAAGGGTTGTGGCTCAGAGTGCTCAGTTGTGTTTTATTCTTTCTGCTTCCTTGAATTCGGTTCTGCAATAACACGGTATTACGAGACCTGATGCGAACACAGTAAAGAGTTATGGACAGCCCAAACACGTAATCTATGCTTGCACCATTGATTCAACCTCCGATATAATTTTACCCAATGTAGCCCATCTCGCAATTTGTGTAACTGTTTCAGTCATTTCAGATCAAAACTCTGAGATATAAAATAACAAGATAGGAAAAGTCCGGACAACGCTAAAATCAAGGTGCACCCTCCACCCTTCAGAGGTGGCCACACAACTTAATACATCGCGGTCACACTTTTTGTTGTTGTTCGCAATTGGATAGATATTATTCCTCTATCTTATTATCACTATCAGCTATTACTCTTCGAGGAACTTGCTATTTACATGTCTACATTAATTTTTTTTAACTTTACAGGTTACAGACAACCTCAAATCTTCACTCCTTTCATACATCCTTTAACTGCTGGCTTAAAAACAGTATTTCTTTCACAATGTGTAAGCATAACCTAATCGATCTATATACCACATTTCATGTTCGTCGACAAAATCAGCAAATATTCAATACCATAACTACACGTTTATTTCCCCTAATTACGCACCGCGTAAATTTCACGAAGGAAAAATGTGTAGCCACTGCATACGGATGTGACGTAAGAACACGAATGAGTCACCGCTTCGAAATCCTGAAAACTCGCGAAGCTTCTGTAACTCATAACGTCAGGGAAGGTACAAATCAGAAATCAGGAAACATGGAAAGAATCGAAAATCCATAGGACTGGTGCATGTACACACACGTATTCTATAAGATTCTACCAGAACGCTGTTGATATAACACCAGTCGTCTGACATGGATTGGAACACTTCTTCCTATACGGTAAACATTTTTCATGATTTTCCAATACGTCAGACAGGTAATTTATTACCGAAGTGTCTACAAGGTCGATGACTTTTGTGACCGTGACTACACAAATTTGATAACAAGCCTGCCGAAAGTGTATAGAAAGCGACCGCTTGCTTCCTAACCTACGTAATTAAGATGATTAACGTTCTGTGATTCCATTTTAAAACATTAGTTTCGGTTTGGTGTGTGCGCTCGTTCAGTGTTTTGCTAGTCACGGAATCACATGCACGGAATGTCTCACACTGCCACGTATGGGATTCCCATTGAATACTGACACCAGGAGCGCACCCAAGGGGGGGGGGGGCGGGTACTGCTAGGCTACTGCCCCCCCCCCCCCCCTCAAATCCCCCAAGACTTAAACTTAAAAGACATAGATTTTGTAGATATTATGATATAAAAAGTTTTACGTGATTTCCCTTCAGCTGGAATCAGCCACTGAAATCGGCTGATGAGTAGTACATTAGAATTTCGAAAAATAAATTAATAGAATTTAAAAAAACAAGAAGATAGCATACCGTGACTGAGTCATGGAACGTGTAGTTACATTAGTATCTATGCAAATGCAGTTGCAGAGAATGGTATGTTGTACTCAGAAGATTTTTAAAATCAAACATAAATTACATATAGTCTCAGGGTCAGCCCTCCCCCCACCCCTCCAAGGAGAAATTCTGGGTGCGCACCTGACTGACATAATCACGTGATATTCACAGATGATGAAACCGTAAGGCCTGCTTCAGTTATTTCCTTTGCAGCTTTGGAAGTCTTAACGACGTGCTAATGATATGGAGTATTAATAGGTTAACCACATAAAAACTACAGTGCTCCAACATGTAAACAGTACAACATAAGACTGTGTGTGTGTTTGACAGCCATAACCCTTTAGAAAATACATGCTTTAAAATTTGGAAGTAGTTTCGGAGGATAATGAGACGTGCCGTGCCAAATATAATCTAAATCGGTCCACAGGATCGGGGTTGCGCAACAGGGTTTCAATCCCACGCAATGATGGGTTACAATTCACGTAAGTTAATCAAAATAGGTCAAGATGTACCTCATTTGCAAGGTCTCGCTCTAGCGAACACAATGAAGAAAACCGTGACATGACAGTATTTACCGTAAAGAACTACAAGGGCCAAAAATGATACATAAAAGTATCAGTTCGGGTTAAACTTCACTTTAATTGGCTTGACATAAAAAATCTTTTAAAAGCACGTTAAAACACGCTTAAAATAAATTCAAGGACTTAAGGGTAAAAAATCGCAAAACCAACACTTCTGTTTGTGTCTTTTTTAAAGACCTCGGTTTGACATACATCTTTGCTATAATACAGGGATTTTTTGTTTGTTCAACTAAAGTTCTCCATTCTATCGTTATGTAGCAATCAGAGTTGTTGGTAGCTACAAACGACAACAAGAGGTGCGTGACAGCGACAACAGAAGTGAGATGTACCTATGCTTCATTCGATATTACAGTCTCGAACCTTGCCGAACAAAGTTCCATGTATGCATATGAGTCAAATCGTGGTTTGAAGCTTCCACCAGTGACTATAATGTATAACACAGTATCAATAAAATGGCTGGCTGCGGAATCTGTACGTACAGGTGGAAAGGAGTACATTCTCCCGTTTAAAATTTTACGTGGATTTATAGCGCTTATATACGAATATTCAGTTCGTACCCCACAGAGAACATAACGTGCTTCCATTAGAAACAGCACACCACACGGAACAAAATACACTAAGTCGACGAATGCAGGGTTAATCAGGGTCCGGGCAAAGTTCATCGAACCTCTGGCCACTAAAATTTGTCAACGTTAAAGAGGAACAACGTTGTTTAGGGCACCGGTACAAATACTTAAAAAAGGAGAACTGATTTAACATCGAAGACAGAACTGGAACTGTCACCTCTTACGAACGGTACAGCTCGACTACCAACGACCGACCCATGAACTCAATGGATACAGGCATGTCGCCCGCCCTGGATTGTGGGAGGACGATCTCTAAAGACCTCTACAAGTATGCAACAGACCTTTCGGGTCTACCTTAATGAAGATGACGATGATGGTCGGAGAACCGAAAGTGGTGATTGTGAGGTGGGGAACGGAGCGGCGATCCTCTGTTCCCAAACCACATTCTACCTACATGGAACGGTTTTCGCCTCCTAGATATGAGAAACACATGACCTCACTTAGTTTGCCAATAAACATGCAACACCTCGCTCAAGCAGCGTTACTGGTTTATACGTGGTATTCGCCATCTCAAGAGAAGCCATAAACCGACTTCCGACAAGCCTTTTACTCAGTCGGAATAATAAACATTTCGAAAACGAAGTATTCAAAACACTGTGAGAGCTTTCTCAGCTGGAAGTCCTCTTCCGTTGCTTTCTTTAAATCCACTCCACCTCGTCTCTCATTATTATTAAATATGAGAAATTCACGAAAGTCTATAAGACGAAAACGTGCGCTACACGGAAATATTAACAACAAACATGCTCTTAAAGCAAAAGCATGCGCGGGTATGGACTGGGTTCGACCGCCTCTGCATACCGCGTCCTGGATACGAATCTAAAGAACGCGGTCATGAAACTTCTGATTCCGTAAAATGTGCAGCATTTACTGATCGGTTGATGAACGAGCAACATCGCGTGCTGAGACTTTCAGAGCGGCGTAATCGAGGATTTCGGTTTTCTGGTACGCGGCGCTGCGTCGCTGGGTAGATGATTTTCGACATTTCGAAGGAACGTATCGCCGTTATCTACAAACGCTTACACAGAAGCTAACAGACTACGCTGGTCAAAAAAACTCCTCACATTTTCATGGAAACCGGAGGTTCATCACCGTGTCCGCAGGCATCCTGAGCCAGCTGAATCCAATGTGCCCCACTACAACACACCATGTGTTTAGAATTAATTTTAGTATTACTCACAACCACCCCACGCTATCCAAGTTGTCTATGCTCCACAGGTTCCCTGAGCACCATTTTGTACACACCTCTCATTTTTCAAAACGTGCTACATGTCCTGCCAGTCTTATGTTCCTTGCTTTGACAATCCGGATCATATCCGGCGAAGAGTGCATAATTATGACACTCATAATTATGCAACTTTCTGCATACACCTGTCACACCTGCTCGCTTAGGTCTAACCATTCCGCTCAGCGCTTTCTGTCAGTGGCAACTCATACCCAGGGCATTGCTCGTTTAATTCGCTAGCCACATTATGTGGCGGGTCAATGGCCATAACAAGCGTGCCGTCACCACACTTCAAAACATTCACATTATTGGTCTGGTGTGGGAGGGAGCGCTGTTAAGAACGAAGATTATGACCTCTGCACAAGGTCACTGTTTTCAGCTTACGCTTCCTTTTTGAAGCACACAAAGGCCCACTTGTTCGCCTACAATCGATGTACTTTTCTACACCCCTATTCAAAAGACGGACAATTTTTTACAGCTGTATAAAACAACAGATAAAATGCGCATCTCTGCAGTAACTCGCTAAATATGCAACAAAAGTTATAAAGTAAACTACAACACTTCATTTCCGCCCAGACCTTATTATCCGAAAGTTTTAGCGGTTCAGGAGATAAGTAAGTAAAAACGAACGACCGTGCTAGGTAGAGTAGGTAAGGTACGCTACGTGTAAATTTCCTAAATTGTTTTCTTCAGAAAAAGAAAGTGGAATAATAAATCTTGAAGTTTCAGTGGCGAAAAAATTCAATAAAACCGTCTCAGGCTGACTGCCGCCTCAGTCAGTTTAAATATCCCAAGGTTCCAGTGACTGACTTCGACTCCATCTTCACCCTGAGGATGGAGACAAAGACAGCCCCTGAAATGTTCGGATATTTAAACTGCCTGACGCGTCTGTCAGCCCGAGAGGATTATATAGAATAATAAACACATCACGTATACAAGTTATTCCGATGAGGTCCATAAATTCGCAATAAAACAGAGGATCAAAATGCATATGGCTCTACTTCGCAGAAACAGATTCGAACAGTCCTACGCTTTTTTAAAAAAAAATTCATGTTATTATAATAGCCCTACGCTTATTTACATCAGATTTCAGATTAACGCGTCGGTGACTCATATTATGGTCTTTGGAGTGGCGACACCGTACAGTCTGGTCTGCGGTACCAACGTTCAGAGCGTCAGGATGAGGACAGTACAGCCGGAGCCGCTTATAACTACATCGGCTTAAACGACACCTCGCCTACAGCGACAGATATTCTGCGGAACCAATTAATTCCTCACTGTTAACCGTAACATTGTATTCCTCGGTTAGAATAACACTCGTTTAAAACGACACAAAATATTCAGTCCCTTTCATGACGTTATAACCGAATTCAATTGCATATTCTTCGTCAACTTTGATAGCCGTTACCTACCAGACTACATGGTTCCGTAACTAAGCAGTCCAGAAACACTCCAAGAGTTCACCGAACGTGAGCCTGTATTTGTCGCCTCAAAATACCTGTACAGCCTAAAACAACGACAGATGCAGTAGCCTAATTCAGAAGTCATGGTATCAATTCCCAGACACCGTCAGCAGAACCTACGTAACCTACGCGTCGACTCCGGACCGTCATATTTGACATCCACACGCTCATAATCACGCATTAAAGCCGCCAACACAGCAGGTGACATCCCACTATGAGTTACGCATGTCGGTTAGGGCACACCGTCTCATGTACTATACACCACAATCGTAACGCGTAAAGGTCTAACACTACAACAAATTATAGACGCGATCTGATTTCGTCTTACTGTGTTAAAGATATGAAAAACGACCGAAAACTACAGGACACTGTAATAGCTGTAACAACCACCTATACCAGTCTTCAGGTCTTATTCTGGATCGTGGTGAAGTGAGTCTATTCCGGATTCCCGCACAGAACACGTATTCGTAACGCACAAAAAATCAGTGAACAGTACAAAATAAAAGCTGCCACAAAACCTTTCACGGTGTTCGTGATTTCGTGACCACATCTACGATTGTGGTTTTCCCCTTCTCGTGAAACATGTCCTTTCTCTGGTTGCTTCTCGCCGAACGTATCTCCCTAGTGTCCGTATTCACAATACGACAGCATTCCATGTGCGGAAACCTCATTCGCCTTCATGATGTACGCTACTGTGAGATTCAGGGCTGTGCACACCGCACAGGCGATGGGGCAACTAGAGATATGCATGCATTCATACATAACCTAGGCACTATAGATGGGCGGTCAGATCCACGCCCCGGCTGTTTTACCCCCGGTGGAAGAGCCTCCAATACACACTGAGGCTCGGTATGCCCCACAGCCAGTGTGGACATTTCAGAGAGACCCCTGCTTGCGCCTGCGGGAAACCGAACCGTGATTCCTAGATTTTCCACCCAGTAACCTAGTCACCATACCGGCTGGGCTATCCCAGCTACTGAGACATTACTGAACGTATGTTCACTTAAGTCATGGGCTCTTTATAAAATGGAATATTATGCAGTATGCAGTGATGGTGAAATTGTAAACTGCTACTTCAAACAACATGGGAAAAGCAATGGTGACTCGTTTTAAGGTATCATACCAGCACCAGCTTGCACGATCTGAGATAAATGTGTAAGAATAGTCAGGCTCAGAATCCGGGACGTTCAGCATTCAGGCAGAAGTGGTAACTACCATACAACAAGCCATAGTGACTTCTGGGTGCTAAAACTTCCAAGTAACGCCTGGACTTAAGACAGGGGGAGGACAGCACCAGCTTTGGCTCTTCTGATTATTCATGGCAAATGCCAGCACTCACAGTGCCAGAAAGAGATAGAGCACTCTACATGGCAAATGACAGGGGATTTGAATCATGGACGTTCAAAACGCAATGCTACTACCACGCTGCTACACCATTAATTCCAGAAATATCTTCTGTATGGATTAAAGAAATGACACTTGTTTGTCTAATAATTGCAAATGGCATAAGATTGTCAGGTATTATACAGATATCCCATTACAGACCTGGAGAGGCCCTTAGGGCTCCAGGAGGATGACGATTCCAGAATTTCTAGACTATCAACACATTCAGGTGACAAGTTTCGCAGTCCTAAGCACCGGCCGCCTTTAGCCCCAGGAGATCTCCCTCGTAGTCATTTCTGTTAGGGGATGAGTTGAACCCAGGGCCACAGTGTGACTGGACGCGTCAGGTCAATGAAAAATCCCAATGACCCCGCCAGTTATCCCAACCTTCTGATTGTAGCGCAGTGCCTCAACCAACTGTGCCACTGCATGCCCCTGTCAAGTATCACACCACTCCAAAATACTGTGATTATCTGCACTGGACTTTTCTGACAATTATCTGCATGTCTGTGGGATCAAACTCTGAAGCAGGTACACATATTTATCGCACCCAATACAACAAATATGAATAAAATTACCTTTGCCCACGTCAGTTTTCATTCCATAAACCACAATGACATCACAGGCAACAAACAAAAACTGGGCAAGGAGGCCGAAAGTTATTTGAACAACTCATCAAAAAACACTGTCATCTGTGAATTATACGATGTGTCCTGGCTTACTGGCCACACCATCAGCTGCTTAGGTTATGAAACACAGAATGGTGGGAAGGAAGGAAGGAAGGAAGGAAGGAAGGAAGGAAGGAAGGAAGGAAGGAAGGAAGGAAGGAAGGAAGGAAGGAAGGAAGGATAGAAGGAAGGAAGGAAGGAAGGAAGAAGTCATGATACACAGTATCTGGAATGGCATTCGGACACAGGCTACACCAGAATACAAAGCATAAGTGCACACTGCAGCATTAAATGGATCTTACTTCAAGGAACAGATCGTCACAAACAATTAAAGTTAATATCATGCCTGATCAAAAGCATCCTGACTGATGTGCTGAAACTAACAATAATAAAATCACCCTGCTGATGGACTAATCCCCCTCAAAGAACACCCCTCCTGCTATGATGCACTTATTCCAGCAGCCCTTCCATTGCTGGAAGCGCCTCCCATGCTCTGTTTTGCGGATCTCTAAAATTTTGCGGCATGACTTTAAGTTTCATTGTCTCCACACCTTTAAACTTCTTGCCTTTCAAGATGCTCTAAATATGAGCGAAGAGTTTCAATGTTTTTAAAAATATTTTGCCTGCTTCAGCACACGGAAGCAAAGGCTACGAAAAGAAGGGGCTCCTCCTGCTCTGCTGTCACCAGCCATGGGACAAACACACATCTCATGCCAAAATCTTTATTAAAATTGCTTTACATGAGCCAAAATAAATTCCAACTTCTCAGCTACTTCCCTAGTGTATAGTTTTCTTCTGCTCTCACCAAATCATGCATTTTTGCTACAATTTAGCTTAATGAAGGTCATCCAAAAAGCTCATCACTTTCTACAGATGTATGCCTAGCTTTAAAGTGGCGGGACCACTCAAAAACTTGTGCGTGACTCAAGGTTTCCTCCTAAAACAGTTTTAAAAATTATACCCAGTCTGACAATTATATACTGCGACTGAGGTTATACAATAAAACTGGAACAAAAGACTTGAGTACTATCTGTATTTTATTCAAAGTACATCCCTTCTGCATCGATACAGTGAGTGGCACGATCTAGCAAAGACTGGAACGACCTCTGCACGTTTCTTGTGGTATGGCCCAAAGACTCGATGTCACAGCTCCTTGGATGTCTTGAGCATCTTCAAAGAGGCGCCCTTTCAATGGTAACTTCAGTTTGGGGAACAGAAAATAATCACACGGGGATAAATCAGGGGAGTGAGGCAGATGATTGAGCACACACATTTGTTTTCAGGCTAAAAATTCTTGTACAGCAACTGCGCGGTGAATCAGTGCATTGTCGTGAAGAAGAACCCAACTGCCTGGTGCTGAGTACTCGGGCTGGACATGGCGAATCCTCTTCCATAGGCGTTCCAGAACACTCAAATAAAAACTTCCAGTAACAGTTTGTCCCTCAGGGACAAACTCGTCATGAATAATGCCCTTGCTGTCGTAGAAACACACAACCACTGTCTTCACTTTTGACTTTTGAAGATGAACTTTTTTGCCTTTTGGTGATGCTGGTGACTTCCATTCAGCACTTTGGCGTTTAGTTGTGGGATCATAGCGAAAACACCAAGTTTCATCCTCTGCTACAATTGAATTCAAGAAATTCTTATTTCTACGAGCAGTTTTAATGATGTCTTTTGCGTACTGAACACACGCGTGTCTTTGATCATCAGACAATGAATGTGGCACAAACCGGGAAGCGACCTTTCTCTTGCCCAAGTCTTCCACTAAGATCTGACGAATTGTCTCCCTGTTAACACCAAACCCATCAGCCATCATTCTCACAGTCACACAGTGTTCTTCTTGTATTTGTTCTCTCACTTTCACAGTGAGTCCCTCGTTACGAACAGAAAATGGACGCCCAGGCCTGGCTTCATCTTCAATCGTTTCCACACCACTTTTGAATGTCTGTGCACGAAATAAACAATTATCCCCATACACTTGTCTCATCAATTCCAGTCTCAGCTGCAGTTTTCCCGAGTTTAAAACAGAATTGAATGTTCGTTCTCTGCTCCATGCCGCTACTGTGACCACGTCCTCTCACTACCTGCACAACATGGCACCATATTTCCCCTCATGCTCAGCGTGGGGCATTGCGGTGTTGCCAGATTACAGATCAAGGTTGGGCATATGGATGGCATGCAGTGCTTCACAGATGGCACTTCTATCTTGGTCAAAATAAAATCAGTCGCATTATATAATTGTCAGACTGTGTATAAGTGTGGGTTCACATTTTCACAATGTTTGTACAGAATTTGATGCACACTTTTGCTCTGCACTCTTGGACATGACAAATATGACACACAACACAAACACTACTGCTTACTTGCAATGATTACTTCAGACTGAATGGTTGCAGTGAGATCTTGGTAACTGAGGACATGAAGGAATATGTCCTGACATGCTCAGGAAAGTCCTGTCATGGTGTGACATAAGGTACTAGAGAAAGAACTCAATCCAGATGCTTTGTGATCAGGCCTTATATTAATAAAATTGACAGTGCTGTTTCCATACATTCTGATCAACTACAGGAACCCTTGCCATAATGGGTAAAGATTTTGCCAGGTAATACCAAAGATTCCTTCAAGCCTGGAAATGAGCCTTGAACATCTCACAAAAGAAAAACATACATAATCAACGATTAAATCTCTGCTGCACCCATAAATAACAAATAATTTACAGATCACAAATCAAAGTCAAAAATATAAATTCCATTACACCAAAAATCAGTATCAAAACTGCCTAGAGGAGGAAATATTAAAAGCAGTGACCTAATGGAACCTTATTTATTAATATTGACCTACTGAAAATCAGATGGGTAAAGGCAACGGGCTGCCACAAAAGCAATTCACTGGCTGTTACTCTAAAAGACACAAGCTCTATCTGCCTTTATCCTACAGACAGCACCAGCTACCCATTCAACAGGAAGTTTATGATGGACTTTGTTCCTCTCTGCACATGACAGTGAAGAAAAAAATTCCCAGTACCCCTAACTCAAAAGTCTATGTACAAAACGTAAAGCAAGATAAATAATTTTCATCAATGACACAGGATTCTGCAGCTTTGGTGATGTCAAGACGGCAAAGAATTAAAAGTTTTGCATGTTTTAAAATAAGCACTCAAGGTATCACGATGTCCAACACACAAGGTGCAAGACTATCATAGCATATTTCACCATAACCCAAGGGTTCAATACGTTTATGCTTGAATATTAACATAATCTCATGTCAGCACAATTCATATATGTGCTTATCTGTAACAAAACTAAATCCCCACCTGCACAAAATATATGTGTTCACAAAAGGAATCAGACACAATATTTCATGTGCTGTCAGTATGTTCTAAATCTAATATGCCAAAAATTCACAGCTTATATGTAACACATTAACTAACTCCATGGGGAAGAGACCTTCTTAAGAAGTTGACAATCAACTAATTAAGAAACAACCTTTCTTTTACAAAACTCAAAGCTTTGTTACTGGGTTCACAACACAGTCCAAATGACCTTTATACTGAGCCACTTGATACCAATCTACTCCATTTTTTTCACGACTACAGTTGCATGCACATTTCCATTCTCACAGTAAGGGTCAAGGTTCCAACCTTCTAATTATTCTTGATTTGTACATCCTAATAACACTGGGTAAGAAGTCCCAATTATAAGGCCCCTGATTACACAATATGTTCCATGTCCCAGATATTTCTTCTTCCTTAGGTTCAAAAATTAAACCAAGCACTTCAGTCTCAAAGGACCTATATTCTTACCTAACCATAACAGACATGTTTCACACCCAAATGCAACCTACCAAGCATTCAATATATTTTTATTTCTTTAATTCACATTTTACTAGACATTTTCTTTTTTGGTCTTTTTCTTCATTCAACAAGCATGCTATAAACCATTCAACAACTCAGGTCCTTTTCTAGTCCATTTCCACTTGCGCACAAGCACATGTATTCATGCTGTTAACTTGCTGTATTGTAAAATTTTTAATTCAGCCTATCTAGATATAAACCATGTTAAGTGGGTCCCTGTCACCACGGCATGGCGCGTCCTCAGGTTGCGGATGGAGGAACGGCCTCCAGGTATGGAGGGTAGCTGCGAATACATTGAATAAGCAGTCGCGGACAGCCGACAAGGGGTGGTCCTCCAGCTTGGGGGTTGGGCGAGGTGCTAACAACTCCTCACCGTAAAAAATTATGATGTTACGAAACAGCCTACAAAGCCTCAGACCTGGACCGATTCTTTGGTACGACCCCAGCTACGGAAAAAGGATATGAGTTTTGGAACACGGAATGTGAGGAGCATGTATAGGTCAGGGTCACTTATGACAGTGGTCAGGGAATTAGCTAAGTATAAGTTAGATTTGGTGGGTGTACAGGAGGTTAGGTGGGACAAAGAAGGGACTGTAAGAGCCGGGGAGTATACTTTTTTCTATGGCAAAGGACAGGAAAATCATCAATTGGGAACAGGTTTTTTTGTGCACCAGAGAATAGTATCAGCAATCAAGAGAGTGGAGTTTGTTAGTGCTAGGATGTCATACATAGTGCTGAGAGGCCGCTGGTGTAATATCATTGTTCTGAATGCGCATGCACCAACGGAACAGAAGGGTGATGATTCAAAGGACAGCTTCTATGAGGAATTAGAAGGGGTTTTTTATCATTTTCCTAAGTACCATATGAAAATTCTGTTAGGAGATTTTAATGCAAAAGTGGGGAGAGAGGATATTTTCAAACCGACTATTGGGAATCAGAGTTTACATCAGGATAGCAACGATAATGGTGTTAGAGTAGTAAACTTTGCCACATCAAAGAATCTAGTTGTTAAGAGCACTATGTTTCTGCACCGAAACATTCATAAATACACCTGGACCTCTCCTGATGGGAAGACTCACAATCAGATCGATCACATATTGATAGATAGGAGACGGCATTCCAGTATACTCGATGTGCGATCTTTCAGGGGAGCTGACTGTGATACTGATCACTATCTGGTGGTTGCGAAAGTTAGGGAAAGACTGGCAGTAAGTAAACAAGCAGCACAGAAGTTTGATGTAGAGAGATTTAATCTCAAGAAGCTAAGTGAACTAGAGGCTAGGAAACAGTATCAGCTCAAGATCTCAAACAGGTTTGCAGCTCTGGAAAACTTAAATGTTAGTGAGGACATGAATAGGGCTTGGGAAAACATTAAAGACAATATCAAAATCTCGGCTCAAGAGGGTCTAGGTCTACACGAACGGAAGCAGCATAAACCATGGTTTGATGCAGAATGTGCAGAATTTTTAGATAAAAGGAAGCAGGCTAAAATTCAGTGGTTACAGAATCCAAACCAAGATAATGGAGATAATCTGCACAACGTAAGACGTGAAGCTAGCAGACATTTCAGGCACAAAAAGAAGGAATATCTGAAAGCTAAAATTAATGAAATTGAAACAAACAGTAAGAACAAGAATATAAGAGACTTGTATAGGGGTATCAATGAGTTTAAGAGGGGGTACCAGCCTAGAATTAATGTAGTAAAGGATGAGAAGGGTGACCTGGTTGCAGACTCCCATAGTATTTTGGCTAGGTGGAGGAATCATTTCTCCCAGCTGTTGAATATACACGGGGTTAATGATGTTAGGCAGATTGAGGTACACACAGCAGAGCCACTAGTGCCTGAGCCCAGTGCCTTTGAGGTTGAGATGGCTATTGAAAAACTAAAAAGTCACAAATCACCAGGTATTGATCAGATTCCAGCAGAATTGATTAAAGCAGGGGGTAGGATTATTCGGTCTGAAATCCATAAACTTATTATTTCTATTTGGAATAAGGAGGAACTGCCTGAGGAATGGAAGGAGTCGGTCATTGTGCCTATTTGTAAGAAGGGTGATAAGACAGATTGCAGTAACTATCGAGGCATATCACTTTTGTGGACTACGTACAAAATTCTATCCAACATCCTTTTGTCAAGGTTAACTCCATATGCAGAGGAAATTATTGGGGATCATCAGTGTGGATTTCGACGTAACAGGTCAACTACTGATCATATATTCAGCATTCGTCAAATACTTGAGAAAAAATATGAATACAATGAGGCAGTGCATCAGCTATTTATAGACTTCAAAAAAGCCTATGATTCAGTTAGGAGGGAGGTCTTGTATAATATTCTCATTGAGTTCGGTATCCCCATGAAACTAGTAAGGTTAATAAAAATGTGCCTAAGTGAAACGTATAGCAGAGTTCGGGTAGGCAAACTTCTGTCTGACACGTTCCCTATTAAGAATGGCTTGAAACAAGGAGATGCTCTGTTGCCATTGCTTTTCAACTTTGCTTTAGAATATGCCATTAGGAGGGTTCAGGCAAACCAGGAGGGCTTGAAATTGAATGGTACACATCAGCTTCTGGTTTATGCTGATGATGTTAATATATTGGGCGGAAGAGTACATAGTATAAAGAAAAATGAAGAAGATTTAATTATTGCTAGTAAGGAGATTGGTCTAGAAGTAAATGCTGAGAAAACTAAGTACATGGTCATGTCTTGAAATCAGAATGCACGACACAATCACAACATAAATATCGATAATAAATCCTTTGAAGGGGTGGAAGAATTCAAATATTTGGGAGCAACCCTAACGGATCGAAACTCCATTCATGAAGAAATCAAGAGCAGATTGAAGTCGGGGAATGCTTGCTATCATTCGGTGCAGAATCTTTTGTCTTCCAGGTTGCTATCCAAAAACACAAAGATTAGGGTATACAGAACTATAATTTTACCTGTTGTTCTGTATGGATCCGAAACTTGGTTTCTCACATTGAGGGAGGAACAAAGACTGAGGGTGTTCGAGAATAGGGTGCTGAGGTGGATATTTGGGCCTAAGAGGGACGAGGCGACAGGGGATTGGAGAAGACTACATAACGAGGAACTTAATGACCTGTACTCATCACCAAATATTATTCGGGTAATCAAATCGAGAAGACTAAGATGGGCGGGGCATGTGGCATGTATGGGGGAGGAGAGAGGTGCATACCGGATTTTGGTGGGGAGACCCGAGGGAAGGCGACCACTTGGGAGACCCAGGCGTAGATGGGAGGATAATATTAAGATGGATATTCGGGAAGTGGGATGGGAGGACATGAACTGGATTGAGCTGGCTCAGGATAGGGACAGGTGGCGGGCTCTTGTGAATGCGGCAATGAACCTTCGGGTTCCATAAAATGCGGGGAATTTCTTGACTAGCTGAGAAACTGTTAGCTTCTCAAGAAGGCCTCTGCTCCATGGAGTTAGTTAGTTAGTTAGTTAGTTAGTTAGTTAGTTAGTTAGTTAGTTAGTTAGTTAGTTAGTTAGTTAGTTAGTTGGTTAGTTAGTTAGTTAGTTAGTTAGTTATCTAGATATAAATTTATAATACTATTCTGTTACAATAAAATTGTACCTAGGGTCTTCTAGTCAACACAACTGCCCCATGATAACCACCATACCACAAGGTTCAGTGAAACTGAAGTGCAACAGATCAAAGTGTGTGTCGAAATGCACGGAACACTCACCATATGCTGCTGGGCCTTCTCCTCCAGTTCCTGCAAACCCCAACCAGCACCAACACGGAAGTCCAGTGGCTGCAAACGTGCCTCCATCTCCCGGATCCACTTTCTCAAGCACCTCACTTCATGTTCCACATCTGCACAGAAACATCTGCTCTTTAAAATAAAATACTAATGTGCCAAATTTTAAAGTGTTTTAATGAAAAACCACTAACACTGCAGATTCAGAAATCAGACCAGTTCTAGGATGTCTAAAATGCATTATGTTTCCAGGTATGAAATTGCAGTACATCTACCATGTTTTGTTTTCTTGTTTCACAGTCTGCTAACATGTTCAAATAATAAAATATGATGAAAGACTCTACAGCGCAAATGCAAAGCATGTCCTACCCCTCTAATCATCCCCCATCACTCTGTTGCTTCTCTGTTGGGATTTGTGCAGCTGAGGTGATTAGAGCTTGATGATGATTCACTCGTGGCGAGGGAGTATCTTTGGTGGCCTACTCTGTCCAGCAGCTGTCTTGGAGATCATGTTTCTCTGAGCCTTGCACTTTGGAGGCTCCTTCAATAAGGCTCATATTGTCAGTAACAAAATCAACAGCATTTACAGTCTAGTTCTAACTTCAGACAAAGTTTATTTTTAAAAGGTCAAAGTAAAGTTGTCTCAGTCCATGCCATAAAGGCATATTGGGCCCCCCGGGCGGGGGGGTATAGCTCCAATCACTCTTATCCTTAGCACTAGGTGGTGGTGAGTAGTCAACTTCAAGCCCCTGCCATTTTACCTCTGGGAAAAGAGACCCTGGTACCCACTGAATAGAAAGCTGGGTGAGCCTCAGAACTGGTATAGAAAGTAGTCCCTGCAAGGATGTGAACCCCAGGCTGCCCAGTCACTATACTGACTACACTGTACTGGCTACCGACTTTCTTCTTACAAACTTTTATTTAGTTGCTACACAGTCACTGACTTTTAAGTATTGGCCTGTGTCTGAACTGCATTAGCTGTCTACATGCACATACCCTGACACTTGCTGTCACTTTTGCATACATGATAAGTTTGGTGTCCTAATCACTTATGTCACTAACCAGCACTTTAGTCCTGAATGATGCAATCATATTCAAATGGCCTTCTACTGGCTTAACACTGTTTCCACAATATTGATGCATTATTCCTCTTCTGGCCACTTCAGAAGAGTAACGTAACTTGCTATTAGAAGAGTTAAAACAGTTGTAGAATGTTCTAGGCTTCAAACTAAAACAACGTTCTCACCGACAATTGTTTTAAAGTGCTCAAACTGGTGCAAGATGCTTGCCTGACTCCAACTGGTGTATGAAGCTTGCAAGTTCTCCCTTTCTTCCATAAAGTTAAATTTTAAGGAAGAAAGTAGCAACAGTGACAAGCTTAAGGGCACTTATGGCCAGCTGGTCTCATGACCAAATGCCTGAACAATGCACTGTACCAATTCCAAATAATCAGACATTATACCATTACACATGAACCAGGATTATGGCCAAGTGTTCAGTCCACTCTCCATTTAGCTATCCACAATCATATCAGGAATGACAAATGCACTCGTCTCTCTTATCCAGTTACACTGCTAATATCACTTATTTCTTCATTTAAAGTAACATAAATACATTCCACCACATCTGACTTTTAATACGTACATTTTGTTAGTCCACGAAGCCAACCAGTGTCTTCAAAATCAAAAGGACTGCAGAGCCACAATGGTTTGGGAAACACTGCTTACAGAACCACAACAGCTTTGTGAGAACTGATTCAAATGCTGTAAGTTTCTGCAGTGGCCCAGATGAAACATCCACACTGCTGCGATGTGACACAGTGGAATGGTTCTTTCAAGAATGTACATGCCGAACAGCCAGTATTACCTGTACACATATCCAGCTGGTTTGGGTTACTCTTGCAAGGGGTGATAGCTTGCTCCAGTGTCTCCCACTTTGAGTTGAGGTGAACCATCCTCCACATAACTTCATCACGCATATCCGGATATCGACACAGCAGTTTGTTTGCCTGATCATTAAACAGCTTCCGTCGGTATGCCTTGCGCTGCATCTCATCCATATGACTCTACAACACACAAACATCAGATTCAATGATTATTTGTAAACGAACAGTTGTGAAATGACATGAAAGACATGTACAGAGAAATGTGTACACTATGATACAAACAGAAAACTGGATAGTTCATAAATAGAGGAAGAGACACAGACAGATGTAGAAGGTAAACATGGCCGTGGCTACACTCATATTAATCTAAAGGCACATTGTCGTGTATAAAGCAGAGAGGGTAGATAAAATAAATTGCAATGACTACTGCAGCACGTCTCAGCAGACCTCTTAACTCTTAAATTTTAATTAACTAATAAAGTAACTTCACAATACACATTATCTGTATTCCATCTTCAGATGATGACAGATCCAGCCTCCGAAACGTTGCAAGATTTTTCAACCTCCGATGACGGAAAATATAAAAATTTCAGTTACAATTGTCATCTTTACAGAATGCATACCATTGTGAGTATATTATAAATGTAAACAGTTAAATGCCATCCTCACAACTTTCTAATTTAAAAGTTATAATTGGCTACATGTTTCAACCACCCAGGTGGTCATCATCAGGCCTTATTTCAAATGTAATAGGAAACTTTTGCCATTGAGATCTCACTTGGCATTACATGTCAGAGTAATTATTGTGCATACAATTTAGTTGGTATATATGTGTAAAATTTAAATTTGTAAAATACAGCATTATAAACTGTGAGGGAAAAAATCAATATTTAAAAGTCTTTAAGATTATTTAAGATCTGCGACAAATTTAAATTTTACACATACATACCAACTAAATTGTATGCACAATAACTACTCTGACATGTAATGCCAAGTGAGATCTCAATGGCAAAAGTTTCTTCCTATTACATTTGTAATAAGGCCTGATGATGACCACCTGGGTGGTTGAAACTTGTAGCCAATTATAACTTTTAAATTAGAAAGTTGTGAGGACGGCATTTAACTGTGTTTACATTTACAACTGTCATCATGCAATACATGTTTCAGCTCACTGAGAAACTCATTTACCAAAAACACGAATAACTTTCATTAACTTTCAAACATATGTGATCCATTGTTTTGTGAATTAAAAATCTTGAACATTTTAAAGGCATTAGGTTGTCATTCAGCGGATTTACAAATATTGCGTTTCCTGTAGATCACACCACAAATCCTTCACATGTCAAATGTTTACCAAAAAATATGTCACCAGGAGACTGAACGGAACAGACTACTATAATTACAGAATATCTGAATACATGAGCAAATCATAGCACAAACGGATTTTTACAGTTCACCTAACAAATGTTCACATACAATTGTTAAAAGCATTCCTATGTGCTTCTTTCTTTCAGTTAAAAACCAATTACATCATATTGTACATTCAACCACAACAGAATGTCACAGTTAGAGCTCTTGCTTCATATTGCAGAGGCCTACAACATCAAATATGCATTACACTGACCAAGATTTCTCATGATCTCTCTCAGTAGTCCCCGAAAAATACTTCCTTCCATATACAGTAAAGGTTGCAGTATCTTGTCTCCTCCAGGAAGAAAGGGTTCAAAGGGTTGCAACATATCACAGTCTTCCAAATATTAGAATATTAAATGCACTTTGTACCATAGCTACCTAGCAACCCCACTGGCATACCTAACCATTTAACTTGTCCCTTGATAGGCTTTCCTGCTTTCCATTCCAAACTTGCTATTCCCTTTTCACACCACTTACATAACATGGTGTATATATAATAGGGGGTAGTGACAAGACAACAACATTTCACTATTTCAATTATCATACTCATACCACTGCTGCTGGCCAAACAGACCAGTGAAATGTAATGGAACTATAGGTCAATTTATGATTAACAGAAGTTTCCAGATGACCCAGCACCAGATATTGCAGCTTTTACTGTATTTTACAATCCACTGCTCAGAAATCATGTTATCATTCTACAATATATAACCTTAACAAATTAAAATACTATTAAATACAACACTCACAGCCCTGAGACTCCTGTCAATGACACTCTCTTCCTTTCCATATACAGCCTCTTGAATGCTATTCAACCATGAATAAAGTTCAGAGAACTGCGTGAGGAATTCACTGAAGCTCCAGGTATATGAAGGGGCTGCTACATCCCCCTCATCCCAAGAAAGGTCACCACTTGCTTCCTGCAACATGATCATAAAACTGGCTTTATGTAATAATACTGACTTTCTTAACACACATATTCTGTTATATTTAAAAAACACAAAAAGTAAGGTTAAGGTATTCTCCCTCTTGAGTAAGGTTAAGGTATTCTCCCTATTCTTAATTAACATCTTAATTGTTTCTACTCTGACAGCAGTACTTTCTTACACTGTTATAATTCCCCTGGATCTTTCAATTCTCTACAACAGAAAAATCACAAGATCCTAAATATAAATAAACCTGTTTCAAACACCACCTGCTCAAAGCAGGCATACACTGTATACATTGTTCCATTTCTGATCCTAGTGTGCAGCAGCTATCACAGTTCTTCATCTGAGGAAATATTAGACACAACTGAAACCAGTACATCAGAGTGAAACACTGCATTAGAAAAGTGAGGCATCTTCCAATGTCACATAATATTACATTAAGACCAGTTCAGGTGTTCAGTGTCATGCTGATAACTCATATTGTGAAATGATGTTAGAAGGCTGTGCTTTTTTAACCTCTACACTAGATGCTGGTAAGTGGTCAGCTTCATGCTCCAGTCAATTAACACTCCCAGAAAGATCCATTTTATCCACTGGCTAAGAGGTTAATTGGGCTCCAGAACTGGTATGGACATAGAAACAAACAGAAAAGTCCCTGCCCATGTTTGAAACCAAAATCTTGTTATCCAGGCAATCAGTCACTGCACTGATCAAATCATACACTGTTTACTCACAAGCAAAATCAGAGAACTGTCAAAGTGTCTCTAAAAAGAAAATTAAATTCAGGCAAAATTGTTAAAATTTTATTACTGTAATGTTGGTAATCTCAAACCACATCCACATTTACTTTTTCTTAGCATTTAGAGCTTAAACTTGTATTGTATTCCCTTCAGTAATCAATGGATTAATGAATATGACACTTCACATTCATAAATTAGGTTTATGACTTCCAATGACAGTTCAAAACATAGTACAGTCTGTACCTGAGAATTCAAATTCTGGAGGTAAGTCACATATACAAGTAAGACCCAATGACATTTCATTACTGCACATGAAATCCACAGAAAATGGAATGAATCAAATGCAGGCAATCAAAAACTGCTGTTTTTACAAAGCTGAGATGACTGGGCTTACATATGTCTAAAACCACAAATTTCACTTCCACTGTAGCAAACTGACAAATTATGCTGCATTTTCTCAAGTGTCTTAATTTTCTTAAAACATATCTTGAAAGTTGCGCCTGTTCTTATCAACAGGTAAAAGCTGAAAGTCCTGTGAGCACAATGAGCTCAGCACAACATGTCGCGTAATTTTTATTTTTTGCCTGATGGTTTTTAGCACAGACAGCTTCCAGAAACAGTGTTTTGCAATGAAGATGGGATTCAGATGATGGGGAAGAACCAATACATGCATAAAATTCATAATACATCTTCATCACAAACCTTAGAATAATCTTCACTTGTAGTGTCATCACACGATATCTGTGCCCAATACAAACTGAAGCAGCAAAATATATGACACTGAATATTACAAACTGTATCCAGGTATGAGAACTTGAACAGAAAATTTGAAATATTTTGTTTAATCAAACATCCCTCCCATCCGCTATCTCTGTACACAAGTAGAAGCACAGACAGAATGACCATTTCCAACACCTCCTGCCAAGAGACATGCTGGAAAACAAACACCTGTATGCAGGTACAGGGTACAACAGTGACCAATTGGGAGACATCACTAAGAACCAGCAAGCTCAGGAGATATAAACGACAGTAATTCTCAGCACCACAAAAACATTCCCACAAAATTCCAATGTGCAGTGTATAATCCTGAGTCCCTGTGTGCAGATTACACACGCAATATTTTACACAAATTTACACAAACTTATAAACACTGATATGTGAAAAAGACAAGGCTTTCATCCCTTTCAGCAGAATGAACAAGGCTACAGCCATTTCAGCAAATAACGCTAAAGGAGAAACCAGTAGGAAAGAGCGTGAGATATGGCTTGCAAGTGCTGGACCTTTCCCAAACAGCATATTGCCCTAACAGCCACCCGCTGTTTGTCAGTACCTGTACACTGTAGTGTGCCCCAGTTACTGGGCACTGCAGAACTATACCTGAACTTTAGGCGAAATTGCTGAGAAATAGTGTTTTTCAATTATTTGTGCAATTTTTCCCATGTAATAGCATGGATAATGGAGAGTATACACCATTCTGTTCAATTTCTGAGCTGAAAGTATGCCAACACACATGTTGAACCATTCGGTTCTTATACTCCTTCCCTTTTGACACCGCTACAGTCCAACACACCCCACAACATCCCATTTTTTGAGTTTCAGAATTTTATTTCATACACAGTTGGGTAGGACTCCTTGCACACGGGACTGGCCCATCAAAATACCTCTACCCATATAAACAGAGAACAAGTGAGGCAATGCATATATAATATAACATTGTCATGCATTTGCATAACCATTGTTCTCTGTGTATTGTTAGGCCACATGTTACTGTCAAAAATATAAAAATACTGAGTATTGCAGGACAATGCTTTTATGGTGAATTTATGTCACCTACTGCAATAGAACATATGTCTTCATGTGAAAGTGTCCAATAATTTTGTTCAATTTTAACCATAAAAATCCCCGGTATCAAATTTTACAAAAATCCATCCAGCGGGAGCCATTGGACAGACGGATGGATGGACAGACAGACAGGCGAAGGGATGGACAGACATGATGAAGCTAACAAGTGCTTTTGGCGCCTATATGAACTGCCAAAAAAATGCAAACATGCATCCATGACCTCAGAACAATCCAAACCCACAATCCCAGTGTCTCAGGGATGGCATCAGTGTGGCCAATGTAATCAGCAAAGAGAAGAGGAAATGAGTGCTAAATGTCATACTGAGACACAGTAGGCATGAGACTTACAACACAGTCATTTCATTTCTTTTCAACCATACCATGCTACCTTTCAGCTTCTTAGGATACACAGTTACAGTGCAGAAAAATTTAAAATGTACTAGCACGTTAGATGTGGTATTAACGATTCTCTCCTGGACATTCAAATCGAAAATCACCTTTATTGTTTTGGATAACTCACCTTGCAGCTCTCAATGAGATTATTGTCCATAAGATAGTTGTAGTTGGACTGTAAAGCAGCCCAGAACTCATCTTTGTTCTCATCTCGGTTACCCCACGACCGGCGCCACGATTCTTGCTCAGGATCCTTTCTGTATCACATATGAAAAGACATATTCAGTGTGTATCAATTTATATGTTGCAGGATAACTGAAGTTTGAAAGTATCTTGTAGTACAGATCAAAAAATGTAACTACTCTATTTCCTCTTTCTGTTCTGCTTGAACCTTCCTACTGCAGACCTAGCAGAAAGCACATAAAGATAATGCCATTAACTCCACATTCTTCCTGGCAGCTGGGGCTATCAAGGGAGTGTGCAAGTACACTGACATCATGAGTCTAGCCAGAATCACAAGCTACAGAGAGTGCTCAGTGAACAGAACCATCATGATCTGGCTGCATCCATGGCACCCAGCCAGCAACAAATTTAATGATGACACAGGATTCATCCGACCATTCATGGCACCTAGCAAACAACTCTGACCAAGATATGGAATTCACCCAGTTATTCAAGGCACCCAGTCGCCAAAATACTTCAACAAAGCAGGACCTCATAAAAGCATCATGGCCAATTAATAACAACTAGCACCCCAAAGTGCCCAGTTTAAGCAACATGAACTGTGATGACCAACTGCCTGACTCCATTCACTGTTCCATCATGGTCCTGTGCCGGGAACAGGTAACTGAGGTCTGAGAACAGACCGTGAGTATGAATATACTGCCATATGTATATTGTAACAGTCACTGATGATGAAGACAGTCATTCTATCACTCAATGGGCATGAACTCCAGATCCACATGGCTGACTGCCCAAGGAAGCTATATTACTTTTTAGTTATGCACAAATGAGCAATACTGATAGAGATTACGATTACTTTTCTTAGTTCAGTTTCCTAGAACAGACCACCTGAAGTACAGAAGAATTTAGCTGTGTTAATCCATGTATGCACACATGATGTCATCACAGAGTCATTTTTCTGGACAATGTGGGTGGAAAGGTATACAGTATATCATTTCGGGGCTGCTTCCTTTCAGTGTGTGCTGAGGTACAAATGAAGGCACACATGACAACACACTATGCAAACCTTTCATAACCTAACAAATAACATTTAAATACTTGTATCAGGAAAAGCAGCCAAAACATGTTGTCAATGACTGTGTTTTGAATCTGGGGCCTAGAAACATAACAGACACATCTGAACAACATACATTTCTGTTGTGTAACGAATGAATAACATTTCATGACCACCACATATATCGAGTGATCTCAAACCTTGGTTTCTTTGTTAGACTGTTGTATGGCCTCTCTGCCCGTAGTCTCACATGCTCAGGACTCTCTAGACTTCCACTAGAGGGCTGCAGTGAGGACAGGGAGAAGCTCATCTTCAGTGCTGAGTTTTCAAATCCTGAAATCAGAAACAATTCATAAGTTGATATTCAGTAAACTGTTAACCACACCTTCCTAATGTGGCTAATAAATTATTTATTAAAATTTGGTGTGGTTTTTAAGTACCAACCATTACAGCAATAGAAGCCACTCACTCGGTTTATCTGTGTATGCTTGTTCAGGATTTCTTACCTTTTGGTGACATTTTGAAACAGAAAAGAATATAAATGTTCCCACTCCACAAAATAAGTATCATTCAAACAAAATAGAACTTGCTGTCCAATGTTGACACAAATTTCGTTAACAAGAATAGAGCTGTCAATGAAAGAACATAAAAGACAAATTAGTTAATCAGTATGTGTGTGAAGGCTCTACTGAATAAGAAATATATGTATATACAATAGTAAAAATTGATTATGACCAAGTACCATGCCACAAAGGCAAAGGATCTGGAGGTAAACTTCACACCTGTTGGAAATCTAACTCTAGCCAAAGGAGCTATCACACCTTAGACTGTAGGCCAAAAGAGTGAATTATTTCATTTGTATTATAAAGGGTTAGAATTTTCTTACATAATCCTTTTATTTACCAAAATGCAAAGATAAGTTATATAACATTTTAAGGCACAGTCATTTGCCATACAGCCTTCTTTACCATTTAAGTACTGTGCCCTCTCAATTCACAGTACATGTGTCTCACAAAATTCTTAAAACACAGTGCAGTCACTTCCTTACACATGACTTACAAGAAACTGCCTTTCACTAACCCTTTCTTGTTCTTTTATCACTTAAATGCTTCAAGGGATTAAGAACTACAGACATAAGGGGCACAGGTACAGGATCCTGAAATACTTGTGCTATTAATTGTGGTGTAATGGGTAGGAGATTGTGCGCACATGTACATGGTAATTTATAGAGGCTGTTACGTTTAAATTTTAATGTATGCAAGAGTATGCTCACATATGGCAGGCTATTCTATGACTTAGGCACTTAGCCACTACCTTCTGAAACTCACATCTGCTTATCCTGTTTACATGGACATGTTTCATACCGAATTTCACCCCAATCGGTCATGAAGTGTAGAACATAGTGCAAAGTTTCATTCACGCCCCTAAGTAAAGTATGGCTTTCAAGGTACCCATTTGGACGCAATTCACAATTGGCAAATGGCATCATACGAAGATTTTCTGTACCGAATTTCATGTAAATCAGGTAAGAAATACGGAAATTAACCGTACAAATTCATTTACGGCCTTGAGCAAAGTACGACTATCACCGCGGCAATTTTCACGAAACTACCGCTCGTTCTATAACTGTCTGTAAGTAACTTGCACCGAACTTCATAAAAATCCGCCCAGCCGTTTGTTCGCTGATACTAGGACACCTACGGACTGACGTTGCTTCCACACAGAGCGTTCTTTTTACACTTCGCAAAGAATGCCTAACTGGGTGTTGTTAGTTATGATATTACGAAAGGCATAAATGCCCGACAATCAGAGCCTGTGAAAGTGGGTTCGGGCCCCGGTGGGAAAAAAATTTTCGGGCCCCCCAGGACGTGCGGATTGGCTAATAATCTTTACACGAGATCTCTACTGATGTGCAAAAAAATTCCCTGCCTGGTATACAAATGAAACATGGAATAGGAAAGGGTTACATTTAATCTTGAAGACCATAAGAAAAATTTGAACTGAACGCCGAAATCAAAATCACATGTAATATGTCACATTATTATAATTAACACTGCAGTGAATACAAAATACAACCTTGCAAATTGCAAATTTTCGCAAATTGCAACACCCTTAAAATGCAACATTTTAAATTAATTACTCGCTAAACGCAAATGCTTTTTGTTTTCCACCAGAATTAAATTTTTACATTTTTATAATTTTGACATGAAACTTTGTTTACTTGAAAACTAAGACAAAAGACAGCTTTTTAGGAAAGCTATATTAACCCTTTAAAGACGAAGCGTATCTGTTTTATATAAGGACTTAATGCGTACCGCGCTGTAAACACTCTCCACTTCGGTTATAAAAACCAGTCTCTTCATGTTTTATAAGGCAAAAGTTGCTGTTTGTTCTGAGATCCGTACAAAACCCATAAACGCAATGTGGGCACCACGCAGAATTTTTTAATGTTAAACCTGGTCGTATGTAAAGTTACCGCTAGGCTTTAAGAAGTTAATCGATTCCGAAAAGTTACATTTTGCGAAATTTACTGCATCAAAACATATGCAAAACAATCGGGACCCGGGCCCGCTTCAGGTCCGCGGGGCCCCAGTCATTTCTGCCGGCTTCCCCCCCCCCCCCTCCCCCCGCCAGACGGCACTGGCGGAAATCATATCACGATCACTCCGTAACTCTGACTAGGCTAATTCCACTTGCAAAGTGTATGAGAAAGTACGTTTCGTATCCGGAGGTTCGGATGACTAAGGAGGTGTCTAACTAACAGCAATATGTGTAACATCACAAGTCGATACATTACCAGAATGTCAAAGGAAATTCAGCCGTAGTGTTGCACCGCTTTAAATGTTGCGACACAAACCACAGCCTAGTCAGGCACCTCAAAATAATTAGTACACTACACGTATCATGGCAAAACCACTCGCTGTTCCTGGACTTTAGCTTACCGACAGGCATTTTGTTGTACAATGTGGAATCAGAACTGTAACAGAGTTTTTCGACTTCTACAAGATGTCCGTGCTGTATGGCATGACACAGGGTCGCATCGCTCCACTGGGTGTCATCTGAGTCTACACTGACCCAGTCATGGACCGGAGCATAAGTGACCGTGATGCTTACGGCTGGCCAGCGCCACCAGGGACCTCTATACTTGGCTCTGCACTTCCTGCGCCACCAGAATCTCCCACGCCTGCAATTGAAGACATGTACCATAGCAGGTGCACTTAGTAAATACGCATGTATTCGCCTATATTCCTACATGAAATTCACATAAATATTTTAATGCACCACTCGTAACTAGGTGGATGTATGAATAGCTGAAGAGTTCATTGAGTATGTTTTCCTTTCACGTCCTACCCATGTATTTTCCGTATGTAAATATTTTGTCACATACGGACTTACTGGTCGAAGCAGGCCAGGATGACTTGTGAACTTCTCTTGTCCAGAATCATTAAAATCTTGAATGCGACAAGGGAACTTATTCGGATAGGTCTCAGCCTTAAGCTTGCTCTTTTGACAAGTTCGACATTCCAGGTTATACGAGGCAAATTTAATGTACCTGACACGTGTACTAACAGACATTATGCACAACATGGATCAGCAAACATCATAACTATTAATTTGTAATTTTTGCTGGTCCTGTCATGAATACAATTTGAAGAAAACTAAGCAGATAATTTTGATGTTTGGCATCCCATTGTATTCACTACAATAACAAACAGTAATTGAACACCGTAAATAGTACTTTAGCACTGTCAATACAGCTTTAATATTGATAAAATAACTTGTCAATTACTCTAGCAGCACGTTTCGACTTTGATTCGTCATCTTCAGGTTAATCTGATACGTATAAAAATGTAAAAAAGTTTATATTCTGTACTTACACAGTTCCAGATTTTTACATTTTTATACTTATGACAGTAGCCTGAAGAAAACGAATCAAAGTCCATATATTTTGGTAGAATAATTGAAAAGTTATTTTATCAATATTCAAAGCTGTGTTGACTGTGTTAAGGTACTGTTTATTAACCCTTTAAATATGAAAGGTAATATGTTTTATATAAGGACTCAGAGCGCACCGCCCAGTAAACATTCTCCACCTCCGTTATACAAAATCAACCAGTTAATGCTGTATAAGGCAAAAGTTGCTGTTTGTTCTGAGATCCGTACAAAACACATAAATGCAATATGGGCACCACGTAGAATTTTTTAATGTTAAACCTGGTGGTATGTAAAGTTACCGCTAGGCTTTAAAAGGTCAAACACAGCTGACTGCACAAGTTCTTCCGAAACTTTCTTCTTTTACTTTAGGATGTGCACAACTTCTCATAGAACGAATTAATTCAAAGTACGTAACACAAGATACCAAATGTCCATGGAATATAACACTTCTGGCGCATTACATCTGTTATTATAGGCCTTCGACTTTCGGTCTAGATATGTGACATCCTGCTGTGCCGCTTACATCAATCAAAGACTCGACTGTTTATCACTAAAAAACCTTTGTTTACGCTTTCTCTAGCAACATGTTTCGGCTTACTTAAGCCATCAGGAGGCTAAACTTCTAAAATTTAAAAATGTAGAAATGCAGAAGTTATAGCGTGCCTTGTAGTATATCAACAAGCGGATACGAGATCTAAATCCCTACATGATTGTTTACAAGGTTTTATATATGGTGCTTGTTTAGTCTTATAATCACATTAAATTCAACACCTTATTGCACAGAATTTATAAAATTTGTAAAACCTTCTAAATTCTTCTGAAACGCAACTTCTCCCCCACTCTGCTTTACTGCGACGATGACTGTGCACACTTTCCTGCATCCGGCAATGTAGTCGATATTACTTTTGTTTGAGTCATAATAAAATTATTTACATCACGTATGACTTATGTTGTTTCCCGTTATATGTTTTATTTTCCAACTCCGCGTTGCATAAGATTCTGAGATTTCAGTCTTACTGATGTTTGTACGTCTGTACACTTTTATCCTTGCGACAGCACTTTGCTAAAATATTCTGCCATAACTAACGCAACTAGTCGCCATACTAACACGTAAAAACATTTTCCCACAGATTCTAGACACAAATAAAGGGTAAAATTCACCCTATAACCTGCCATGAAAGCCCAGAAGGGGAGTACGGGCAGAGTTCGCCTCTTTCTTTAACCTAGGCACTACATGGGGAATGGGTGGTTAACGCCACGGCCTGGCCAGTTTACCCCCGGGAATAACCCGGCACCCACTGTACAGGAGGCAGGAGGGGCATTAGGACCCATCTGAACGGGTGCGTAAAATCTCGCCCCCACCTGGATGTGATCCCCGGACCGCCCAGCCCGTAGCGAATCGCTATACCGACTACGCTAACCCGGCCCCCACCCCAGATACAGATGCTGTTAACATTCCCGCAACCAACGGCCCTGCCCTGACGTGCAATACTAAAACAAGGCGAGGAAGTCTTGCAATAACTCATTCTTATTTTCGAAATGGTCAGTTGATACTGGCTAATTTGAATGAACTTTCAAGGGATTCAGCGCTGTTTCTTTTCGAAAGTCGGAATAATCCTCTTTCGTAGCGGTGTAGCTGACGTCTCCTTTCGTCTCGGATATGACGCTACGTCAAGGAGCAACTGGATCACCCACTAACGCAGCGTCATATCCCAGCAGGACAGAAACCCCACATTTCATCTTCATTACAAATACCAATAGGATAATGATTTGAGAAGCAACCATCGTTCGTCTGACAATAAAGCAATACACACAAATACACTGTGTGTGCGCAAAACGCAGAGGTTTTAAATGTTAAACCAACTTGAACGTACAGTAATCACCGCGACTTAATGCGTTGCTTCATACCTGTAACGGGAGTGGGTAGAGGCTCGGAGTCGGCGTCGCGGTGTTGACGACGGTGGTGAACGTGAGGTGCTATGAAGTGTTTTTCTCCACCGGGAAGGCTGATTTTGCCCAGCCGCACATGGCCACGGGTGTGCCTGGGGGGAAAAAAAAGCATTACAGACTCCAAAACGCGTGCTTTTCTCTGAAACTAAAGAAGCATCCGTGATATTAAACATTTGAGACTTTTGTGGCTGAATGCTCATCTTGAACTTGTTTCGGACTGCGACAGCCTATACTCGTATCTAGATCAGTCATCAAAACTTCATCAACATTACAATCATGATACTTACTGGTAAGCGAATTTTCATGCTAGAACGATTTTTGACTCAGCACCTATTATTTCGTACTGTTCAAAAAAATAAATCGATATGAAGACCATCCGTGTCAGCACACATAGTGAGACTCTTGTGTTTCGGCCAAGTATGAGCTAATAGGGCGGGACGTGCGTACTGAACCAATGTCGCTACAAGAACAGGAAGTGTACAGCTGCCATAAAATGACGCAGGCCTACCACTCGTTTCAGTTCCCTAACTTCGTACCTACGTTTGGCCTGTCTGAAATACGAGGTTTCCGGTATCTGAAGTCAAACACAACAGCTTCCTCACAGACGCCATCCGGTTCACAACCCGCAGTTACCAAAATTCGAAAACGGTGTCCACATGACATGCAGGACAATGTACGACAACATTACGGTAAACACAATAAAAATGAATCCTTATCCATGCCAACCCAAAATAATATGACGTAAGAACATGAGTTTGAGTGCAAATAAAACGCAAGTGAAAATTACTCTTGCAATTAGAGGAGTGCTTATCCTTCTTGGATAGTGGAGCCGAAGAAGAAGAAGAAGAAGAAGAAGAAGAAGAAGAAGAAGAAGAAGAAGAAGAACAACAACAACAACAACAACAAAACTACTTTTGTCAACGAAAATTCTTGATGTATTGCTCAAATGTTTTCTGGGGACTTCCCTCACTAAAATGTTCATCTAAGAGAATGTGCATGGATGAAGCACCAAATCTACGGGTTTTTCCCCTTCATATTCCAAACGAACAACGATCTCTCTCCCTCTGTTTCGTGCTGACAAAACCAACCAGTATTGTGACTTCTGTTTTTAATACACACAGTTTCGAGGAATAAGACAGAAACAGCTGAAGATACGTAATTAAGTCAAACGTCAGAAATATCTCAAACCCCCCCAAAAAAGTCGCTACAAAAGATAAACGAGAAACTGATATGCAACCCCCGTCACCAAACTCAGGATCTCACTTTAAACTGCGCCAACACAAAAATAAGCATACATTTTACAACCAACAGTTTCATTTCACTACAAAGCAGCATAAAACGTGCACCATAAAATACGTCCCACAGTACACCGGGAACTTCCATTCGTAAAATCAAGCCATTCCAAACGTGGTTTCAACCCTCAAGAAATCCACGTTTGTCCCTTTTTATAAATATACAGTGGTTAAAAGTGTACTCTTCCATCACTTCCAGTAGGTTACGTGCAGCTATTTATCGACGCAAATAGGAGACGGTCTCAGTCACACCAATTGTGTCAGGCGTTTGTTTACAACGTGACAAGAGAAACTGACGTAATTAAAGGCTGTACTCAGGAACCTGGGAAGTACCGATGTGCTTAAATTATTAGCCACAAATATGTCAGACTGGTATAAAGAACACAATGAAACCATTCATGAAAATAACCTGCCCCAGGTACTCCAGAGGGAAAAGTTAATACGATGGGAAAAGTGACATCGCGAACAGACTGATTCATATAATTCTAACTTATCCCGCGCCTTGGGGATATAAAACGGATGTCATACATAATGACATATATTTATCGGTTTCGTTTACTCTCTCCCGGTTTTACCAATGCTACTTAAATTAATCTGGAATGAAGTCGTACAGAATCATCTGAGTCAAAGGAGAATAGACTTCTGCGTTACGCAAAAGCCCTACAGTAGTACTGCAGTACTCCGAAGTGTGTCTGCCACATCGCAGGACCTCTACCCACGCAGAACACAACACAGGTAAACGTATGCGAGATAGCAGACTTTCGACGCGGTATAGATGAGGTCTTCACTCTTCCGGGTTGTTACGCAGCGTATGTTGGTAGCTGTTTAACGACGTTTCGGGACAGCCGATCGGGCCTTACAGTTGCCAAAACGACGACCCTTTGAGTACCTTACAGACATATGGCCACTACAAGCAGCTGGACGTCTACGATTACATAATGATATGAACACATCTGAGAGTAATTCAAGTTATGAAAAAGCGACTTACTTTCACTGGAGGGCTATACGAACAAAAAATAACTGGATCTTTCGATAATAGACAGATATTTTAGGTCGCGATTAGGTACATCCGGTGTTAAGGAAATTAAAAAAAAACATAAATATAACAAAAAGGATTCCTAGCAAGCCCCTGGCATTCCCGCTGTACAGATACTGAAGGAATAGTCACAGTTTAAACTACGAACAAAACACCTCCCACGCCCAGTAGAGTAAAGGCACATTTTCACAGTGTGTGGTGAATATAATAAAGAGATTTGATTGCAGGCCTGTACCGGTGCAGTAGTAATTCCGTATCCGCACTATATAGTAAAGGAATTCCAGTGTGGAAGACAGCGAACTCCTGACCCAGCGTGCAATAACCCAGCAGAACTCTTCAAACACACAGTCCTGTATGTACGAATGGAGAGAACATAACGTAAACTGTAGGCGCTGAGTTATGTCATAAGGTGGGAGTCCAAAAACCGACTGAAGCCATTAGGCGGGCGGGCGGGCGGGCTCCTGTACCTGTTTAAACGTATTTCTTTTCATTTTAACGCACTTTTGGTTCATTCAACGATACTGTCTGTCTTTCGTACTATACAGAATGGCCCAAAAGTCAGTTAACCAAAATATTTTCTCTTATTAATATAAGGCCTAATGTTCATATAGTTTTTTTTAGTGGTGAAGGGCCCCGCAGCAGACGCTACGGATGCACTGCAGCCATGAGGCTTATTGTGCAACCCTGTGATGAAGATGAAGATGATGATGATTATTTTTTGTCCTTTTCCCAGTAATGGAGCCCCGGTGGAATGAAATTGACAGGGGAAAACCGAAGAACTTGGGGGAAAAACCTGTCCCAGTGTCACTTTGTCCACCACAAATCCCACATGGACTGACCCGGGATCGAACCCGGGCCTCCTCGGTGGGAGGCCGGCGGCTAACCGCCTGAGCCATGGCACGGCCCTCATATAGAGTTACGCCAGTCAGTTTGTTAAATTGTATCACGATGTTCCGAGTTGTGGAAAGAAAAAGGAGGATCGCATTTCGAACAATTTTTGTAAATTCAGTAGGAAACAAAGAAACTTACAGCGTTATGTCCTTACAGTCCTTTTACTAAACGGTTCACTGACTTTTGGGCCACACTGTACGAGTATAGCGTCGACTGTGCGTTCGGTTGCTTCTGTTCTGGTAACTGCGGTATTTTCTCGTCACGATCGGTGACCTACCAGCAGGCAAAACGGTAACATCTACACGCTTCTATTCTCTCTGTCAATCTGCCAAAGAATGACTTCATATTTCATACTAATGCTCCTCTTGTGGAATACGGTAACAACTCACTCTCTGTCACACTTTCTATGGACTGTGTCTTGCACTTTATGCACCTTCTATGCATAAATTTCTCCACTTTCCTTCTCTATTTCTGGGTTTCACCATCATAACGATGTTCATTTAATTCACTTTAGTGCTGTATTTTCCCTAATAACAGAACATTTCTATGACCTCAGAACGAGACAATTTGTTATTTATAAGGTCACTTTACAGACTAATTAACACACTGCAGACCGGTGATGCCTTTTAAATTAAATACCGCAATTCCCAGACATTTTCAGGCATTTAAATTTTAAAGAAGGCGATGAAGTTAATGAAATCTAGAAGGTTACCTCTACCTCCCCTCTGTACCTTTACAGCATATTATAGGGCGAACTTTATTCCTATTACCTACGTAAGAAGGAAAAATGTCGAAAATAAAATAGCGCATTATGAAGAAACAGTGGAGTGTCAACACCCGTTATTCGGGCGAGGATATCACAGTGTCAACTGCCACACTGCAAGACTGGAACCGAATCTGAGGGTTTCAATCGTCCGAGTTCTGCTATACGGCCACGACAGAAGCCCCACAGCTGCTGGAAATAACGCTTGCGTCGTCCTCTCTACTTACGGATGTAATCACATCCACACCTTTCTGGCGTACGTCTGTTTTGTTGATTATTTCACTATGTTGCCCTATTTTTGGTACATATAACGTCAACCAGCTCCAAAAACCTCAAATCTCGGATCAATATATGTCCATATATGTATATACCAACAACAACAACAACCTCCCCCCCCCCCCCCGCGTGAGAATTCATTCGTGGGGCGAACGGGAAGTCCGACGGATCGCGGGTTGCTATCACTGGTGAAAAGTAATAACGCTCATTCACGCTGAACGGATTTTGTACTGCGTGATAGTAAGGAAAAGGCGCAAGTGGGCCAAGGTGACAACTGAAAATCGCAGTCAGGACTACAACCTGGGGAGACTCTCGACCGTAGAATAAAGCAAACACTCGACGTCTATCAGTTCCTGGTTCTGATCATGTTGTGAGCGGTTCATTTGCCTGGGCGGGGCGAAATCTGCCCAGCGGAACCTTTGTCACTTTAAAACGACAAACAGATGTTTAGGTACGGCTTTCGAGAACTAGGACAATTAGCACGGAGGCAAACTGTATGGTTTGAGCAGAGTTAATGTGCGGTAGACATCAGGACTGAACAGGAACCGGCGTTTTTAACCTCGATACTTCGAAGGATGTCCAATACGCCATAAAAATAAACGATAAATTCAGCCTTAAATGTGGCCTGTTTATTCCTACGAAGTGTCATTATTTTTCTGCACAATCCCCGAACACACTGATGCATCTGTCCCAACTTGGCACGAGTTCAAAAATTCCTCAGCAGTATAAATCGAGCCCTTGCATTCGCAACCATTCACGAACAGCAACTTCCACTTACTGATTACTGTGGAATCTGCAACATCCCAAATGTTGTTTCTCGAATTGGGCCTTGTTAATTTTTACACAATCAGATCCTCCAATTGTTGTGTGTTCGCATCCGTCCTTGCTATGCTAGGCTGACCGCTACACGCCTGGCACTCATTTCTTAAGATGAATGGGCCACACAGTCGGTCCGAACGTGGTGGCGAAGAAAATAATTATCTGCCCCTGCCGGAAATTGATCTCCAATCGTCCGATGTGGACAACTCTACTTTTGTGTTACCTTCTGAGAACATAATTTAGGGAAACCAATAAGGAAAGAACACAAGAACAATGATGTATATCTTGATGATTCTGAGTCTCCTGGGATACGGCGCAGTGCCGACTGGTAAACAGACATCCCACAATATATGAACCTTCATTAACATTGCTGTGAAAACCTCAAACCTCGTGATGCGTATCTTACTGCTTCCAATACTTCCAGCTTATTCGGGACAGAAACATTAAGTCAAGTACGTATAACTGGCGTTTCAGAAATACAACACTGCTGTTCCAGTAGTCAAGAAACATTAAGTCAAGTACGTACAACTGGCGTTTCAGAAATACAACACTGCTGTTCCAGTAGTCAAGAAACTAGATGGAAAGGTGAGGGAATAAATGATACAGGGAATTTTACTCTTTTGTAATAGAAGTGTGTACAATACAGTTGGCACAGCATTCTCCAGTCAACCTTTGAAAGGCCTATATTCATTTAAATTTTACATCAATCTTCAGTCTCCTACCCCTCACAAAGAATGCAGTCCGCCGCCATTACGCCGACCAACCGGCTAATGCTGTTTACGGAAGTAAGCGGAATTTGTTATGGGAAATCATAAGAATCATAACTATAAATATAATGCGTGCCAAAATTAATTTTCTTAACCTTAATGCAAGTGGTACATACGGTCACCACTACGTTTTACCTGATTAACAAGAACAAGTGTTTAGCTTAGTATCCCTTTCTTTAGAAACTTCGTATCCGTATCCGGTATTAGATAACATCAGGAACTTCAAACCATTAAACTACGGACAGTGTACCACCCTTTGTAAATCGGGACTACTAAATAATATCAACAACCCTTCATTGTCTCTTTCTGTGTCTGCAACTTCATCCTCCTCCCTATGTCACAATTCAGAGGTTGTAACAGATGGTGAGCCAGCGTTAAGTTGTAAACGCATATGAATAAACAACACATAACTTGGCCGCCGGAAACCAGCAATTACATATTCTTCTCACACGTCTGCCGTAACACTTCTCGTCTCCTTGGGGTACAGTTGTATACAACTAACACCTTGCGTTCCTCTTCACACACACAAACCATTACATATTCATTGCGTAATATACGCTAAACAGATCCATGGAAAATCAAACCTGGGATACTTTTTTTTTATCAGATTTGAATAAGAAGCCCTGAAATGTTTCCGCACTAAAATATATGTGCATATACAGTACTATGCGCACGAAGAGAACAAAATAATGTGTATGTAAAGGTTTAGCTCAGAACCGTCGACTCATTCCCACAAAATCTGGAACGTAATGTCCGCACTACAGTTTATCGGGTAAATTTAATTTTCTGGTTCGTACTGCCCCAATACAGCCCTCATTTCATAGAAAACTGTAATGGAAATTTGATACATTTCCTTACACAATATCCAACGTACAGAAAATTAACACGGCATATAAAACTCGCCTCGTTCAGGCCTATAACCTTCGTTCAAAATATGTTTAGATATTGTCAACATGTAGCTACATACAAGGAAACTGTTTCTGACTTCAGGTACCCATAAAGTTTGGTTTCGCAAAAACAAGCCCCCAGTATGTGAAAATAATACCAATTAAGGTATAAATCATTCGGAAACCTTGTTATCGAATTCGGTGATCCTTCAAACTTGCTGGCCTAACAACTAGTGCAGTCCAACACGCGTGAAAGAAGAGGAGATTTAGAAGGGCTGGGGATCAATCCTACGTCGGGATTTATGTTATACAGAAAAAAATCCATTACAATTTATTGCAAATTATGTGATAAATATATACTAATTCAGAAATGACCAGCAATGAATGTTAGTCATGCCCAAAAGAATACTCAAGGTTGTGACAGTTGGTGTAATGTTTAAAAGAGCACTCAGTGTGAAGGTCTGATAGTTCACTCAACATTCATTCACTTCTAAGACAGATTACAGAGATCACAACGAAGATTAAAGGTGATCAATCGAATTAATCTGAATATATAGTGCTTGCTGAAATAAAATTCGTTCAGGGATTGTTCTGGGAGAGGAGAAGAGGCCGTTAAAACAGGTCCCTGTAAGACAGGAGGCAGGCATCCCACTGACACAGCAGCCGATTAATTCACGACGCAAAGGACTCCCTGGGATGCTGCTGAAGCACTGCACAAGTGAGAATAGCCTCGATCTTTAGGTTTTTAGATAGCTGATGGGAAGAACTCAGGTTTCGAACCGACTGGCAACACGCAGCTCTCAGATTAAATTTGCCCTTCGTCTCTTCGTAAATGCAATTTCGATTTGCTATTGTCATTCCCACGTACTTCAACTTCGCCACATTTTTCGAATGATTATCTACCTTTACACCGTAACATTGCTCTGCACTGTAATGACAAGACCGTACATACAGTGCTCTGCTTCCCATGCAGCCAGTTCTGGTATTCGGCGTGTTTCGTTAATACGAATTGGCTATAACGCAATTGATGAAATGGCGAACGCTGTTTGTATGCCATTTCAGTGACCAGTGTGAAGGATTTTTTAAAGTCTACCCAAGGATTTTTTTTTTTATTTTTTATTACGTAATTTTCTACAACGCGAGGTCTCACAAGAACGCAACTGCCGGGTTACAGCAGAAATGACTGTATCTGCACATATTTATGCAATATTCAAAACCGAGGTTGGGTCAGTAATGCAGTAAAACCAGAATGGACAACCCTTATTCTTCTTGAAATGCGAGCTTCTCGTGACTGAAGTTTTAACTGTGGTACTGTAACTGGAAAATTCAACACCGCAGATAGCACAATTTGCTACCGCACATAGTCCAAAACTAGTTTGATCAGGTTCAACGCAAGCGAGAAGTGAGCACACATCTTTCTCAAGACCGCAATCACTTCTCACGTTTCCGATAACACGCATTACACAAGCTTGTGTTGACTAAATCAGGTATGGTACTTATAAAACGCTCATTCAGTAAGATGTGCTGCTTTTTCTTACTCTCAATTTGTAAATGTATGCAAGACATATGAAAGCAGCTACCACTTGCTACGCAATTTCACATACTGCCGTCACTTAAAAAAGAAAAAAAAAACTTGTCATTAATAAAACATATTCTCACATATCATACTGCTTCTACTCTGCAGTATTGTCAACATTTACTCAACGATGTTTATTTCATAAACGCACATTTGAAAAAATTGTATGACAATTTTGTCCAAAACTCTGAGCCGATGCAAAGTTCTGCGTAAAGACTTGGAATAAGCATAGGAGAATTGCTTCAAAAATCTGTTTTCTTTCGTGTCTCTTGACATCTGTTAGCTGAAAAGCTAACTGAATAAGTTTGCACTGGGAAATGTGCACAGACTGGCATTCTTTGTTTAAATGACTGCATATTAAACTGACCACACTATATCAGCTAAACAGAATATACCAACGAAGTACACCAATGCTATCACATTACACATTACTCCGACATGTTACGGCACTCAAGCCATTCGCTAAGAGACTGGTATAAACACAGTTTCTTTCGTTGGTACATGAAGGTCAGAGTTTCTTACAAAATATGTATTAACAACATCACTCTAAGTTAAAATACACACGGATATAAAACCTACATGCTATTGCAAAAGGCAGATTTCAGTAAAATAAATACACTCAAAAACAACTTTCTCATATTGCTCATTTCAGATTTTTTATGAACCTTTCTAAACCGACGTCACAGGTGTGTGTTAGGAAACGCATACAACAGATCGGTAGTACGGCCCAGCTTAGTAGATTTTCTACTATTCTTAAACTACTACTTGCGACCGCGTTCAGACATGTATGTATAGAGCCATGGCTGGATAAATATACTACACGCTTGCTCCAAATGAAGTTTTGTGTCTGTGAGATTGCATACATTCTGCAAGAACATGCAGTAAAATTTGTTACCAATGAAACAAAAACTGTGTGCTTAAAGATCTCCTTGAGAAAGGACTGACAGTCGAAGCAAGCCCAAGTAACGAAAAATATAAGAGACTTTGTGTAGTTTGTTGGTATATCTGATCCAAAAGGCATTATTTTGTTCAAAACCTATTATAGAACACCGAACAACCTAACGTATCAACTCTCTTAAAAATAAATCAATTTAATTCATATCACAACCACACAATTAGCTCCAATTAAATTACCCCCTTTCTTTCTTTTCGATTACGGTACTTCTGCGTTCCACATATGAGTAATTAAAAACTAATGAAAGCTCGCATTATTAACAATAACCAAATACTGCCCTAGGCCGAGGTGTGCTCACCCCCACTTTAACGACTGCAACATAACAGTTCAATTAATAAAGGAAGAAGACAGGCAATGTACTATAAAGTGACACTGAAGCGCTTTCGTGTAACCATTGTTGCCGCAAAAAACCAGTAAGTATTAAATATTACGAGCGTGTGGCCGTACTCTTTCCTTAGTTATCAGGCACGTAAATCGCATCTTTTCTGCGCCGTTTCGTCATCTGTGGCCTGTCTGGAACAGCTCTTCACGTACACTTGAAATTTCTCGACATATTTTCGAAAACTCCTGAAATATCAGATTTCATAAAAATCTGTCCACTGGGAGCCGAATTATTCCATACGGACAGACAGACATAATGAAGCTAGCAGTCGCTTTTTCACAGTTTTGCGAACGCGCCTAAAAGGGTTCAAGAAAATTAAACGTTCCTCTGTTAACACGCAACATAATGTGTGGTTTAAAGCAACGATGGTGCGTCACTCAACCGGACGATGCGTCACTCCGGTACTGAGCAGGACGCCGTCCCTTAAGGTCTGGCGTACGACTGTTTCGCCATGAGGCACGCCTGACAGCACAAAGCCATTTAACTACGTACTGAAGGGAAGGGGGGGGGGGGGAACCAAATTTAATTTGTCCTGCAGTGGTGGCACAGATTTCAGTTAATTATTTGCATTAATTCAGGGGTGCACAAATCACGGCCGACTAAATTGTGTACGGTGGCGCACGGCACACGCACCGTACTTTCAGCAACCATCCAAGACATTCGTGCGGCTAATCAGCAGGCTCGACGCGCAACGCGCAATGCTGACCAGTGAGGTTTGCTGGGCGTTCTGTCCATCACGTCCGTGACGGCCGGTGGTCTTGGCCGGATCATTAACTGCAAAGCGTAGGTGGCGTCCATTGTCATGCACCCGGAAAAACACCACATTCTTCACGTCTCTTTCGCATTCAAACAGGTTCTCAAAGAGGTACGTATATGATTACCCAGTGCATTCTTCCTTCTATCATCGCATAATGACAGCGTACTTGGGAGGTCCAGTGCACAGACACTGCGGAATGTAAAAACTACTGCTGTTGAATTCCACGCTTGGTAAGGCTTTCAATTAATTTGTAACGCTTTCCAATCGGTTGTACAGTAATTTACTCAAATCTATGCTCGTCCCGTCCGTATGTACGAAGTGGTTCAATTTAGTTATTAAAAAACAAACATTCGACTAGGTGCCGATGAGGTCAGTCTAGATGTAACTGCAGGGGAAGATAAGAACAGACCTCGCTGTATCATTATGAGATGAACTAACACATAAACATAAGTAATAAATCCTCTAGCAATGTGGCAAGGTTAATAAAAAATATCTGAACAGCAACAGTATCAAACTAAAATTACATTCATGAGGAAGTTAAGAGCAGATTAATTTCGGAGAACAAGACGCTCCATTCCTCCAGACTCACATTTATAACCTTTGATATACAGGATGTTTCTGAAATAGGCAGCCATATTTTAGATACGTGCCCTAAGGATCAAAACAAAGAAAAAATTTCATACAAACCTGTGCCCTATGATGCTTTGTTTTCGCGTGCAACGGTCTCTGATGAGAACGGGGCATCATGTATGACAGTACAAAGCGGACACTTCCAGTATCTGTTGTGAAATGTCTGCATGTGCACTGCATGGATTTGTTAAGTGGCAATAAAAATCCAATCATCCCAGGACCATTTGTACTGGTGTGTGAAATATGAACACTTCCCATGCGTATTAATACGTACTAAGGTGCTCATCATGAAGAACTTAAGGGTCCTAGTACACACGTGGTATGAAGTTCTCTCTTTTGTTTGGTCCACAGAACACGACTCTAAAATATTACCACCTATTTCAGAAACACCCTGTATATCGCAATAATACATTTGTCCAAATTCATTAATTTGGAGGGAACAGGAAGTGGTTGAAAGTTTGCACCACTTATACCATATCAACTGTTTAGTGCACCGCCATCTTTCATGTACCCTCACCACCACACTGAATGATCTTAATACACGCCACCAGAGGATATTTCAGAAACTTATATTGAATGATGCGTGCTTTCATTTCGTACCTACGCGGCGCCACATTCTCGGTATCCATGCACGCCGACGAATAAGAGTTGGTACTAATAATCCCGTTAAAATAATCTTACGTGTGAAGTAAAATGCGCTGACTTACTGAAATTTCTAACATAAGCTGATAAAGTGTTTGCCCAATTTGTTGGTTATTACATCTGCATCAGCACGTATAACTTCATGGGAAAAAAAGTCCTGTTGGAAAACCTACTAGTCGTTCACTTAGTCAACAAACTGTCTGCCCTTCACTAATCTCCAATGTTCATTACTGCAAGACAGCACAAATCCCGGGCAGCAGATTGGCCGGGCGAGTTAGTGCCAGATGTCGGGGGTCCTCAGTATGGAACTTAACTTCATGTCACTCTTCTGGCGCCTAGAATTTTGTGCAGGCCCATAATTTATTTTCGGTCAGTATCTTTCGAGCAGACTTATGAGCTAACAGACACCTGTCAGCTGTAATAATTATGAAGGACACTGTTTCGATGCCCGACTGAAGCACAGATTTATATGTGTTCGCCACTGCGTCCAGACTGGTTCTGGAGCATGCTAGTCCATTATCCAAAGGGCATTGGAGATAAATGATTCGAAACGTAAAGATGACCACTAACTTCCACCTAGAGCTGATGTTACGCACACATGGACTTCTACCTCCACTGCCAATGCACCTTCATAACGCCCTGTAGAATCCCAATTTTACCTTTCCTATGTTATGGGTGAACAAAACCCACATATCCCGAGCGCAATAAGAGGTTGCGGCTTCCCTTAACGAGTTGGTCAAGTTCATTTATACTAATTAAAAGTGACACATATTCCCACTACAGTGTTAAGGCCTCTTCCAATTCAAGAATGGATGCCACGAACTAGAGCTCTGCGATTGTCGGAAGTTTAAAAATTAATCTTCCATATACTTTTGGGTCTTCACATGTCTCTCCATAATTTGGGAACAAACATGTAAGTGTGCTAGTTTGAGTATCGAATAATTCAATTGTACAGCACTAATCTGACAGGCACTTATTGTGAATAAAACGAAGGCATAATGTGGGAGTAGTTATCACCCATGTATACCCCACTTAAAGTGAAAACAGACGGGCCCTACACACATACATCGTTCTGTGCCGGTAGAGCGTGTGGGGAGGGGAATAGTTTATTTTTAACAATAATTACAGGAGAAAGCACAAGTGTCAATAATCCCGTCCCCTTCCATTACAAGAATTCAGGTATCTACTAATTTTCCCCTCCCTAGATCAAGTTCAGGGATCACGCCTATTAGAGAAAGTATCGCAGTGCTAAATGAAGGACAGAATATGCAACTGAACCCAACCTCCGTGTAGGCTATAGGCTATTCGTGCTGACGACAACCCTTACATGTACGGAAAACATGGACTGTCCAATTAAATGGTAGGTTAGCTGGGTGCCAGAGCCAGCAGACAAACACATTGACCCTGTCTGAAATCGAACCGCAAATCCTCAGTCGCCCAGCCTGTGGCCCAGTCACACCACGGAATACGCAAATTCGTTTACAAATAAAATAACAAATAAGAAAGTGCAATCAAACTTCGCGCTGTAGGCGTGGCTTTAGTTTGCAATGCATGTAGTCTTCCTCGCAAGTTTTATTGCCATGTTACCAATTTCACACAAGGCACGTGCCGTTGCTGTTGCAACATCCGTGACGCCTGATGTGGTCGTTATTTTCCCCCCTCCAGAGGGATGTTTAGTCTGCAGAACATCTGACTTACTGGAACTTTCGCGGAGGGTTAGAATTGGAAAAGCATGTCCGTGGTTCAGAATTAGACATCTGCCACAAAATTTATTGTCGGCAGGACGGCTATACTCGGTAACAAAACCTCCCAACTGTTCATCTTTAAACATCAGGATATTCACTTTATATACGGAAAAGCTGTTCCTATGATTAATTAACCCTTTAAAGACGAAGCCTATCTGTTTTATATAAGGACTCAGTGCGTACCGCGCTGTAAACACTCCACTTCGGTTATAAAAACCAATCTCTTAATGTTTTATAAGGCAAAAGTTGCTGTTTGTTCTGAGATCCGTACAAAACACATAAACACAATGTGGGCCCCACGTAGAATTTTGTAATGTTAAACCTGATGGTACGTAAAGTTACCGCTAGGCTTTAAAAGGTTAAAGCACCATGCCATTAACCTATCGGAAAGTAGAGGTGTAGCCCCACACAATCTTAACCTCGGCATTACGAGGCCAGGCCGCTTTGACGCCGGAAAAATAGGAACTGGTGCCCAGTGGAGAGCACGCCGCGTGGGCCATAGAACCAGTCTGGACCATGTGCGTATATCACTGCTCCTGCTGGGAATCGAACCCCATCCAGGCCGAAGTCTTGTCACTATATCCGATTCCAAACAGAATCCGGGAATCGAGCCACGATTGCTGGGTCATCCAGCACAGTGTAGTCACTATACCGATTACGCCAGCCCGGTTCGTATTATCATCAACGCCGTCGTCCCCGTACCTAAGAATCACGCTACGAGCTCGTAATTCAGAGGACATGGAGACACAGGACAAATCTCGATACGTCGAAACGATTTCCCCTTCATAAATGTTAGCAAGGCGGGGGGGGGGGGGCCATAGACTGTTGCAAGGTCAGAGAAGGAACGCGTGACTTAAAAACAAATGTTACCATGTTGATAATTCAAACACAAAATACAGAGGCTCGTAGAACTTGTTAACGTTGACACAATGTCGCCCAGTTCACGAACGGGCAGAACCTTTATAGCTTTATTATACTTAACGCATTCTACAGCGGGTTTCCTTTCGCTAGTGTAAACAGTCACATTCTACCGACAAGTCATGACCGTCATGTCAGCAGTCACGTCCTACCGACAAGTCATGACCACAGTGTCAGCACCAATGTGCTGACATGTCACGACAGAAGACAACGGAGCCCCAGACCAGTTCTTCTTTCACGTATCGATGTTAGCTCAATACAACGCGCTCAACACAGCAGGTATCACGTTTTTACACGACGGAACCTTGACCAGCTTCCGATACATTACGTTTTTTAACTAAAAACCAGGTGATGGGAAACGTCCAGCGTTTGTCGGTTTGCTTCTGCTTAATATTCGGGAGGTCCCGGGCTATACTGTCCCCCTCCCTGGCTGAAGGCTTCATTTCCTCCAGAAAATTTTGGTTTGGTTCCCTAAAACAGAACAGAGCGCTTAATTAAACATAATCATTCATCCGTACGGCGCAATAACTCAGATTTATTTTTTCGGTGTCGCTACAGCCCAAATCAGGCCCAGGCCACCTAATTTTGAGTTTTATATCACACACACACACACACACACACACACACACACACACACACACACACACACACACACACACCTAGTGGGTGTCTTCTGAACGAGTGATCAGTTCGTCGCAGAGGCCGCTATATGCACAACGCATTACAAACACAAGACACCAACATCCATGCCCTCTGTGGGATTCGAACCGACGATCCCAGCAATCAAGCGACCGCAGGCCTATGCCTTAGACAGCACGGCCACCGGGGTCGGCAATAACTAATATAGCTTTGTTAACCCTTTAAGGACGAAACTCAATCTCTTTCATATAAGGCCTCAGCGCGTACCGCACAGTAAACACCTTCCATCTCAGTTAAAAAACCAATCAGTTAATGCATTAAAAGGTAAAAGCCGCTGTTTTTTCTGAGATCCATACAAAACACACAAACGCAACATGAGCAGAATGTAGAATATTTTAATGTTAAACCTGACGGTACATAAGCTAACCGCTAGCCTTTAAAGGGCTAAATGAACAAAGAAACATAAACGAATAATCCCTGTGACCTGTAACTCTTTCGAGATGGGAACAGGTCACATGCTCCTCTTCCTACTTTTTCTTTATATCTCTTACTAATCCTTTCTTCGTTTATTTCTCCTTTTCTTCTTTCTCACGTTTAAGTGTCTGCACAGCATATTTCTATAAAAAGCTTCTAACTGCCAATATGCGGTACCAAGACCCTTCACGGACATTCTTCAGCTGGTACCACACACAGATAATTTGGCAATGTTATTTCCTTAATTTACACGTAAACCATCCGCTGCCATGTGAAATACCTTGCATGCATACCAACTTCAAACATGACATGGGAAAACTGCACGATGCGGGAAGCAATATCGTGACGCTACTACGGCGCGTGACATGCTTTGCGCGGTACGACACAGTAGGCAGTTCTTTTGCTGGAAAGGTTCCTGAACTGAAACCAAATTAGCTCTGATGTCAGTTCTGAGCCTTACAAATTACAGCCGCTTAAGAGAAGCAAAATCACTTATGTGTTTGCATGAAACAGCTCAGTGTCAGTACTATGCAACAGTAGCTTTGCACAGTTGTGCCTGTAACTGAAATGGATAAGCAAACACATAGACTCTTCATAAAAATATACTTCACAGTACAGAATCTTCTAGAGGGACTCAGTGTTTTCATATGGTCAAGAAACTCACCGGTTTTGAAGAGCCCGAAGATTTTTCGCTTATTAAAAGATTTGTGTCACTGCAACAAATGATACATTCCTATCCAGTTTTCACCTTTACACTCTATTTTTCAAATATCAGCTTTAAAATCAAGCTCAACCCCGAAGTGATCTTTCTAAACATAATCTTATGTGCATTTTCTACTTCCACATGAATGCTACATGTTCGGCCTTACTGGTTTAACCACAGCAACAATGACAGATAAAGAACAGTAGTAATTAAAATTCTAAGGATTTGATTTTAGTGTACCGAATAAATATAAATCTCATCGAAAGCATTTTGCAATACGAAGTATACAGACAAAAAAAGCAGTAATGTATCATACTTCCTATTAGTAATATACACGTAGCATTTGTTTTACGTTTCACTTGTTTTACGCCTTTTTGCTTTGCCGCCCTTTGCCAAACAATACACATACACCACTTCTTAACTTATGCCCCCTCATTTTCGGTTCATCGCGCTTTGACTGGCTGCGCCCTATCACTCCAACCTCTACCTGTTTCATTATTTCTTATGGGGAGGTCACTTTTAGTTTGCGCCTTTTTTTTTATCTACGCCCACTTCTTTAGTAACACAACCAGCGCGTTAAACAAGGGCTTGATGTAGAGGCTGGGGAGCGAGGATGTGACCGTCTTCCGCAGACTGCTGTGAGAGAGCGGACAACACACAAAGTGGAACATGTGAAGGAATAACCAGCACAGTGATGGCAGTCTCGTAGTCATACCTTACTTTTCGACAATAGTAAGTAGGCCTGCTTGTTGTTCCATATGACCACCATGACATTCGGTACAGTGCCCCAATCTCTGTCTTCAGTTCTGCATCGCTCGCTGCAATAAAACAGTTGTTACTGCAGTTCCCTTCCAGTTCTCGTGTGCGAGTAGCATGCACTCTAGACTTGAGATAGTCCCACTGGAAAAAGCGTGGTGAAGCCGAAGTCCGGAGAACGTGCTGGCCAGTAAATGTAAACAAATTGTGATATAAGCGGTGTGGAAACATTACCCTAAGAAAAGTCATGCTTTTCCTTGCCATGTGGATCGCTGCACCACACTGTCGAAACCATCACAGAACGCTCAGTCTGTTCCTCATTATTCGCTGTTCAGTAGCCAAAAATGTTCGCAATATGGTGAAATATCGGGCCGCTCAATTTCAAGGTTTGGCGACATTCCTTTGCCAGTGTGTTATTCAGACTTGACGGCCCCAGTCTTTTTCCCGTGGAAGCATGTCAGATATAAAGTGTCTGCTACTCTCTAGCACTGCACCTAAGAAAAGAAAGGAAACCGCAGCAGTTTAAGACGCTGTGTTGCAGCGAGTTACACAGAAATTGCGGGCAGCCGAATGTCACGGAAGCCATCGGGAACAAGCAGTCTTGAAAATGTAAGATAAGGATTCAGCACTGCAATCATCATGCTAGTTGCTGTTCAGTATTTTTTACACGATTTGATGTACGGCCACACAGAGTCAGGGCCGGGCCGAGACATGTGGGCACCCCGGCAAGTTAATAATTTCGCGCCCCTTCAAACCGATATTCCTTAAACTTTTTCGGCCTGTGACAGGGCTGACGAAAATTTTCGAGGGCGCGTGCCCAAATTGTGGAGAAGTATCTGAGGAATAATTTCGTCTGTGGAAACCTGAGTCTGCAAGCTCCGTATTTCCCACTAGTCACGTGACGTCATCGCACCGATCATAGGTTCGCGTCCCGGGCAGCTCCCGGCTGGCCCGCCCCTTAGTGCGGCCCTGCTAAGAGTAACCTACCACAAATCGTTACGTCCTCGTTCTCCATCCGGTGTGTCCCTATTAAGTGACGAGCACGTAACCACATATAAAGGAAAAGGACGACATTAAAGCAGTAAAGTATCTTAACGGGAAAGGGAAGAACCTGAAATTGTCTATGTAACATCTTGAATGTACCAGCGGAAATAGTTAAGCTTCATAATTCGACTTTTCTTAGTTTTTTTACAGTTGCGTGACGTACAAATATGTGCTGCATTATAACTGTAGGTTATATTTATCGTGTATGTTAGGCCTAGAATGTAGCACGAAGGCCCTGCAATCAAAATACCGACGTTGGAAAGCACTGCTCTAGAAACTACGCTGTATGAAGCAAACGTAGGAAGAAGTGATTACGCAACATCCGTAACTAAATACAAAAACAACTCTCAACTAAATTTCTTTATTCATAAAGTTTTCAAATAATACATAGTAAGACCCATAAAAATCTTCCACATACGCCACACCGATACACCTCCACCCACCGGCAATGAAGGTCGAAGAGGAAAACACGTTTCTCCCATAAGAACCGAATCATAATACGATTTTTGGAACAAGTTTCTAATGCCGTTACCATTGCACATCAACCTATCCCATGAACACTGTTCGACAAAGTGGCTCTTGAGCCACCTGTTGCATGTTACCCTTACTACAAAGGCAAGCTCCTACTGGAAAACAAAAGCGCTTAACTGACACAAAAAGCCGGGTGATTGGGAACCGTACTTATTGAACATATCTCCACCACGCTACCAGCAGTATTCACATCCGCAACTGTGCCAGTCAAACGCGCTTTGATGCTGCCCAGGATTGGCTAACAAATATATGCAACTTCAATATTAAGTTGTAAAGGCAGTATTATACGTGCATTTTGATAATGTATTCTACATAAATATCCACATACCGGTACCTAATTCTGGCTCTGTTAACATTCTGTGCTGGACCCTGAGAAATTCAAAATTGCTCGAGGGTGGTCACGTTGTTCGAGTAGTCCCCGAGATAGGTAATGGGCGTGCTGATACAGTGCCCGAAACGTCAGCACCCACTAATGAACGCACTGACTTCTCGTGCCGGATGACATGGCGGCTCTCCCAGACTGAAAATCACAAACGATGGCCACAACCACCCACATCAAGTGACTTCCGTCGCAGATACAAGACAGCCGGAAAGCATATGCTGGGCCTAAAAAGAACCTGCAACGAAACTCGGTTTTTCGTGCTATGCATACCGAAGGGCTTTAGTACTTATATTTATTATTAGGAGCGTTCGCAAAATTGCGGAGAGCGACTATTAGCTTCGTCATGTCTGTCCGTCCGTCCGCATGGAACAACTCGGGTCTCACTGGACGGATTTTCATGAAATTTGATATTTGAATATTTTTCGAAAATCTGTCCAGAAAATTCAAGTTTCATTAAAATCTGACAAGAATAATGGGTACTTTACACGAACACCCATGTACATTTATGATAATATCTCGCTCAATTTTTCTCACGAGAAACGTTGGAGACAAAAGTTGTAAAGAAAACCAAACACACATTTTATGCTCAGTAATTCTTTTTCCGAAAACCGTGCCGTTTATGAGCTAATGTGGAAAAATACGGTGCAGCCAGGCAGGAGGCAGATGAAAATATAATACGGGGCATGCGCTTTGCGTGCTGGATAACTAAGGCTACAGACACAAGCAGAATATACAAATACATTGCTTTTCCACGGTAACAACGGTTATTCGAATACGCCTGAATTTTGCCTTGTTAATGTATACCAACAACTTTCATCACTGGGCCTGTCGAAGCCATATGTACACCGGAAACAGGACACGGCTATGGACCCACAGAATAAATCACAGAGATCGAAAACCAGTTTGGAAAGGTTCCGCTATTGGATATACATGAAGAATATCACATATACACACACAGCAAGGAGCACATTACTCTGAATGAACATAGCATCCTCACGGTCAAAACCCTTCAGACTTCATCGCTGAAAACGAAAACACACAAGCACGCACGCACTCACGCCCGCTGGCGCGAAGTCAAAGAACACGCACAAATAGCAGGATCCGGAAGTGAGGCAGACGGGTGACGAACATCACCTATCTTTGCGAAGTCGACATTGAGGACGACACCAGTACAGACGTCGAAACGCGTATGTCACGAGTAGCATTTGTTGACAGACACAGGGATAACGGGTCTTGGTATATAATAACAATAAATGTAAATTCGGTTTTGATGAGTACATCCACGCACGTTTTCCTTACCAAATTCGTCAATTTTAAGGTTAGGCGCGCGCGCGCGCGCGCGCGCGTGTGTGTGTGTGCCATCATTCAATTTGGCATCAAGTGATATTTATTCCGTGCACATATACAGACTCTCTGCGAGACTCTGAATGTATGAAGTGAGAAGGCTCAAAGAAATGAACAAACCTCTGAATAACACCACTGGACTCCATCGCCCATTCGCTATCAATTCCCGCTAGGTTACACAAATATAAAAGCAATCATGGAGTAGTGTATATACTAATTTCGTTACAAACTCCATTCACGCTTGTTTCTACATTTTATAAAAACGCTCATTTATCATTTTAGGCGACAAGTGCTTTGTCTCCTTTTTGTAAGCATAACGCTCAGGAAGGAGATCTCGTAAATGTACTACGTTCCCTTTTCATTTACGAAGAACGCATGGAAAGCAGCGGTTGCATAAACACAGGTTAATGAGTTAAACAATGGATGCCACTTTTTGTTCCTTTCTGCTTCCTTTGTTGACGTAACCGGTATACAGAACTGTATGACGACCGAACTTCATTGGATGGTGTTCAGAATACAAAGAAGGAAAAGGCACTGTCTGTTTTGTTGTTAAACGATTCGCCGCGTGTCACAGGTATGAGTAGAAACCGCTGCTAACATTCCAAACAATCACAAAAGGAAAGCGATCATCAGTGTCATTAGGCCTACCCAGAATCGGCGACAATACCGACGTCTCTAAGCAAAACAAAAAAGTCCGTTTGACATGGCATACTGGCGGCTAGTATCTAACGACATGGAAAACAGTCCTTATGAAAAGCTGGAAGTAGTTCAGTTGGTCAACAAATTCCCCGCCTCTTATGAAACCCAGAGTCACTGCCATGTACAAAGAGCCTGCAATCGGAACGTATCCTCAATCCATCAAATCCAACACAAACACTCGAACAATACGCCCAATAAAAACAATTCTTAAGGCTATGCCCACATCTATGTCCAGATCTTCGCTGTGTTCTAGTCCCTTCGAGTTCACTGATTAGTTTTATATACGTTCCCGGCTTCCTCACATGCCGCATCCATCTCTTCCTGCATTTGATATTTGGCAAGAAAAATACTACGAAGCTTCACATTTTTAAGTTACTTCATGTCTTTGTCTTGGGTCGAAATATTCTTTGAGCTACTAGCATCTACGTACCCATCCTCGAGGAACAGAATCCTTCACAATGGGCTAACAGTTCCTCAGTGAGCCGACAAAGTTGCTGCATGTTATGGAACCTGGAGGTTCACTAATGTCTTGACAGCCGTCAGCCACTCGTCTCTATCCTAAGCAACGCAGATCCAATCTACACTACCATCCTATTTTAACACCCACTTTAATATTGTTCCCATATACGCCTAGGTCTACCACGAGGTCTTTTTTCTTCAGGTTTCCCAGCAAACTCTAAACACAGTTCTCTTTTACCATGTGTGCCACATGCTCTACCCATCTCATTCTTCTTGATTTTCATAGCCCAGAATTACTTCGTGGTAACAGTATACAACTTACGAAGGTCGACATTAGGATATTGTCTTCAACATCTTGTCACTTCCCTCTTCACAGGACAAACTATTTTCCTCAGTTCAGTGTCACCAAATATCCTCAGTCTATGTTCTTCCCTCAGCGCAAGCGAGCAAATGTCATAGACATACAGAACAACAAGCACAGTCACAGTTGCCTGCACATCCATCATTACGATTTCAACTAGCATAAGGGAAGACAAAACATTCTGAACGGCATGACAGAAGTCATTCCCGTATTTAACGTGCCCTTATTTTCTTGCTGAATTCAATTCTGATTTGTTACTACCGTTCCCACATACTTTAACTCTGCCACACTTTTACAGCGTTTATTACTAAACTTTATGCAGTAATTTTGTCCTACATTCTGGCGACGAGACACGAGTATACGATTGGCTTTTCTGCACTTCTGTATCAAGCCCCTCATTATCGACTGCTAGGGCTTCCATACTTTCCAACATAGTATTAAATTTTTCGAGCAACAAATTAACTTCAGCGTAGAAAAGAAACGGATATGTAGCCTTCATATTTAATCCTTCCTGGCGTCTTGGACCTTCCTAATGTCATATTCTAAAACAAAGTTGAAATTATCCTTTGCTTCAGACCATTATGAACAGGAAACGGACCAGACAATGTTTTAACTATCCTGACTTACCCAGATATAAGGCAGCATTGTTAAATAAACAACAAACGAAGACGAACCCTAACCAGATCGTTGCCAAAATTATGCAATATAAACACAAAACGGAATAAAAATGGGGCCGGACTGTGTAATATGGACTACGCTATCGTACGCAAGAATCATTATTATCAGAATAACTAGAGGAAATGTCACGAGGACATCAGTGGAAAGCACACCATCAAGCCCCAGACGAAAAACCACGTGGTATTCGTAGAATAGATCGTACTGCCGAAGAAAAGATGTTGCGACCAATTTGTCATGGGCTTAGAATACAAGTACATGCACTCTTATGTACTTCTATAAATGTCCTCGCCAGAAATCATCGAAACACTTCTGGCATGTGAACCAACAAACCGAAATATTAAAAGGTACACCATTTTACGTTTTACAAGGGTATGAAACCTGGTCTCTCAATCTAAGGCACACATATTATGTTAAGGACAACACAGAACTGGAGGTCTGAGAGTTTTGAGTCTTAAAAGATTGCGTGCTTTTGGGATGCCACTCAAGGCAATTCGGTAGAAAGGTGCCAACTTTCCGAAGAAACATTACGCCTCCATTTTCACAATTCAACCCTGAAGATGGAAGCAGCACAGTATTCCCAAAAGCTGGTACATATCCACCAAGCTACACGTCGTGACAAATCAAAACAAAGCAACCTTCAAAAGTAAGTTATGCACACTGTGTTTCAGAACAACATGCTTTAACAAATATTCAGAAGAAACAGTAGTAACACGAGAAACTTAATCTGGTGGATGAGACATTCGGCATGCATGGATAAAATCAGAAATTAACGACACTGTTCATTAAACCCCAAAGGAAGAACTCACTGGGGAAACCTAAACGCATATGACACAGTAATATTCAAACAATTTTAGATTAACGGTGTTTAAACGACACTCTGATTCACCAGTGCAGGACAGGGCAACGAGCTATCGGATTCTATACAAGGAACGGATTTTCTTCACAAAGTGAACAACCATCAAAATTTCACAGTCTGTTCTGCACCACCCAGTAATCTAGTTCCGACAAAAGAAAACCAGCGTTTGATTCTGGTAAACAATTTTCCAGCATTCCAGCATCGTAAGCCCCACATCAAAGAAGCGCGCTGACCACAAACAAGAGCACTGCACGAAAGACACAAAACATCGTGCTTCTCTTCCACGAACTCGCATTAACGTGTGAAGCTATGTTTAGAACTACAGTTACCAGGCAGAACAATTTATCCTATGACATCTTACCCCAAATGTGCGGGTTTCCTTTCAAATCTTCAAAGGAAGTTCAACCCTCATGTAAGGGAAATATTACAAGACCACACAGACGAAAATAAACACCAGATGACTTGAAGCAAAGTTAAATTCAAGTCGTGCTATCCTTTGTGTACGACCATCATGGTGTTTCCTGCGCTAGAGATATAATCCGTCTGTTTTCAGTTATGTATCTTTCTTTGCGTGTGTTCTTTAACGTCGTTGTCAACTGTTATTCTTCTAGCTTAAGATGTGGACAAGTGGCTGGTTCTTGTAAAGGCGGTAACGAACGAATATTCGGATTCCACAAAATGCGCAATATTTCTTGACTAGCTACAGAACTAACAGCTTCTCAAGGACTCTGCTCCATGGAGCCAGTTGTTACAATTAAATAACTTTAGTGATAGATGAATGAAAAAGGAATGGAGCATCGGTGGAACGACACCGAACGAGAAAAATCGAAGTACCCGGAGGAAAACCTGTTCCCAGGCCACTTCTTCCACAACCCCCCCCCCCAAACACACACACACACACACACACACACACACACACACACACACACACACACACACACACACACACATACAAACTGGCACGAGACTGAACCCCCAGATAGAGGCTGGCGACCAATCGCCTGAACCAAGGCACAGTGAAACTAATGAAAACTTATCTTACAGTTTTCTTTACGACTACATACTCGCTTTTCAATTCGTAAGTTTTTACAAAGTCGGGGGAAACATGAAGGATTCCGAAAAGAATGATATATCACAATCTGTCTGTAAAAGGCCATGAGAGACAAATGATGCCTGTGAAGTGAAATTACAAGAATCACGTTCCGACCATTATGAGCCAGGGGGTTCACATGTACGTAGACAATTATGTGCATGCAGATGTAGGACTACGCATGAACTACCGTGTACAATCTTCAGGTGCATCCGCAGCTGTTGTGATTATATGCAAGCTAGTTCGGCTTCTAAAGCTATCCACACGATCCGCCGTGAACGTTTAATTTACTTTGAGTATGGTGGTCTGCAGTCACGGAATCTGACCCTGGGTTTCGATGCAAGGACTATTTCCGTGTATCAGACACGCAAAGTGATCAGGAAACTGTGTCTAGAAACCGTTGAACGGCGAAGCTAAGATCAGCTTGGGGGTTCTCGGCGCAACGTACTCTGCTGTACGCTGCAATGACCCTAGACGGTAATTAAGTGTTGTTGTTGTTGTTGTTGTTGTTGTTGTTGTTGTTGTTGATGATGATGATGATGATGTTGTTGTTGTTGTTGCCGCAGCCGCCTACATAATGAACAACGCTCATTATTTACATAAAATCTGTGATGACACTGGGCTCGTGTCCGAAGCCCCTCTTCAAAAACTGTCTGAACTCTCCGCGCCATAAAATAAACGTCGCATAGACTGGCCAACGAATTTAATTACCCTTCAGTAAGAAGGCCGACCAAAAGCATTTGATGATGAACTGAAAAAGAAGCGATCCAAGAATCCTTAACTCTAAAACTGTCAAGATATACATATAAGCAGCAGTGTGCAGACCCACAGAAATTGACATTGGCTGCCTACAGTAAGAACGCAACTGTTTGCAGATGCATTAAACCACCTCACACAATGTGGAATGGTTGGGTTATAATGCATTAGAAAGAATGTGGAAGGAAACAGCTCTGGCTTACTTTAAGGTGCTGTTACAGCATGTACTTGGGAGAGGCCTAGAAACCCCACGAAAAAAAAAACTTAGGATAATCGGTGTCCCAGCCGAAGTTCCAAACCAGCACCCCTCAAATACACGTCAGTAGCGTTACCGCTAAAACCTCAACTGAAGAAACGCGTTTTACGTCATTATAACTGTCGCATGAAGAATTCGTAAAGTCTTATAAAACAGGCGTCAGTCACAAACTCTGTTCTACACATCCCGGCGTGACACAGTGTACAAATAAAAGCACAAGAACCGTCAATTACGCCTCAGCTTTGACAATTATGTAACGTCAGAATGTAATACATGTTTCAGCCTTACAAGGCCATCATTAGGTACATGTATTTGTAAAAATATACTGCGGAAGTTATACACAACAAAATACGTTATTTTCTCAATATTTTTTATAAATTTAAGTACCTGATGATGGCCTTGCAAGGCCGAAACATGTAGTACATTCTGATGTTAAATAATTGTCACAGCTGAGGTGTGACCGTCAGTTCTTGTAATTTTTCTTTTACAGCCGTCAGTCAAATACTGGATCTCAGGGCCTTAATGGAGATAGCTATTTATCACCAGACTGAACGGGTAAAACAATACAGGGCACTGTTTCCTTTTTTGTGGTTTACCTGACGACGCAATTAGTATCTAGACCACATACTGTCCATGATATATGATAAAAATACGAGTGTGGAGCATTGGTGGAACGATAATTGGCGTGAAAATCTAAATAAACGCCCACTTTCTCCCTCCCAGCGGCCACAAAAAAAACACCGTTACACTGTACTACTATGCGTATCTCAGCGGTATTTACTGAAAAGCTGATAATCACATGGACAAGAAATTCATTTATCTCATGTAAACCGAAGGTTCGTCACTGTTACTTGGCCTCACCTTGATCCATAAATCGTGGTTATTTTATTAGATCATAAACAATTTCTCTAAATAGGTCAGCTAATGTCATCCAGCTCACCACTAAAAATGTTTACAATATTTTGTACACGTTCACCCATGACTGTGGTACGGTGCATTCGATATTTCAGGTGTGACAATTGTTTTATACTTAGGCCTGTCTGCTGATGGACCATCATCATTCACCATCGAACAATGGTTTCAATTTCCGGCGTAAATAATGACTGTTTGTTTTAATAGGTCGACTCCCAAACTGATAATGGTTTTCAGTTCCAATTAAGGAAAATATACAGTAAAACTTCTAAATTTACTTGTGTTGCCTTTCTTATGGGACTCGAAAACATGTCGGAGCCATCGAACTGTCGCCAATACGCATAGGAACAGCTTAAAATTTTCACATCGTCAGTAGGCTCACAGACATTGCCACAGAACACATAGAATATTCCATTCATAGTATCTGGATAAGTGTAATGATCTCCACACCATACTTCACATGCATGCCTCCAGTGGTGCATTAGCCATCACTAAACTGATAGCTACAAAATATTTTCGCACGGCCGCCATGCTGCTGTTTAACATTTTACAACAAACCGACGTTAAGAAAAACTGCACTTTTTTCCCGAGGTTCACAGCCTTCAGTGCCAGACCTAAGCCAGCCGCGTTAGTGGCGTTCCGGCTTAGACACGTTCGTGTGCTTGGCATGCTGCAACCGACAGCAGGTAATTAACAGTTACAGCGGTGGTGCGTCTTCTAATGTTTCTATCAAGTTTTGTGGAAATCGGCCTACTAGACGGAAACCTGAAATTGACACACACACACACACACAAAGGGGAACCCCTGACTAGCAGCAATGATAGGACACAGGAAACCCCCACTCGGGTATAATCATAAATTAGAGTTGTTGTTGGGATGAGATAAAATCCCCAGTGGGGGCGCGGGGGGGGGGGGACTATCGCTTGGTGAAAAAAGCCCAACTTACAGCCACGACTTCCATACAGAGAAACCCCACTGAGGAAGGCCCAAACTAGGGACGTTACTAGGATACGGGGAAGACCCGCTCGGGTAAACCCACACTCGATTACAGCAACACTGCGAGCGCACCAGTAAAAGAAAATCAAATATCACAGTGTCCGTCTGTTCACCATACTCTACGTCTTGAAAACTAATGATCACGGAGAAGGGTGCATACAAACACTGTTCGTTTTAAGACGAAAAACTCGGAAAATGTTTAAACTTTCTGCAACATATACGATAAACCGATCGCGAGGGGAAACCCCAAACTAGCCCCGTTTCATTACTCGAAGAAAATATAAATTTAAGGATACTAAGAAACCCGACTCCGGATAAATACGTCCCTCAACGGAAATCAAACTGTCCATTATAGCACCGTTATTACGATACGGTACAAAAATAAAAGTTTTCCCAGTTTCAGTGCACATATTTCCGCACGTCCACATTAATCACATAAATTTGTCATAAAATGTGTATTTTATTGCGGAAGGGCCACAATCCTACGCTGCAGACTGATAAGGCTATACTCGAGGATCAAGGCTATATGAATGAGACATCCGAAACCAAAGATCCTACTGTGATTGTCACTTACTTACCACGAACAAACCGAAATGTGACATTCATTTACACACCGCGTCTACTCTGATTTGTCTGCGGCCTATCTGGGCAGAAACATCCACAGTTCAATGCGTTTCATGATACGCTAACGGTTTACGACAATTGCCAATTCATGGCCGCACAACGCTTACGGAGTTGGCAGCTACCTACATGAGAGTTGCCATTCTAACGCTGAATTTTGTTTTTCAGCAACGAGTATCCAAGAGTGGACTACTTTAAGAGTACACCTCACAATCACTAGACGAAAACAAAAAATAGTAAATAGGGCTACATTAAAATTGCCAGTCACCTCAAAGCGGCAATAGGCGTCTCAATATTACAAACTCACGTGACACCAAGTATACACAGGACCAGCGTCCAGACGGAACAAATGAAATTAGATGCGGGATTTTCAACCTACGAACCATGAAATCTACCACAATTGTACTTACGGATTCAGTTTCTTCCTCACACCGCATCTTCATCACACAGACTAGCGGGTGAAATTCTGTAGGGAAATAACTTCTCTTTATTGTGAACATCAGAAGAAGCACATAAATACACTGTGCGGGAAGATGCAGAACCTTTTTAGTGTTTATCCAGTAGGCAGAATGCCGTAACCGCATTGCCATGCCGGGGTTCAACACACGGGAAGTCCAAACCACTTCTGTATCACTTTGTTTCAAATCTCAACGTTTTAGCGGATTTAAATACAAGTATATTAGTCAGTTCCGTAGGCAGAAAGACTGTGAACTTAAAATTATTGTTCGCAGTCCCTGTTGGGGGGCGGGAGGGGGGAATAATACCCAGTATAAGCAACAAATGCCTACCTTATGATGAAGCTGATTTACATATCCCCTAGTCACCAACAGTTACGTGGAAGCGACGAAGCTTTAGGGGACAACAGATGAAAGCAACATGTGACATTACTCGTGTGCCTGAACACATCAATTTGGATAGACAAATTAAAATCTGGATTTTAGTAGATTATACGCACGAACGGAAAGGTGCAGACATGCTTGTGTTATGGACAGCACCATGAAACTGTATGGAAGAGTAGCGATAAAACCACACGTGTTCTCGACTTCCGCACTGAAAAAGGGCTTCGACCGCTTTACTGCCGCCAAACACTGGATAAAATGTTAGGAGGATCACACAGCCTGGAAAAGGCAGCAAAGAAACAGTACTTAGTAGGTCTACCGTACAAGTACCTATACATCATAAAGACACACGGGCTTGGAGGTATAGCTCCATACATTAGTAACCTCGGCAATAGATGCATGTGAATGATCAGCTTCACGCATGGTTGCGTCACCTCCGGTGCGAACTGAAAAGGTAGTTGGGTGGGTCCAAGGGCCAGTCTGGGCGCAGTAACAGAGAGAAACGCCCTCCCGCTGCAGGCATGCCGTCCAGCTTGTGGCCTAGTCACTCTACTGAGCTCTCCCGTTTAATCAATGAGTATGATGGTCTGTACAAAAACCCGGACACAGGGCACACATGCTGAGACGTTTTGACCTTTTAAAGCCCTGCGGTAACTTTACGTACCACCAGGTTTAACATTAAAACATTCTACGTGGTGCCCACATTGCGTTTATGTGTTTTGTACGGATCTCAGAACAAACAGCAACTTTTGCCTTATAAAACATTAAGAGACTGGTTTTTATAACCGAAGTGGAGAGTGTTTACAGCGCGGTACGCACTGAGTCCTTGTATAAAACAGATACGCTTCGTCTTTAAAGGGTTAATGTGTGCAGCAGTTCCCTTGTCTCATCTGGTCTCCGTCCTGGGGTAATAATAAATGTTGCCATCATTTTTACAGTCGTATCTTGTAACATGCGGAGTGAGGAAGCGGGGAAAGACGAACGAAAAGGGAGGTGCAGGGTATGAGGCTGGTAGCCTACCTGTTTTATGACAGGAGATGTCAGTGAAAAATACCAGTCCCAAATACATCGGCCTCTAGCACGTTAGCAGCCGGCACACTCTGATGTAAGTGACAAATATTTTCGCACAGGTAGTAACAGGTGAGTCATACCCCCTCGCCAGGCGAATACCCACCCCATCCTATCCGAATTCCTTAAATACTTTCTACGTCCCTGGTTACCAGAACTGCACACAACATCCTTCACCTTTTGTACTTAACGGGCTCACGATTCTGTTTCTCTCTACCCTCCCTCAAGAATAATCTAATTCCACGCTGGTCACGAAATGTTCCCTATCTGAAGACATCAGAACACGCAATAAGATCACCAACTGCTCTCTGCATTGGCATGAGACGTACCTAAGGAAAGAATGTACATCGAAAGTGTTCAGGAAAAAAGTACAATCAGGAAAACGTTGACTTAAGCAAAGAAGCACCAGAAGGAAGAAAAAACATGCATTACAAGCGTAATGCATTCCATTCACCGGTGTGACCATATAAAGGGAAACTGGTGGCACCCGTAGCATGCATAGGATGAGAAATTTAAAAATTTGTCTGAACGCTTAAAGGGATGAAGCCGTTTGGGAATCAGTTGGAGAACACCGTGAGAAATCAGTTAAATGAAATAGGGCTAGATTAATCTGGCTCAGGATAAGGACCAGCGGCAGGTTCATTCGAACACCTTATTGGACCAGGTCCACCAGAAATGGGAGCGACCAATCGAACAGAAAGATTGAAGAACCCCGCAAAAACGCTAGCCGTTCTTTCGGCCACGATTTGAACCCAGGATCCCAGGAATATACAGCAGAAATGCTAACTACTCAACCGCAAAGTTCGGTGCATAGCATTGGAGAGGATTTACTCAAGATTTTCTGTCACAGGTCACCAATTTATGTCACCAGTATTAACTTAGCACGAATATCTCATTATCTCAGTTATAAATAACCCAACATCACATCACTAAGAATATGCCTGATTGTTTTAATATTCCTATACGGAAAGATGACCGCAGAACGTGACATCAGGCAACCGACACTATCCGCAAGGGTCAAGACCATCAGCGCGTCCTTCTTGTTACAGATAAACTGTACAAAGGAGCAACTTCAGTAACTCGACGGTGAAGAATCATTATTGCGAAGCCATCAGTCGCTCAGCTGGTCAGCCGATACACCGTGTTCACAACAGCCTGCCAACTGACCTTACCCTGCGCGAGATACATCCAGTCCCCTCACTTGTTCGGTTTCTTTTAGAGTTCTTTTTCAATATTACGGAAACTACCATCTACGCCAAAATCGCCCAACTGATCTCTTGCCTTCGGGTATTCCGACTAAAATTTTTTGCGCATTTGAGTGCCAAGACATAGCAGCACAAAGAAAATCGGCAACATTTTGGAGACAGTGAAGGCAAAATTATTCCCAAAATGAATAAATTTCATTTATATGTCGTTACAACATGGTAACCCAGTGGTGCAAGTAAACATAACGGTACCCAGCCAGCACATTCTGAAACAACATCGGTTTTATATAGGCCTACATGTGTGTTTACAGTTTAAGACTGTCTTAACAATAATTTGTTTCCTGCTATAATTCAGTTCTGCGTTAAAATTCCTTCGTGTGAACACTTCCACCTGTTACTTTGCTACAGCAATAACGCTGCACGTTTGTAATCACAAAGTACCCGCTTCGAATCTTGGCCTAAAGCACCATCCTGGCTAAAGTTTCGATTATTTTATCCAGTCTTTGCAGGCAACTGCACCATGGAACATGGCACAATCGCGTAATTCCCCCAATTCTCACCATTCACTACCATATAATATCGCGTTCTGCACTCGGTAACTCGTGTCAATCAGCAGAGCAATTTAACATGTAAGGCAGAATCACGATGTCTCACACTTTACCTCGTATTCCCTTCGGCACTTGTGTCACTTCTACTCGTATATTACTAGACACTGATAATGAAATCTTGGGCACACTTCACACTTTTCCTGCACTTCAAACGTTGTGTTGGCACTCCGGATGTAGACGGTGTTTGGAATGACGCACTGTAACGGTTAAGTTTGAAACAAACCACGTGGTGGACACACCATCGCAACGACTCATCTGGCTGACGCCATCTAATTATGGCTGCCCGAAGGAACATCTGCATGAATGGCATTCGTTTGTCACAGAACATGTACCGTATTTCTATTTCAAATACTAACAAATGAGAAGCAGTGTATTCACTGCGCGTGCTTCTTTTTTGTGAGATAACGTACATAATTACGTCACTGTAATACAGACTTAATGACACGCCTGGCTGTACAGAAAACGTTCGTGGACTTCACTCTATCGTTTTATAAGAGCAACATAAAAAACCGAAAAGAACATAAAGCGATGTAGCCAGTTTTAAAAACTAGGTGTTAATGACGGCGCGGAAACCTGAATAAAAGAGACCACTTTGAAGACCTAGGCGTAGATGGGAGAATAATATTAATATCGATTTTAAAGAAACAGGATGCGAGGATGTGACTGGATTCTTACGACTCAGGACATCTAATGGGCTCTTGTGGACACGGTAACGAACCTTCGGGTTCCATAAAATGTGAGGTATTTCTTCATTAGCTCAGCAACTATTAGCTTCTCAAGAACTCTGCCCCATGGAGTGAGGCATGCAGCTTGGTGTTAATGACACCTTTTACTGCTTTAGGGTTCCAATAATGATGACATATGTAAAGTCATTTCGGTCGTTAGGAAAACTGTTACAAAGACACCTGGTTAACAGAGACTACAAGTTGTGTATCCAGTACCCCGCCTACAGACGAAGTCACGTTTTTCCGTTCCTGGGAGCAAAGTTTAGTGATTCACGGTATCACATCTGATGGTACTGCAAAATCCATTAGTTTAAGTTCCGTTCAGATATCTGGGTTAACGTGCATTTCTGTCACACGACTGCACCATAAATGAGAAGAAGTACGAAAAAAGTGCAGCAAAAACAACAACAACAACAACAACAACAAAAAGACATGTCCAGAAGAAGAGAAAAAACATGCACAGAAAAATCCGATGAAGATGCAGGGGGAGTAAAATAACACATGGAAGCAATCTATTATTATTTCCGAGGAAAGCACAGCGCTCGGCTTAGGTTTCCAAGGTGTATCAGTCAGTGTAAGATTATCTCGTACGCTTGCCAAGATAAAGACTTGGACACATTTTAACAGCTGCAACAGAAGTTGTCATGTCACTGTCAATCGAGTAGCTATTTGCTCTTGATAGGCTAGTAAGTTACGAGGAATATTTGGTCAACAGAACAGCGAAGTGGGATTCACACACTAGACGTGCACATTTCTATAGCCTATAATAATCTACATTTTCATTTTAAAACTTTTCTTATTTCACACAACGAAAAAACTGCTGGTGAACAAAAACAAGGGAAATATTTCGGCCTATTCCAGCCACATACTTCTGTCCCAGTTAATAAAAAGAGCGGAACACAAAGTTGCCAACTCAAAGCGACAAGCCTCTTGCATAATTAATGAAATAACACGACAACGAGACACGAACATAGTAAGCTCAATCCACGTTTCCATGTTCTTAGGAGACAAGCTTCACACAGTAATCGAAAAAGGCTGAACAACGGCATAAAGAACACACTTGTAAACACGACGTAAATAAGAAATACGACGACCACGCTTCAATAGAAAATACACGCCACCTACGAAAAAACACAAGAATATGCAGAAGTGGTAATATAAATAAAACAGTCGGATGTGCAGTAAGGGTTACGTGAAACAAGGGCATGAACGGAGCAATCTTATAAGTGTATGACAAGTACACTGGATTAACAGGCATAAAAGACATAAAATGTTTAAAATACTTTAAAATTTGAGATTCAAAACATTACACATATCTACATACAAGTGTTTCATAGTAAATGCAAAAGGAGGCTCATACATTTAATTTACACCAATCTCTTGTCGGTGTTAAGGATGAGTGGAGCTGCAGAGCCACTCTTCCACGTGCCTTCATGGCGTACACAGCGACAACTTTACTTTTACATATTTAACTTGCCCACATGAACGCTGGCACTGGAACTGACGCAGACAGGTATAAACAAGGAGCTCAACAGAAACTACACAGGTTATAACGTAAACGAATTCGAGATTAATATTTATTTCATCACAGGATGCCCATTCACAGGAAACCCATTCACAGAGTGTACATTAGTAATCTGTATTATTTAAGGCGTTTTATCGCGGGACTACTCGCCGCAGAGCAGAAGGCATCGTTGCCGCATAGCGACTGCGACACCGCGCCTTCTCCACTGCTCAGCCGTGTTCAGTCCCACGTTAAAAAACTCTAACGAAAAGTGCTAGTCTTGCTGCAGGCAAATTAACTGAATTTGATATTAATCTTCAAAACTATTATCTTCACAAAATATTTTCAGTTTTCTGGTTGCGCCGAAACAGAAAGTCAAGGACGACTGTCCGGGTGCATAAGACTAGGTCTGGTACTGTGCCCAGGTGTACAAGTGTGGTTCTGGTATATGCCCAGGTGTATAAGTGTGGTTCTGGTAATGTACCCAGGTGTGTATGTGTGGTATAAGTGTGGTTCTGGTGTATGCCCACGTGTATAAGTGTGGTTCTGGTAATGTATCCAGGTGTGTATGTGTGGTTCTGGTACTGTGCCCAGGTGTACAAGTGTGGTGCTGGTGCTATGTATGTCCAAGTGTGTAAGTGTGGGTCTTGGACTGTGTCCAGGTGTATACGTGTGTCTGGTAATGTGTCCATGTGTGTAAGTGTGGTTCTGGTAATGTGCGATTTTTATAAGTATACTTGACCTAATTGACAGTTACTTCTCAGGGACATGTTGGTCAAAACAATGACACACGATTAACAGTTTCAACAAAAATCCGCGATGAATGGTTTTATGGATAGCAATAGCGTTTTTGGTGATCACCCTACCTGACGGTCCCTTACTTCTCCCATAGCGAATCACCAACGGACACGACAGCGTTACTATCTGGAAATGGTTTTAGGCACTCCCGCAAGTGACACGAGGTGTTACTACGTTGTAGTACAATGCTAAACCCGAGGGCCGCACAAAAGCCAAAGGGCGGGTCGTATAGTATCACAACCATGAAAGAAAGCGAATTAGTAAAGCCCGCATTTTGCAAATCGTGTGTATTACAGTCATATCCACCTTTCCATTCTTGTTATTAAATGATACACTGAAGTCAGCCTGCAAAATGCTCGCCAGTTCACTGGGTAGTTACACTGTTCTGGCCTGTAAATGACTCGAACAGCGTGCACTGGTCATTGAGTATAACATGCCTTGTACTTTCCAAACAAATGTGAAACGCTGTATTGTTAGATTATGCTCATCTGTAATAACAATCAATGTAGCATTATTTGGTCCAATATCGGATTACTTTCACTGCTCGCAAAGCATATTATCAAGAAATATCCGCGTTCAGGTAGTCCTGACCTCTACAGAGATATCGCCATGTGACTCGTATGCAATCAAATCGTGACCCACTGCAGCGGCATTGTTTCAATATGTACAATAAAACAACATCACGATATTGTTCGTAAACCATAAATTCCACTTTGGGAGTTACACACTCAAACACAATCATGCTTGTAGAGAAAATTACAAATACTGTCAGACAGAAACAGAATAACTTTGATGAGACCAATAGATAAGAATTTTTTTGTTTTCATCTACATATTAAGGGACATTCGGCTAAATTACATGCTCAGAGTTTAAATACTGCAGTAGAAAGTACTGCACAGTTTATTCGAATCAACGAAATGTAGGACAATTCATCGTCCAAACGAAAGTACAACAATTTGCCTTAGGCCTATGCCAAGTTCCAAAATGAGCCATCATTATTTTAATACACAGCACTGACCGTTTCGTCTTTCTAATGGAAGCACGATGTGTTCTGTATCAGGTACGAACTGAATTGTCACCTATAATGTAGTCACTTTACTCTTCAAACGTGCCGTGCCGTGACTCAGGCGGTCAGTCGCCAGCTTCTTATCGTGGAGGCCCGGGCTGGATTCCGGGTCAGTCCCTGTGAGACTTGTGGTGGACAAAGTGGCACTGGGACACAGGTTTTTCTCCAAGCACTTCGGTTCTACCCTCTCAATGTCATTCCATCTGTGCTCCCTACTGATTTTCATCTACATGCTGCTATTTCCAGGACAAACGGGCGAAGCCTGGAACCTTCCAAAAAGTAATGCTCTTTCGGAAATCGGAGCGCACTGGGCATAAGGGTATTTTCATGTCGTTACCCTCCCTCCCAGTATCAGTGATAAAGCAACTAACTTCGGTGTGTCAGTCCTTTTTTTTTTCATATAAACTATCAAATTTGCCATGTGCAATGAATAAATTTGCACAAAAACGAGTTACCCTGCCCGCTTCTTTCATCTTTAGGGGAGGGCGGAACTTATGGTAACATAAGTATGTGTTTCCCTCTAAGTGATATCACCTGATATACTACTCATTACTTATTTTTGAGGCGGTGTGAGACCGAGTCGATGTGTACAGCGGCTTCTAAATGGCCTATTGTACTCGTACTCGCCAGAGATGATAGTTGAATGAATACGGAGAATTTGTGGAATGATAACTGACAGGGGCCAAGCGAAGAACTCCGAAAAAAACCTATCCCAACATCACTGTTTCAGCAAAAGTACCACATGGACTAACCTCGAATGGAAACCGACTGTCGCGCAGCCAAGCCGGCGACTAGCCGCCTGAGCTGTGGTAAGCAGCTACGCGTTCCTCAAGACAAAAATATAATCAATTACTTCATAAACCAGTGGAAGTCACATACAGCAAGACACTGGAATCCAACTAAATATTCACCGCAATAACGATGAACGTAATAAACGAGGAGTTTTGAGTAGGAGTCATGAAGCCTGCTGTCCTCTTACACACATGTCTAGACTGGCATATTGGTATCACCACTGTGGTGCAAATTTAATTGTGAATAGCTAATTCAATACACACAGATTCTGCATAAGCAAAATACACCGAACATTAACTCGAAGTTTCACAACGCCATATTCGTAATTCCTGAATTTAAAAAATGCATACATATAAGAGCGCCATATAACATTTACTGAATTTATCTCAGCCTTTTTTCCGTGCGGATAGCATCCTATACATTTCATACATACTGTATACGGAAGCTTATTACTTGCCTCCTTTGCAAAATTCATATCCCTAATGGCTTATTAGTCATAGTTACCAAACCGAGAGCCAAAAAAAAACTACTCTCATGGCCGCCATATCAGGAAGCTCTATCATCGCACATCACTTCCAGCCCCTAAAGTAAATGGCACTAGTAACGGTCCCATTTCACAAGTTCGTGCGTTCTCATTGTATCAAATTAAGAAGTATGACGTTGAACAGACGTGAACAAATCCCGGGCGCCTGGTTGTCATGGCGACTAAATCGTATACGGTGGAGCCAGATATTTCCGGGTCCTCAGTATGGAACTTACTTCATGTCACCATTCTGGCGCCTGGAATTGTGAGGTGACTTCAGCATTTTTGGAGACTTGTGCACCTGTGGCGTACGAACTACTCGCAACTCCTTACGTTCAGCGAAAAGCAAGGACAGTAAGCACGTATGAAACCGCGACTCCTACTGCATACAGTAACAGGCATGCGCGACCGTCAGACAGCTCAATGCAGTGTCTGCCAAACGGCGTTCCGCAAAATGAAAATAAAGGTTGCGCAAGAAAATTCCATCGCAATAAAAACGACAACTTAATTATTATTATCACTATTATTATAACCTTCGCTTAAAATAATTTTCATTTTTATATCGCGACTGACAAAGCCAAACATAAAAAAGAATTTGACAAAAAAATCTTCGCTTTAAATTTCCAATATGAGGCACGCTGGTTTCAAAGCCTCATTTCCGTACCTAAATCACATGCAATTAATAATCTGAACTCATAAGGTCACCCAATGACACGCACAAGCCGGCACACAGGGAAGACGGAAGTACAGCCCCAACCCATTCGCAAGCCAGACGCTTTGCCTCCGGAAAAGACGCGGTATGCCCTGTACCGGGTCCTAGGTGGGCCTCGGGGACGGTGTGGACGGGAGAGGAAATCTCGCCCCCTCCACCGGGATTCGATCCCCGGGCCGCCCAGTCCGAAACGAGTCACTCTACCGACTGAGCTACGCCGGCCATCTATTTGATCTCGTATATTTGTTTAATATTCATTATTATCCCTATTTATCTGTAGTGTAGTTTTTTACATTACTATATAAAACGTTATTAGAGGTTCTGCAAAAATTCTTCCGAGTACGAAAGTGTTCCATGGTCAAAATAAACTAGAAATACCAGCTTAACTAACACACACATACACACGAAAGCCGCTAATCCAACGGAGTCCTAATTCGTCAATTACACATCTCACTCGCTTTACCGCACATCGAATGTCACAGCATTCCTTCGTCTGCAATTCCCATTATCAGCAAGGCAAAGTACATACAGAAACGTTAAACTTCGGCATTTAAAAATCTTAATGCTTCATTTCAAATTAAGGAAGGTCGGTACTAAAGGGATTACAGAGACGATGACTAACAAGGGTTTCCAATTAAAATATTCTTTTGTGAAGTTCAAAACAGATCTGACGAGTTCTGAGATCAATACACCAACCTTTCGTTATACGAGCACTCATTTAAGGAATTTATATAAATTAGATAGCTAACAACTTTTCCAGTTTGCGTAATGAATTTTCTTTACCAACGCCACAGGCACATCATGCTGTATGCACGCTGCCATCCCTTCTTAGAGTCCCTCCCGGTTACGTATTCCAACCATTTCAGAAAACGGTGAATTCTATTTCCGAATGCTTTGGTGCACCGCTACTGTCTATTTTACACAATTACTACTACTACTACTACTACTACTACTACTACTACTACTACTAATAATAATAATAATAATAATAATAATAATAATAATATTTACACAGTCCCCACTCAGGCCTTTTCGCGTGACGGCAGGGAGCGCCGTTCTCGCCGCTTATTCAGTTTGCCTGAGTCGCAGTCCAAGGTAACATACATTGCGATTTCCAGAACTTTATTCTGTCTCCGATGTACTGTATAACGGCACATGGGTACCAAATGATACACACCAGACATCTGGCATTTAAGAATTCTTCCATCGTGGCAACAAGGAGTGTACCCTCACACAGAAGAAATCGGTGTCAAGTGTCTACAGCTAGCAAGTGACAGCTTCTTCATATCGGCGTCTGTTGCAAATCGCTTGCCAGCCAGGCGCTTTTTAACGACTCCAAAGAGATGTAAATCAGCGGTCATGAGATCGGGACTGTGCAGAAAAAATGTTTATTTTCTCAAAAAGTGTAAAAACCTACTCTGGGGCTCATCCAATCCCCTACTGAATAGGCAGCAGGGACGTTACACAGCAGATAAAGCTGCCGAAGCGTAAAGCTAACCACTCACCTGCACGCAATGCTGCGGTTAAGAATGAGTTACACCTCCACTCTTCCATACGCCTTCATGGCGTGCAAAGGTACATTTACTTCACAATTATACCTACTTATTTCCTACTGGAGTGAAACGTAGTATCTCATTATGAGGGCAGAAGATGGACGGAAATATTTAAAAACAATATGCTATGAAACATGTCCGATCGAAGCAAGATAAAGGGAAGAGGAGGTGGAAAAAATCAGACTTACATAATGCAGCACTCCATAAATTGTGTTCTCAGCCCATTATTAGGGCGATTACGTCAAGAAGAATGAGCTGGACTGGATATGTAATAACCGCGGTGAGATGAACACTACAAAAAAAAATCTGATGAAGGGAAAAAAAGAAAAAAGCCATTACGGAGACCTAGGGGTAAATGTGAGAATCTAATAAAATACAGTTTCAAAAGTATGGTGTGATGCACGGACTGCAGTCAACTGGCTACGGAAGGAGCACTGTAAGGAACTTCTGACAACAGCTCACGAAACTTAAAGTTCTACATAAAACAAACTTCCTTATCAGCTGTCTATCTATCAACTTTATGCGGAACACCTATAGGCTTTACCATTGGGTTAACACGTTAACTAGTCTGGTCTAGTCATATTTAACAGTTGTTTATTGCCAGCAGTACTAAATGCGGCGCCGCTGCGGCTACAGCACCTCGCCAATAGGAAGACGCAGACCCACCCGATGGTTGTAATCTCGTTATCTTTTCATTTTGAGCTACCGTATTTCCACCTACGAGGCTCACATAGACGGCAATGAGTTTAACAGAATGTACTATGAACCATTTTGAATTTGGAAAAAGCGAACACTGAATTTGACGGTACGTGGTTTCAAAATATTAACACATGACGAAGTGATATCACAGACATGCCTCAAAAAGATGACAGGATATTCAGACGAGATACTTAGGAAGCATAAATGTAATAAATGGGACGGACAAAATAAAGTAAGAGGCTGCTATATAATATGGTAAGAGGAAATGAAGCAGAAAACAATTTCACAGTTCTTATTAAGTAAAAGGACAATGACAGAGTACTCCAAGCAACTTTAGACATGGTAACGAAGTCGAGATGACCTAGTGGAAGGGTATGAATGAGGTGAACTGACCAGGTGAAGGGAAATATAAAGAGCAGCAGGGAACGAGATACAAGAGGAAGCCAAGCATTTACGATGCGACTAATTTCAAAAGAAGACATCTCACAGACAATGACAATGATGATTCAGACATTTATATGGAAACTGAGGAAAACTTCTCATATTAACATAACATTCGGTATTAGACTCCTGGTCCCTTCAAATACAAAGTAGACACGAAGCAGGTAAAATGACGCTTGGTCTGAAGTTATTAGAAAGATATGAGGCTGTGAAGGTGAATGGTGTGACGCATTTAAAACGTCTGAATTATTAGGGCGAACAGCTGAAATGTGGTCTCCGTTTTGTCCTCTTTGTACAGTGACTTGATGGGATCTCGTCTAGAGGCAATGGTGAATGAAAAACTTGGAAGTATGCGAAACGCGTGGTCCCATGCAAAAATACTACTACGATCTTATACCCATATGTAGGAACACAATACTTGCAGAAAAAAAAACCTTACAAACAAGCAAAATGATGAGTTGCAAAGAATTTGACAACAGTCCTAAGAAAAACATGTAAAGTCATTTTCACAAAATAGCCCTATGGTTTAAAAAGTATGTCACAAAATGTTTCTTCTATTTCATTTTACATACTGCAGCCATTTGGGCCCACATTCGTGCAATGTGTTGTGTGCAGACGTTAAGTCGCGGTCAGTGGGGGATTACAGAAACAACACCTCGTCTCGTGATGCATCTACCGTATTCTAGGCTAGCAGTTTAGCCATTTGACAATTGGGAAGGCCGTATAACATTCAGGTAACTGAACTGAAGGCCCAACGTGGTCCACACCCTCCTGATACAGGTGTACTTAACTCTGGTCTTAATGACTTACCTTCCCAAAATTCACCTTATTGTTATCGCTACTACTAAGTCTCAATCTTCCAACTGGACACCAAACGTCGGCCAAATAGATTTAAAGAATATGTCAAATTCCAAGGCCTCTGTACACAACGAGTGTTTGATAACACGGATCAAGAGCTGTCGGCTTTCGTCGACCACTGCTATTTCAATTGGCCTACAGGCCAGGTTTCGAGTAAGCATATACTGCCGGCCTGTGTACCTGGCGGTAATCTCTTCTACCCACCACACAAGGACTGCAAGACTGTAGTGATGAGAAGCCAATGAATCCGAATCTGAAACTCGTCTAAACAGCATTTAAAAACTCGGTTTCAGCTTCATAGAAAGCACGCTCTGTCTCCACACAGAGATCAACAGGAACACGCAACGTCGTGAGAACATTAAATCTATTACGTTATACATTAAGTGTACCGTACACGCGTTCAGTATGTAAATCATGCGTGTGTTAAAACGGAAGGTCATTGCTCACCATCTTCCTGTTCCATCTGGAGCTCACATTATTGTCAAAGTACTATATTACTTGGCTTTCATATGTGGTAACAAAGGTCAAACAAACACAGAGAATACAAAAGAAAAAAAATAAAGAATTGTTAACAGAAATTGTACCAACATCTTAAACTTCAGTACATATAATACAGGTCGGTAGAAAGGGCAACACCATTCTCGGGGTTCTACAATGCCTTGGGAATTATTTGATGACCTGGAGGCCGGAACCGAAAGACGGAGCTTGTCACGTCGGCGAGCTTCAGACCCACTATCAGACAGTTCACACTGAATGGCTTTCGTGAGAAGCACTGTACTGATACACGCACATCCACGTTACGAACTCTGCACGACTCACAAAGAACACAATTACAGTTAAGCCAGTTTCCTGCACAATCGATAAAATGTCTGTAGTGGTAAGAATTCTGCTGCACGTTATGGGGTTTCCGGTTCAGTTTCTCGTGCCCGACGTTGCCTGTTGTGAATGAGAGCTGCAGTGGCAGTACTCCTCCCCTCAAGGAACACACTAGGATGATATGTTGAAAGAGGCCAAAACCAGTACATTCATATTTCTTTCACTTCATCGTTGACCATCACTTTCCCATGCCACGCTACACAACCTAATTATCTCCCAGGAGCAGATCCCTTCAGAAAAGAACAGTCGATCACCCAGTGCCAACCAACCAGCCAGCCAACCAACCAGCCAACCAACCAACCAACCAACCAACCAACCAACCAACCAACCAACCAACCAACCAACAAACCAACCAACCAACCAACCAAGTTAAACGCAAGAGTGGGCATCCCTTGATCCGTTCAGCCTCCCTGCGTACAATACGCATCACTGGGCTGTAACATGATCACCCTATAGCTACAACGGCGATTGCACTTACACTAACGGGTGTCCCGTCTTGGCTGACGATCCTGATGTGGTCATACTTCCGTTAAAAATGGCTACATGCCCTTTCCGTGCGCTGCGGGGATGTGGGCCGTCTTTTATTTATACCCTGCTCTTCGCCTTTAAACTGAGAAAAATTATGGAAAACCTGTGTGGGTAATCAAAAGTGCTGGGCACAATTCCTTCTGTCGACTTGGCCGCCTTGTCACTAGCGGTCTCGACTGGTCACCTGATTGCAGTCAAATTCAGGTCTGACACGCCTATGGTCAGCCCTCGGTTGGCGTTATGTGCCTTCGAAGTAATCAAAGAGGGTTTCCCGCACTAACTTTAAGTCGAAGGAGTCCGTTAATGTTCCGAGATGGAGAACCAAAAGTGAAACCTTCAAATCCTCATGAATTCGCTAACTAGGACACACGGACTGAAACACAACTTCCGGATGTGGGTGCAAGCAGCAGACCTCCAGATAAGGCATGGACAGTCCATCGTACGACGGATGACCTGCTTATACAGCAGAATGCCGCTTCTCACGGAGGGACCATTTCTCCTGCTATGGAGACTACCTAGAATGCCCAGTCGCTTGGTTCCCTCCTTTCCAACCTAAAATGACGTTAGTCGACGACCAGGTCAGCAAGTGAACAGGCTCCCGAGAGTAGATCGAACCTGGAGGTTCAGTCCCTGTCCACAAGGTCCCACGACTTGTCGCTGGCCTACGTCAAATAAATTAATCCATCCTCTTTCACCATCCATCTCTAAAATTCTTTTTATAATTATCCCTCCATATACGCCTAGTTCTTCCAAGTAGAATCTCCCTTCCAGGTTTTTTTGACTAAAATGTTGTATGCACTGCTCATCTCTCTCACGCCTGATACAAGCACCGCCTATACCATTCCCCTTGATTTAATGATCTCATTAAATAAGGCAGACATGTAGATGTAACAAACAAACAAACAAACAAACAAACAAACAAACAAAAGGCAGAAACCCTCCATCTGCCCTGATACAGCGTCAGCCTTGTATAATTTAAGGTTGAATATTATCGGGATACAGAACCAATTTGGCACTCACTCATCTACAAGCCAGTGAAATATAAAATGATGCAACTGGGTGGTCACTCTTACAGCAGAATTCACGCTAATACAGAATTCCAATTGCGAATTTTAAAACACAACTTTACAAATTCAATTACATAAAAATTACTACAGTCGAACTCGGTTACAACGTCATGAAGGAGACTGAATATTTTGTGTCGTCAAAAACGAGTGTCGTTCTAACCGAGAAGTATAATGTTATGTTTAAGAGCGAAGAATTAATTGGTACTACAGAATATCTGACGGTACAGGCGAGACGTCGCACATACCGATGTTGTTATAACCGGGTTAATGAGACCATCATTCGAAATTTCACAAGGTGCCATTAACTCTGAAATTAAAAATAAAGGCACATACATCACTGTTAAAGGAGCAGTTCAACGAAGGGTAATTTTTTAAAGCAACACGCCACACACCATGCCTACAGACATAAGTGTAGTGTTCCCCGAATTTAAGTCCTTTAACAATCCGAAAATTGGATTTTGTTTTATGCTAGACGATATGGACACAGAGTAGGCGTGCACTAATACCAGACGACAAAAGCTTGTACGGTGACGCATAATATTTTTGAATCGTCAGTAAGAAATTTGCTACATGCCATCTTTCTGGCACCTAAAATTTTGAGGTAACTCCCAGATTTTTGGAAAATTTGCGGAACCTGACATACAGGCAACATCTAAAGACATACTACATTTCATAAAAAGAGGAAAACTGGCCCAGAATGTTGGCTTCTTAATGGGTATCATTTGTAATGTGCTGTAAGCGTCACTTCTAAGGTTACAACCAATTCCGGGGGTGGGGGGTGGGGGTGGAGGGGGGAGTTTTCTTGCGAGTTGGTTCACGTCCGCGACTAACTTCTGTAACACTAACACCTGCTAAAGACGTTGCGGCACACCGAACCTCCTATTACGTGGGTAGTCTTAAATAATATGAAGAAAAAGGGATAATACGAAATGGCGGTCGAGAAGTTTAACCGCTGCTTGGTACTGGGTTCAAATTCCAGCCCGTAAACAGACTACTCTGAATCTGCATGTTTTGCCTCACTACCTCCAGGCAAGTGTCGAGACAGCGCCTTAAATCAGGCCACGACCACTTCATCCAACATATATTCCAGCTCAATACCCATAAATAATTCGATGGTAGGCCCATAATTTAAACCTCGCAACTAAAAGCGTCGCTAAATAAATAATAAGATGGAATAATCACGAATCGTCATTGCAGTTAGATGACTACGGCATATCTTTGGTGGTATTGGACCGGAGACCACAACATACACTACCACCACCGTCGTTACAGTTCGATATTCAAACTAAGCATCTTACATATACAAATCTAGTGCATGGCCCAAATAATTGAAACAACGGGTAAAGGCAGCCACAGCGTCATCTCCATGACTTCATGGGGTGGCGCTTAGCAAAGGAATAGCCTTGCGTCGTAAGAACTCTGGGTAAAAAAACAATTCTAGCAGCAGCTATTCAGTAAACATTAGCTTAACCGATGAACGGTGCAACAATTGTGCCTAAGCATCTCGTTATCAGGACGTATGGGGGAGCGGGGGGGGGGGGGGGGGCGCAGAAATAAACCGTTTACAATTTTAGATCTAACGGAAGTAATATGCACGTTTCCTTTACGAAGCAGTAGTAGTAGTAGTAGTAGTAGTAGTAGTAGTAGTAGTAGTAAGCCGAGGCCTTCGCTCTCCTGGGATGTTACGCAGAGTAGGTTGGTAGCTGTGTACAACTACAGCGCGGCGGAAGCCTAAAATCTCGCAACCCTAGCTGCTATAAAACAGGAAACCAAGAGCTTAGCCACTTGCTGAAGCGGGGGGCGGCGGCGAGTGGGGCGTCCATCCCGGTTAGCAGAATCCAAGGGGCGGCAAAATGAATAGTTCAAACGAAAAAATTGTAAATTATTGAGATAAAAAAAAGGAAATTACGTAAATAATAGTGATTTTTTTAAAGATCATACTTTATACGGGCGTCCAATGTGAATATTCGCTCCGGGCACCAAAAACCTAGCTACGCCACTGCACACAGCAGTGGTAATGAACAGAAAAATTCAATAATGAAATCCAGGCGTTCTACACCCGTCACTGACCAAACGAAGAGGCCAGCAGTAGACTACAGTGGGGTAGCTCGAGTCAGTCGCATTCCTTCACCGGTGGGTTGCCAGCGAACCAGTGCAGCTCGGTGAAGGTGAAAGTATCCTCCAACAACGATCTTCCATCACGGATTTCCCCCCCCTTCACCCCGGACCATGCGCCGTTGCCACTTTATAATGTGGGTGTCACGCTGTGATATTTATCACATTCGGGCATGGTCTCTGTATGTTTCAAGTCTGAAAAATTTTGCATGACCGAATGCCAGGGCTGAGTTATTCTGAACAGCTCGAGTCACGATATGTAGAATAAACAGCCTTGATTGTCATGGGAGGGTCACGAAAGAGTACAAACGAATTTAGGCAGAAAATATGGGAGAAGCGAAAGTAACAGAGGTAACAGATAAATGAAGAATGAAAGAATAAGGCAAAAACAAGGAAAAAACACTGGCAATATTGGCGGAAATGAAATATGGAAGACAAGAACAAAAAGGCAGAAAAGAAATGCAGGCCGAAGGACAGAAGCCAAGGGAGAAGAAAACAAGCATACCATAGTTGTCTTCTCCAAACAGTAAGAACTGTTTCTGCGACCAGCCCAGCTCCCTATTCCCATTGGGTACCGGGCGAACTTTCCGGGTAGTATAGCGGCCGGGGTGTGGGTATCAACACTCAGCTCCACCTGGAGCCGAGGTTAAGAATGAGTGCAGCTATACCGCCACTCCCCGACACACCTTCTCAAGTACTTCACAAAGTATTTTTCGAAACGCGCGTAAAATGTGGCAGCAGCAGCAGCAGCAGCAGCATCAGTGGTAGCAGGAGCAGTAAATTACTTCAAGGTAAATACACACATATCACCGTAATTACGCATCACGCCACACAAACGCACCGCCACCCTCACAATTGCTGAGCATACGGCAGCGAAAAGAAATAAATCGCTGCGCTACCCAGTATCTGACCAATATCAACCAAACTGTGTCGCCGGGAACTAGTCACTGAATTACCCTGGCACTGAATATCCTAAATACAGCGTCCCGGAAGTCGCTTTACCGATATACTCAAGTTCGAGGAAACTACTGTATCTACACACAAAGTGCAAATTAAATACACACAGTAATGACACATGATGGAAAAGGGCCCAGTGTAACCACGGTGTTTAAAACTGCTGAAATTAAAAAAAACTGAACGCAAGTGAAAATAACAAAAGATAGGTCCTCACTGTTCGGTAAAGCGACTTTTCGGACACCCCGTAATGTTAGGCCATCGCACACAGAAACTTATAATTATATTACAGTAATGGCATCTGTGAAATTTTGATGCCAGAGACCCACAAAAAAGCGAGTTTCGTCTGCACAATCAGACAGAAAGACAGACAGTAAATCTCCGCATGCAGTCACGCTTTACCAAGCAGGTAGCAGAAAGACCACAAGCACGTTCGTTCATTCCCTTACACTTCTCGCACAACGCTTCATTGGAACTGCCGGTAGCCAGCAAACAAGAAGCGGGGCAACGTTGGCTTTGGGCTCAACTTCAGATATTGCAGGTTAAACACAAACATTCGCTTCCAAATGATCACTTAACCTCTACCTGTAACACACAGCTTATGAACCACTATCAAATGCTGCACACCGTAATATCTTAAACATATTAACAATTAACCATTTAAAGACAACGCGTGTCTGTTATATACACGGACTCAGCGCGTACCGCGCTGTAAGCACTCTACACTTCGGTTATAAAAACCAGTCTCTTAATGTTTTATAAGGCAAAAGTTGCTGTTTGTTCTGAGATCCGTACAAAACACACAAACGCTATGTGGGCACTACGTAGAATTTTTTAATCTTAAACCTGGTCGTATGTAAAGTTACCGCTAGGCTTTAAAAGGTTAGTACACTTCAACGATACAATATAAATACCTTTCCTGCGGCGCAACAGCCCAAATCGGGCCTAGGCCGCCTCCTTTTAGAGGTTTCTAGATCACACTCAACACACACCACACTCGGTATGACTCTTCCCGGTGAGTGACCAGTCCGTCGCACAGACCTCTACCTGACAACACACAACACTGTACAAGAGACAAACATCCATTCCCCCGGTGGGATTCGAACCCACGATCCCGGCAAGCGCTCGGCCGAAGGCCCACGCCTTAGACCGCACGGCCGGTAGGATCGGCCGATGTAAATACCGTGGCACTAATATCTCGACAATTTCATAAGTACTGTATGTCGCAATATTAAAACAAGAGGTACGTATGTCTATACTGATGGCCATGTCACGACTATGGCGGTTAGGCACTGGCAACTTACCGAGGTGGAAAGGCAATTTGTGAGTAGCACCCCAGATGAAGATTCGGTGTTTCGAATCGAAACACTCAGGGTTCTTGATACGATAAAAAAAGCTGCGTGCCTTTGACAGCATTTAAATTTTGTACTCTGTTTAATTACGTCATTAGTCGCTAGAAATGAATACAATTAACACACGTACGACATCCTTACCGGAATAAAATATACAGACACATTTATGTATTTCAGCCCCGACAGTTCTAGGCAGTATCACTATTAATATGACTTTTTACCACAATACGTCCTACAGCTAAAAATTCGAGTTTTGTGAGGGAGAAAAAATTGAAGTTATGAGACTAAACACAGCACCATCAAAATTAGGCTACGGTCACAAAATGTACCCACAAAGCCTACGGATTCTAGATCTGTAATACTATGAGACAGAAACATGGTTTCATATGTATAACTGTAAATACGCTGCATAAAGGTGGTAACAAATAACAGACATAACAGTTTAATTATTATTATTATTATTATTGTCGTTTTCCTATTATAATACTAATTATTCCTCAGCTTTCATCAATTAGGCCCTCTAGCATGTTAGGTTACGAATTCTAAAAAATGAAACCTCTGTCAGTTAACAGATCCAATGGAAAGACGAGTAGAGTGAGGGGGGAAAGAGGCACATCACAAGCCCTCTGCCTGCAAAGAACACAATAGACCTATAGAACAGGTTTGGAAATGTACGCATAGCGTAACACAGCGTAACAGTTCTGGTGCTTTCGCTCTGTTGTTACTTCTACGAGTAGCCGAATTCACGAATGTTACATATCGATTCTCTCATTATCATATACAGCGATGAACATCTTTTTGACAGTTCTCCAGTTACGATATCAGACTATACATCATAAAACTGTTATGTTTAATCGCCTCGAAGATGGTAAATCTTACAGAAAAAAGGGCAGTGGCCGTAAACAGTGGCTTTAAATTTTCCGTACAACTTTCTTTTTCGCTCTGATAAATATTAGCTAGTTAAGGACGAGGTGCAAGCATAAACATCTCTAGGTCTTCATGTTAAGAGTCCGTTATCGTTTTCTGATTTACCCATTAACACTTCTATTGCCTGGAAATTAACACGTCTATTTCACGAAAATGCGCGCAACGATGCTCCGACTGTTACACGCAGCCAGAAGGGAGGATTAACAAATATGTCTAGCCAACAAGCGCATTTCTGCAAATTTTTTCTATAGCATATGCATGCGCCAAAGTCGCGGGCACAACTATCCACAGACCAGGAGATGATCCCTGCTACGAATGCGATACTACGCATGCGCAAGTTTTCGTGGCGAATGACAAGTTGCTACTATCCATCCTCGGAGCATATAAACAGTGCACTCTCTCACTGCAAGTTTGCAGTTCGTGTATACTGTCGCTCATACCCATAACAGTCCAGAGGTCCCCCCAAATAACCAGCAGTTCCCCGCACCACGCCAGGCACGCCTACACCCCGCGGAGATCATCTCGTGGTCTGTGGTCCGTACATGCAAGCCTCGAGCGGGATCCGTATCTGGTAGTCATGTTTAAACTCATACATGCCTCAGACAGCCGGCATCGTAAGAATGATGGGTACATCATTACTAGGCCCCCTCACTATCACCACCATAGCATGCTCAACCATGGAAATTAAAATATCTTGTTTCACTGTAGAAAATTCAATCTACCAACAATTAAGGAGACAGGCATGGTTGTATGAATTCGCGCACGATGTTACATCCAGCGTGTTTAACAATGTGTAGCTACTGTGACTAACGCAGTAACCAAATTTACATACGTTGACCTCACAGTGTAATTAGAAAGTGCGATTACTGCAACACACAGGCACTCTTACAATTAAGAACAGAATTCAAAGCACCAAATCCTAGAATGCGGAAGTATTGCACACACCTGAAGACACGTTCAATTACCCACTCGATTTCGCGACCTTCTTTAACCACTTAAAGGTGAGTGATTACAATATGTGGGCCCAACAGCACACAATACCAAAAAACCCTGCATTTTGCGCAATCAGTGTATTTGTTTACTTCCTACGATTCCCGCAACAAATACCGATTATTTCCCTAAAACAACATCAACAGACTGGTCTTTATATTTAAGACGCAGAGAGCTTCTTTTCTGGGACAGAAAGATGGCTAAATAGCAGTACAAGTTACTAGCAGACACAAGAAATTTAAATTGCTGTGCGTATGTATTCCGTACGTCTCAGAGCAATCTAATGCACAGATTCGTTGGCGTGTATCAGCATGATGACGCACTGAAATTTTTATCATCATCAACCATCAAAGATTAAAGTGTTATGTAACAGCTTACACTTAAAGAGAAAGGTTGCACACAGATCGTCTTGTACATGAAACCGACTGCTTTACCACTACAACAATGGATGAAGCCACTAATGTTTAGAACCTGTACCGTTTAATCATGACTATAAGCAAATTTAAAGACCTGGATCCAGACTCAAGTACCGTCCTTAGGCAAAAAGTTCACTACCCTGAGGATCCATATGTTCAAAACCGTATTTTAATAAACAATATCAGGAAATACTGTACAGAATACATATAAGTTCTTATAAATATGGCCACAATTTTTTATGTGTTTTGAGCAAACTCAAGCCGTCAGCCAAGAGAAACTGACCTTCTTTATTCACTCAATAATTACAGTGTAGATGATTTTTAAACTTAATATCATGATCTTCAAAACAATGTAAATGTCACGCCGCTTTCTCATCTTGTTTCTAACTCAGCAATGTCAATACGGACAGGCATTTTGGAATCCAAAATCCGACACGAATGTGACTGTAATAAAACACTGGTATGACAGCAACCGAAACAAATTTAAACGTATCCTACAGCGCGGAGGCCCGGGTTCCATCCCGGCTCAGTCCACGTGGAATTTGTGGTGGACAATGTGGTACTGGGACAGGTTTATTTCAGAGAACTTCGTTCTTTTCATTTTCATTCCGCATGTTCTGCATTACTTGGAAAAATTAAAAAACAAACCCGATCATTTGTCTCTTCACCTTCATCACAGGGTTGCACAATAAGCCTTAAGGCTGCGGTACGTCCGTCGCATCTGCTGCGGTGCCCTTCTCAAAAAAAGTATCCTAACGTTTGTAGGATGGTGTAAGAGCCTACACAGGACCCATTTTTATAATGATTATTGCAACATCCATCACTGTAGTTTAAATACATTCAATATTCAATCATGAATTCCAAATAAAATACAGCCCCCAATAAATAAGACACTGAAATCGATAATTAGCCTTATATCACATAAACAGACCTTGTGCAAACAATTTTATGGATACTGCAGTTCCGACATAACTGGCTTGTGACGTCGCAGGCAGTGTCGGTTACCTCCTTAAACATTATGACACAGTTCCGCAGGACAGCTGCGTGCAATCCACACACACTCACACACACACACACACACACACACACACACACACACACACACACACCAGGTTTCGCTAATTGACTACCTAGCAGACAGCTCTGGTGAGCGTTCCAGATACGTAGTCGCGCGCGTCCAACAGATTCGCCTGGTGGCGTTGTCTCAGGTCAGCGATATTTGTCTGTATCGATACTCGTAACTTACAAAAACGTTACTTCATATCGAGGCTAACAGTGTAGATTAAGAGCCTGATCTAAAAAAATACTGTATAAATGGTCACGAAACATATGGTTGTGTTTGTTTTATTGCTGTGCCAGGGATCGGTACATGAAATCCGGACCTCACGCTTAGCCTACATCTGTTAAGCTCACTTCTACACTCGTTTTGGAGAAACTTCCACTATTATCACCATGCAGCTGGGCTCGGAGGACGCAGGATAGAATCTTGTACTTAAACGGTCACTTTCTTATTATCTTAAATTATAACATATCTCTGTGTAATCCGTACACAGTAACGAGTCTCATTTTTTTGCTTGGAAACACGACGTAGGAAACTACTTGCCGGTATGAACGTTCTCATGAAAAGCACCGCATTTCGAAGAAATGCTCCAGGCCATAGAAACTGCCCTGCATAAACACTGGCTGAACGATCTCTCTGTAACCGGATGCACAGTCCCGATCAACAGTTCCATCTTAATCACTCTTACTACAGTATTAATGTCTAACCTTTCCACAGCAGGGATCATATTGACATCTCAGGCTACCGCTTCGCTGTAGTTGACGTCTTCGCTCTTCTGGGCTGTTATGCAGCGTTTGTTGGTGGTCAGCTACTGACGTTTCGGAACCAACATATAGCAAGGGTCAAGCAGTGGACAGTTTGATTTTTGGTGATGGGACCCACAGGCTGTCCCGAAAATTCTGTAACTATCAGCCAACGCTGCGTGACATCGCAGACGACCGAAGACGTCATGGGACGCACAGTTAAATACGACGATCATTGTGCGCCTCTCGTTTAAGTTTGAATCCCCAGTCGTAGAAATGACTGGAAGACAGGCATGTAGATTCCCGCAATCTGAGAAATGATAGTACGCAGATTGGCTTATGGGTAACAACTTATCGAAGGAACGTACTGTCTCATTCTTCAGCGTAGTCTGTGAGAGACAATTTGATTTTAGTTCCTTGTGGTTCGAGTTGGGAGAAGAACCCTTGGCTCACAGAAATGCGCTATACAGTAGTGTGAAGATTCGAAGGACAAGGTAACATTACGCAAACCTGGTAACCACACACACCAGTTTACACGGTATCATATCCCGGAACTCGGTACACTTCAGCAGCACCCTTGTGACAGCATCAAATCTCACAACATTACTCCTATTTGAAATTAGCTCCGTAAACACAAGACAACACACCGACGTCTCTTTTTAAGCACGCGTCGTGTGCACACTGAATCTAACAAACCAACAAGACACACCGGACGTGCTCCATAAGGTAAGTTAGTAAACAAAATTCCTAAGGGCGTTCTCTGCAGTTACTCGGGCCCCGTGAACAAATGGCACTGTGACTGCTACTGACAACAACCAGTGCCAGCACACTAACATGAACATTACAGCTGAAATTTAATATTCTTTTTTCATGGCGCAACAGCCTCTAGTGGGCCAGGGCATCCTCATTATCAGCGTTTCACGATCACATTCAATTAGACACACCACAGTTGGTGGGGCTCCTCTGGACGAGTGATCAGCCCGATGCAGAAACCTCTTACCTGACAACATACAATACTCACAAGAGAGAGACATCCATGCCACCTGCGGGATTCGAACCGGCAATTCCAGCAAACCTATAAACTTGTATGTAAATTTACAGTTACAGTACAGTAAATTTGCTCTTCACAAACCCTAACGGTAATTTAAATTTAAAATAAATCTAAGCGAAAAAATGTAAGTAATGTGTCTACAGTTCTGCATTTTTCGTTCAGTCCCTTTCATGATGTCACAACCGAGTTCGACCGTATCTCAGTCTGTGTCACTCGCTATCAGTCGCTTACATTACTAAACCAGGTTGCATGTGAAATAATGACTTCGTGTGCGAGACTTGAGGTTCTCTTACTGGTGTTGAAGATTTCAAGTCTTCTGTGACATTACGCTGTGTCAGCTGGTTACAAAGTCACCGACTTCGGAGAACCGTGTGTCCTCCACCTTCAGGATCTTGGGACATATATACCATGAAGATGCAGGAAGCACGGTCTTCTGAAACGTCTATAACTGTTTACAAGCCGATAAGGCGTAACATCCCAGGACACTATCTGAATTGTATGTTAAAGGATCGACAAGAAAGCGATTATAAATGGTGAACCAGAAATTATGCAGTAGGTGGCATCCCAGTAACTGCCTCAAGAAAATGACTGTCACGTCCGGACAGCGGACTTCTGTGACCTATCTAATACGAAGAGGGATTGCTAACCACTAGAACAAGGTGTTCAGAATGAGATAGTGAGGTACGGATTCGCCGTGTTAGAAGACGAGCAAGAATACGCAAAATCTCCGGTGCGGAAATCTGAGTGTTGTTTCTAGACACATAAGTGTTGATGGCTCTGTACAGAAGTCTACAGTCTGTTGATGGCTCTGTACAGAAGTCTACAGTCTGTTGATGGCTGTGTACAGAAGTCTACAGTCTGTTGATGGATCTGTACAGAAGTCTACAGTCTGTTGATGGCTCTGTACAGAAGTCTACAGTCTGGTGTGTTGTACAGACAATGACACGTTCCACATGTCCTGTGAACAAGTAGCTCAGTGAAACTAGCAACGAAGTGAATACTATGGGTCAGGGCCTTCAGTCACTCAAAAGAGCCGACGTGATAGAGGCCAGACAATTCTACAAAATTTAAAAACGAAATAATGTTGTCAGCAGCAGCAATACCACCACCCTGTCACTGATTCTATACATTTCTCTGTCTACCGACTCTACAGTTAAAATTGAGCACAACATCTTGCACACAATCTCTCCAATTCCCGTCTTCTTATTGGATGTGTCATTTTCTAATTCCTTTCTAATTAACGCGACAGAAAAAAAACGCTTTGACAAGTTATACAAACCTACAACAGTACTCCAGTGCGTTCCATTTTTACATTTAATGAACATACCAATTCCGATACAATTTATCAGGAACTCGAGTTCCGCCTCGTGCATTCGTCTTAGCCTTTCAGAAGACCGGGAAACTAAGAAAGAAAGAACAGAGAAACAGAAGGTGGGAAAGAAAGAAAGACGGGCAGAAAGGAACGGAAAGGAAAGAAAAAGCAAATAAACGGAGGGAAAGGAAGAAAATTAGAAATAACGAAGGAAAGAACAAGAAAATGTAAGGTCAAAACATGAACAGGAACGATGCATACGCTAAAGGATAAGGAGACGGAAATAAATGCCACTGTCCTACGCTATGGCAATTATCTTTCTACTTCAAAACACGCTGACGTTGTGACGACCGGCCACAGGAAACATTTAAACCCCACATACCTTACAAGAACTGTTTCGGGCAGGCTGCAAATCCGGTCTTCGCTATGTTTATTTAATCAAACCTAGAAGCGGTTTACTACAAGACTACAGTCCACGGTTAGGAAATTAATTCCTTACGTAAATGAAGATTCTGTGTATCGGCTGACTTTGTTTTATACCGATGTACTTGTAAACGCACTTCTAACAATTCCCTTCCTACGTCCGGCAGAGGCAAAACATTAATCTCTTCTCCAAAGCGTGCAGACCTGCCATGGGGCCCACCCAGCCTCCTGTTCAACGGATATTAAGAGCTCTTTCCCCGGGAATAAAGCAGCCGGGGCCTAAACCTGATCAGTCCCCTCCATCTAGGGTCAAAGTTAAGAATAGGTGCAGCTGTACCTCCACTCCGTCATATGCCATCACGGCATCCAGAGGAACGACTCTACCTTTACCTTTTCTACATACAATAAGCACTGCAAAGGTAATGCTTACAATGCTCCGTTAACGGTAAGTGGCATCAAACACACCGATGCTAAATGACGAAGACTACAGGGAATGACACAAAGGATAAGAGATACAAGAAGAAACCACGAGAAACCTTCTTTCTCCAGAGAAAAAAATCAACAGGCCAACCACAGGCTCCAGTTTTCTTAGAGAATGTATTTTCAGAGTTCGTTAAGGTTCATAATCTATAAAACTCACAGCAATAGGTTGACCCAAATAGACCCAAACCCTTCTGCTTGTGTTCTACACCAGCACGCATACTGAAATAATTAAATTTGGTGAAGGAGAGCTGACTTTGCAAATCAGCAGCAAGTTTATACAACTTTCATCAGTGATTTCAAGCACGACTAAAAATGACTCCTTGAACAACTCTAAGCCGTATTTATCTTGCTCTAAATCCGCAACTCATCAGGGAAAACACTTAAAGTTTTTCTTTAGTCTGTGTACTTGTCATACAAACACAAGTTTTGTTTTAGAAAGCCGAAACAGAAAATGATGACAAAGGATATTGTATGGAAAGGTGTTACAGTTTTACACACACACACACACACACACACCAAATTGCGACATGGAGAGCATATTTGACACCTCGATATCGTGGACCGCTATGTACGTTCAAATATCCCTGCAGACCGGCACTGAGTATCTGCTTACTGCTTTAACACGCGTCAACATGAAAGCGGTATAACATCCACAATGATCTAAAATGTACCCTCTATTTCCCTTTCTCATAATTTAACCACAAGGTTGTTACAATATGTTATTTATTTATTTATTTATTTATACGCGTGTCATAAAATACAAGAAACTTTACGTTACGCAATATCTTCAAAAACACTGCAATAAAGCAAATTTTGACACAACATATATTCAATTCTAGTGGTAATCAAAACAAACCTTGTTAGTGTTTGTAACATGTGAAGAAAATATTGCCTCTAACACATCGCGACTAGGTGAAAATTGGTGTGCAGCCTGGCAGCAGTACGCGTCTAGAGATTGAGAAACCCCAGAGCTGTGCCATATTCCGCACTTTACGTCTCACGCATCAAACTGTTTACCAAAAAACCTACAGTAACAACGCAGATTTTCTTTCTCCACGGCACTATTTTTTTTAATTAAGCGCATTTCAACATCATCTTAAGCATGACGAACTTTTCATCGAAAAGACAGATTAAATTGGGGAAGCTTGCTGTCACCCATTTCACAACCCTTTGCCTCTTTTGTCTCCCGTTTACAACCCTAAATATTGAGAAACGCAACTACATTTTTACCTGTTGTTCGGTATTTAAGTGAAACTTCCTTTGAGCTAGGATGTCGAGAAATGAACGGCTAAATGATTGTCATACTTCGTGCTCTTCTCCAGACATCATTAGAGTGATCAGGAATGTCGGTCGTGGAGGAGTAGACCTATGCAGCACAATGGGCAGCTGGTTAATATTAACCCTTTAAAGACGAAGCGTATCTGTTTTATATAAGGACTCAGTGCGTACCGCGCTGTAAACACTCTCCACTTCGGTTATAAAAACCAATCTCTTAATGTTTTATAAGGCAAAGTTGCTGTTTGTTCTCAGATCCGTACAAAACACATAAACGCAATGTGGGCACCACGTAGAATTTTTTAATGTTAAACCTAGTGGAATGTAAAGTTACCGCTAGGCTTTAAAAGGTTAAAACGGATATTCGTAAACAGCGTGTCAGGACGCGGACCGGTCTTATTTGGCTGAGGAAAGGGCCTAATGACAAGCTTTTGTGAAATATGGTAATTAATCTTCGTTGTCTTGTAAAAGATGAGGAATTTCTTGCCCAGCACTAGAGCTGTTATCATGAAGGCCTCAGCTACACAGAATTATTACGGTACGGAGCGATGAGGCGGTAATGTGTTACCAATAATGGGACTGACTGTCCAGGTCACTGCAAACGAATTCTTCAAGTATTGTGCTTTCATTTCTTCTGTCAAACAACGTCACGCATCGCGTCATTTCATTTTCTAAGCATTACGTTTCTGTCATATCATACACTGCATGACACTAAATTTCAAACATTACATACACGATAAACAAATAGAAAAGCCATTGCCAACTATGTTTGCTCTTTCTACACTGATTTCGACCGTCACACATCGTACAATACACACTGTTGACCAGAATCAGTATTTCACTTTCCAACGTAAATTATCATGACGAAGCCAAAGTTTACGATAGTCATGACAGAAATCTAGTTACTGCGCACGCTAGCAGAATATTTACTCAATTCAACACCATGTTCCCTTCTCATTGAGTATCAAAAATAGCAAGAATCGCAGGTGGACAGACTACGAACATTAAAGAACGAAGGGAATGAATAATTAACCATTTTAATTGCGCATTCCATTTAAAAAATATTAACATGCCGAGTTCCAACCGCACAGCACTATTACGGATACCAACCGGTTAATGCTAACAGGCGACCCAGGCTCCTGCAACGCCACTGCTTCCTTAACGCCGGTCGCAAAGCGAGCTGCAGTTAATGCAAAACCTTTAGCTGTAAGCGCAATCATTTAAACTGGGGTGACCACAAGAATACCAAATTAACACGAAAATAAGCGAAAAGAAAACAAAATAGTGTGCATGCTTTTATAAGCAAGTAATGACTAAAACTGCCTAATACAGAAGGAAATTCTATACAACATTACCTGAAAATCCTTTAACACGTCACAAAATAATTCCATTTACAAAGTTCCTTCATTTTTAGAACTTTAGGAATGGGGTTTTACTGAAATAATTCTGACGGGGATGGCGCTGGGCCATCTGCATCATCAAAATGTAATCTTACTACACGAACAGGAGTTCTAGACTGTGCTGCATAAGCAAATAACCGCTCTATGCTCTGAGATCATGAGAAACACGAACACACTGTGTAGTCATAATGCAGACATTTTCATGACTAAAACGGGTCGTATATATAGTTACCATTGCGCTTTAAAGTTTTCACGGTGAAAAAGTATTGTTACTGAAACGTGTGTTATCAGGTGTGAATCCTATCTTCCCGTTCCCTTTCTAACGAATGTAAAAATTAATATTCATAAAAACCAAATTGTACCAGTTATTTGTGCGTGTGAAAAGTGATATCTCCCAATCTTTAATTGCAGTCGAACCCGGTTAAAACGACATCGGTTTATACGACATCTCGGCCACAATGCCAGACATTCTGTGGTACGAATTATCTTCTCGTTGTTTTCATAAATTTTTACCCCTCGGTTATAACAACACTCGTTTATAACGACACAAAAATTTCAGTCCCTTTCATGATTTTATAACCGGGCTCGATTCTAAATATTCCAGCGCGTGCATTAACATTAAGGAACACTTGAATAAACACACACTAGTACTGGAGTCGACAGTGTGAAACATACTACATAATCACAGGCATCTTTATAAACAACAAAGCGTGATAAGATCAGAAACATCGCTTGCAAGTGAATGCCGCACATGCTACTAGGATTACTGTGAACATGTATCAAGCTGTCTAACAACAGATGCCAGAAAACGGCGCATGTATTTTGCAGAACTTTATTTTATCTATTCCCAGTGAATTTTAATTTAATTTGTTTTCACCTTAAATTTAACCAATGTATTTTTTAAACAACAGCATGCAAGAGCAATGCAATAAGTAAACTTCACATGCGTGTCTCATAATGGTACAGCCGTTCCGAAACGCATAGCGGAATCGCGTACTAAACAAAGTTACAGAGACTGAAACATACAGTAAACAACACGTTGTGACCACAAGCAACGTAAGTCCTAAATATTTAGTGACTTTCTCACACCAAGGGAACAAAACCTGAGCGTGTCTGAGAACAAAGTGGTGAAAGGAATATTTGCATTGCGGATAGATTAACTAGGGCCTGCAAGAGAATGGAGAACATTTAATACGGTAATGACGAGATTCTTATTATGGACGGTTTGGCTCATGATATCAACCTGCCAGTGCATGTGGGATTTGTGGTGAATAAAGTGGCACTGGGACAGGTTCTTCTCCCAGTACTTCGGTGTTCCCTTGTTAGTATCATTCTATCAAGGTTCCAGACTGATTCATTCATCTAACGCCGACGCCAATATAACCTCAGTAACCGACAGCATCATTAAATAACCGTTAAAATGATCACATCAAGGAGTATGGGATGGCTGGCACATCCAGCGCGCCGAATACGTACAACACTTTTATCCGAAATTCATACGGAAAAGGATATCTTACCGTACCAGACACTATTACGTCATGCCTTTGGGACATGAAGGTCATCTACGGGAGAGATAAGTATTCTTACTTAATCATCCGCCAGTAAACACACTGCGTCTCGAGACATGAATTTCACACAGCGCTGTTTCAGGGGCATTGTGCCAATGGGTTCCATGGATCCTGACGTTCCGAAAGAACCTAATGCCTCCATGTTCAAGTGTCAAGCAGCCCATACATTACGGTCCTTCTAAACGCCAGGAAGCATTAACCCAGAGGCACAAAGGTCACTCTCGCAGAAGACCTGAATCCTCCACACTGCGTCTCCGCTACGAAAACCAACCCGTTAATGCCGTGCAGATAAATATGAGTAATCACTGCTTATTGTACCATTTAAACACAAGCACATTCAGTGGACAAAGTGCTAAATTTCTTAACCTTAAAGTAGGTCATGCTTACAGTAATAACTGTACGTTAAAGGAATAAACTGAAACAGAACGTAGGATGATGTCTGGATTCATATTACTCGGCACAAAAGCAAGCGGCGAGCTGTTGCCAACACGGGTACCACAATGGGAATAAAACGTCCAATAATCTGAACAAATACCGACAGCTCAAAGAAGGCACTGCTTTGTGAAGCTAAAGACGTAGATCATAGTTCGGTAGCGTACCGTATGTCCCGTCAGGTCACTGATAGTAGAATGACGACACGCGACTTCAGAACAATCGCGATGATCAAGTCCCATGATATAGGGTTTGGATTCAAAGCAAGGAGTTCCAGAGAATAAACAACACAGGCGATGTACATATAAACGTAACATTAAGGCACGTTCGGTTAATCATTGTTGCCGTGGAGAAGCAATAAGTATTACATACTCTCTGTGTGTGTGTGTGTGTGTGTGTGTGTGTATGTGTGTGTGTAGCTTTAGTTATGCAGCATGCAAAGCGCATGCGCCACATTATATCGTCATCTGTGGCCTGTCCGGCTCTACCATATTTTTCCACGTACCGCAAATGGCAATATTTTCGGAAAAAAAGTTATTGAACCTAAAATGCGTGGGTTGATTTTCTCTACAAATTTGTCCAAAAATTTTCTCACTCTAAGAATTCAGCGAGATATAGTAAATGTAGGTAGGTCTCCATACGAAGTGCACGTTAATCTTGTCAAATTTTAATCAAACTTGAACTTTTCCCCGAAATATTTTCGAAAAATAATCAAATATCAATTTTCATGAAAATCCGTCCAGTGGGAGCCCCGTTGCTCCGTGCGGACTAACGGAGACGACACGACGAAGCTAACAGTCGCTTTTCACGATTTTGCGAAAGCCTAAAAACTTTTCATGTCTGTTACACAGATGCCGCAACGTTCGCGTCCCCCACACCCCATTTTCTCCTTTTGCACTCTTTCTTCTCCGTCTGTTCTTCTAAATTAATCACAAACCAAACCTAAAATAGAAAATAAATCCTTACGTTCATGTTCTGTGCAGTTCATCACTTGAAAATGTAGGCAGAGCTCAATTTGCAGTTCGCTACGTCGCCTGTCTATTTCAGAGCTGTCCTCAGTTCCATCGCACGGCGGCACACACACACACAGGCTGCGAGCAGTGACCAGCCTCCGAAAACACTGATGCCATCTGCAGTTAACTTTCATGTTTCAGTGCATCGGTGTACTGAAGATCATGTCTGAGGGGTGTCACCAGACTTCAGCCGTAAGCGATCCGTTACAACAACGCGTTAATATCAATCACGAAATGCCTTCTTTCAACATGATAAATGGACGGGAAGACCTCACAAGGTCTTACGGACGTTTCACCGAGACGACCGTTTTCTCTCCCTCAAGACCGGAACACGCGGGTCCTCTTTATAAAAGACGTGCCTTATACTCCGATGGCACCACGCAGTTCTGCAGTAGCAACTGTGGTCTGAAGCCTCCTGTTTGGCCACGTGGTAGCCTACAGACCTGTAAGACTGCTGAAATGGACTTAGACCTGGCTGTTTCTTTTTCTTGTTACCTCACGGAGCTGCGTAGAATGTGGATGTCATGTCCCGTTGAGAAATTTCATGGCCCCAACAGGATGATTATGATCGATGAAGGGGAAAGAAAATTCCAGGAAGCATAATTCATTTTGATCAGTAAAACAAAAATTCTGACACAAAACACCGGTTCCGAGCTGGTTTCCACCTGGTGCTTCTCGAACTCAAGTTCGCTGTACCTACATGCTTGATGGATTCGGATTCTTCAGGGGTTGTTGAGAGAGAAGTCATTCATCAAAGTTCAGGGCCATTTTTTAACAGCTAACAGTAGTTCCGTTGGTCAAGAAATTCGCAGTTTGTATGAAACCCGAAAGCTCGTTTTGTATTAAAAAATGCAAACAGTGGATTCTGTCTTGAGCGCACTAAATCCAATTCGTCTAAGGACAAAGTTATACCACCTTGTTGAACTCCTCCTTCGTTCCGGGTTCAAATCGCGGCGAGGAGACCGACTATCCTCACAGATTTGTCTGCAAGTTCTCAGTGCCGCAGCGCTAATGCAGAGAAACGACCTTAAATTACGTCGAAACCGTTTCGTACCGAGTTTTTACCATTTCGCTAATAGCTTGTCAACCTACCCAGCAACCTGACTCAAGCCGTACTCTTATGACCTGTATTCGGGTACTGCGACGGTGCGGGGATCGAATTCCGGTGGGGGCAAGATTTTCCGCACCCGTCGAGACCAGCCCTGAGGCCTACCCAGCCCCCGCACACTAGCCGCCGGGTTTCTTTACCGGGGGGGGGGGGGATCGGCCGGGGCGTTGCCTTGACCACCCACCCCCCTCTAGGGCGCAGCCTAAAGAAAGAGTTAGCGGTATACCTCTACTCCCCCTTTGGGCATTCATGGCCTGTTCTAATGTGAACGTCACCATTACCTTTACTGCTTCGAATTCTTGATGAGGACACAGTCTATCCTGACGAAGAGATGCGGGTTTGTAGTTTTCCTCCGAGAAATCATGGGACAGTGCTTCCAATTGGAAGACGTCTGGTTCCTCTAACTTGTTTTTCAATTCATTACTTATTTATCACCCTACCATTCAACGCCGTACGGTCTGCACTGCTGACAGTGTTGCAATACATGGTGTATCTAAAATGCTTGGACAAACTTCAGGAGTTGTCGAGGCCAAAATAAGAAAATAAGTTGGTAATAATATAAGCAAACACTTAATTTTCGAGGTAAAGGCACCCCCCTTTCCCCCCACGTTCACCAGACCCCCATCCTCACATTTTTGTCTGTGGGGACACTTCAAACCCCTTGCATACTCAGTTCGAACTGAAAATGAATACACACTTCACCAACGCATATTTTTAGCGTGTCAAATAATTCTTAACCACCTGCGGACCTTCGGAACCCTGCGATACTCCACGATCACGTATGTCCATGCGTGCGATGAATCAGGCGCAGGACACTTTTGAGCAGTTGTTGTAAATTGTGACTTGATAAACAATAAGAACACAACAGTTATTGAATTGGGAACGTGCACTGTAAACGTACTGTGTCAGTTGTAAGTAAAAACACAAAATAGTTAACGTATTTACTGTTGAATTAGCATGTCAAACTCACAAACTCCTCATTTCAGGACATAGGCTTATACGAACTTTTTCTTTGTTTTGATGTGAAGATCTCATCCTTGAAGTCTGCCTAAGCTCTTTAGATACAAGCTGTATAAAGCACAAATTATAAAATAATGCTCCGGATAAAATAGTTGTAAACGAACCACGATTTTCGTAGTGGATAGGAAGAACGTGTCTGAAGGTCTAATTAAGCAGTGAGATACCGCAACTACGTGGGGGAACAAGAAAACACCTGTGCGGCCTAAAAAAGACTTGTGCCAAAGCATACAAACTACATGTAATGCAGTTTTACTGGTCTGCCACAACCTTGTAAGGTAACCAACTATGTAAAATTTGACCTCAAAGTACACTACAGGAAGCCACTACAAGCAAAGGATGGCGCGCATTTTGTATACCACCCAAAACAACTTCTATCCTCAAAGCACACCAGATGGACCATCTTGCTCACGGCTGCAGATTGGTTTTCGCTCAGTTAAGAACTGCCTACGACAAACGCTCACCTCCAAACTGCACATACATCAGAACGGTGTCCTTCTTCCGCTGCGATTCACTCACAGCTTCAAAATGCCTGTTTGCAATTTTATACCTCAGGAGGGTGAGTACCAAACGCTGAAGGCAGTATCTGGTACCAAGCAACAGGCAGTAACAGGAAGCTGCAGATAACAACACAGTGAGGATCTTCACAATTTGCAAGCTACTCTTTGGAAGACTCAAACAAGAAGAATGGAAATGGATACAAAATTTTAGTTGGGAAACAGGAGGGAAGACAACACTTAGCACATTTCGCGCAGACTGGGGGATAACATTAAAATGAATTCTACAGAAATAAGGTGTGAGGCGTAAATTAGATTCAAATGGCTTACGATGGGATTACATTGCGGGCTTTTGCGGGCTGTTTTTATGTAATCTTCACATTCCATAAAAACAACGGGTAGCTTGACTAGATGACAACTGTCAGCTTTTCAGTAAATACTCTGCACCACGAAATTTGTTACTTACACACGGTCTTATTGTTTACCTGTCGATATAAACACATTTCTGACTACAGCCTAGTGCCTCAAGACCGCCTCAGTATTATCCTCCCATCTACGGCTAGGTCTCATGTGATCTCTTCCTTTCGAATTTTCCCACTAAAATGTTGCATTCATTTCACACCCTCGTGCGTACTATATGATCCATCCATCTCATACTACGTGGCTTTTGCACCTTCATTATAACTGATTAACAACACAAGTTTCTCCGCATCATACTGTTCCGCCTGTCTGCTGGGTACAAAATTCTTTTCAGCGTTCTGGTTTCAAACAACCGAAATTCACATTCTTCCGTTATGTTGAAAGACCAACTTTCACACCCACAGAAACAGTGAATAAAAAATACTCTACATTAAACTAAAGGTGGCAATTAAAATGTGTATCTGAAAACTTCAACTGTTCTGCTTCCAGATGATCAAATTAGGGAGACCTCACGAAACAGAGGGACGACTTTGCACAAAATCACTTGACGTAAACACTTACAAGCAAACGAAACTCCTGTTTCTTGCTAGATATTAATTACACTTCTTCCACTTAGTTAATGTACTCCTATAAGTCACACAGTAGAGAAGACAGCCCCTCGCCACTCTATACTACCTTGAAATTAATATCACTATTATGTCTGTCCACTTAGGGATATGAGATTTGGAACATGGAATGTGAGGAGCCTGTACAGGTCAGGGTCACTTAAGACAGTGGCCAGGGAATTAGCTAAGTATAAATTAGATTTAGTGGGTGTACAGGAGGTTCGGTGGGACAAAGAAGGGACTGTAAGAGCCGGGGAGTATACTTTTTTCTTTCAAAATGGATCTGCAAGAAGTGGGATTGAGGGCGGGGGGCATGGACTGGATTGAGCTGACTCAGGATAGGGACAGGTGGCGGGCTCTTGTGAATGCGGTAATAAACCTCCGGATTCCATAAAATTCGGGGAATTTCTTGACTAGCTGAGAAACTGTTAGCTTCTCAAGAATGCCTCTGCTCCATGGAGTTAGTCTGTCCAATTATAACCCTGATAGCTCGTCCAGATTAACGCCTTAAATAAAAATGCGTAAATAAAAACACGTAAAAGTTATAAAATCTTTTTATCTTTTTAGCCTCCGTTCGCATCTGTCGAACCGCTAGTTACTCACGCAAAGAAACAGGACCGTAAACCCACGCAAGTGCATTACGTACGATCTTTTTAATAAAAGCACCTGCACATACAGGTAACCGGTACAGCTCGCACACGTGAAAGCAGGACTGCTGGCTACAAGGGAGTATGCATCCGTCAGATCCTGCGACCGGCCAATAAAGACCAGAGTTTCCGTAGTTTTCCTCTGTTACAGAGCAAATGCAGAGCTGGTACACATATTTCACGTTACATTGCATACTTCTCATGTGGTTCTGCGCACATTTGAAATTTTTCCCCTAAACGCATCCTTCCCAACGTTACTATATTATCACGTTACACTACATAAAATTCTAACATTTCCCATAAAATAAATTGACGGATCTACCTTATGCTAATCTATAACCCCGACGAACATACACAAATTAAATTCCTTTGTTTTAAACACAGTCCTGTGTAATGTGAAGCTCTGGTCTGTACATTTCATCCTTTCGAGAAAACCATCTGTTTTTCTGTTAGGCAGCATCTTCCGTACGTCACATCGTGAGAACACACTGTTTGCATGTATCCCAAGATTACATAAAGTGTCGCTGTTCAGTAATTTTTGTGACGTTTCGTGAACTATTCTGTACAAATACTCTACTCAGAGGAAGAAAAATATTTGAAAGCCAGAATCAAATAAATAGTACAAAAATACGCAAGACGACTTCCTCTGACACGGAACATGTCTACAGGCGAACATTAAACAGGAAGGACGTAGAGGTGACTGTAAAACGTTATCTACTTAAAGAGGGACTTAGGCTGTTGAATCTGGTGACGTTACCACAGTGTCCAGTACTACTAGGTAATATTTCTGTTTATACTGTGCAGTTATGAAGGGACGTTTCTGAAAATCTCCAACTCACAATTGAGCGTAAAGTTTCTACAAGGCTACCTGCTGTTCTGTTTGTATGTTTAAACATGCATTCAATACAGACAGTACCTTGTGTAGAATAAATTCGGTAATATTCTATGACTGCTCGTTACTACACCTCTGCCATTCCAAACAGCGATACTTCTTTCTAAAGGCACTCACTCACCTGAAACAAAGACAGAATACGCTTATAAATAACACAGCAATGGGAACATTATTTAACATAGGCCTACATCTGAAGAGGACGTACGTAGACTAACGTGACGAATGGGTTCTCATGTGGGTTACTATGAAGATTACAGTCTAGTTGAATGCCACGTCTTGTAGTTTGGCACACAAATAACGTTTTGGAAGGACATGGATAGCGAAGATGGAGGTAGCAGGTTCCCAAAAGTGATCAAACTACATAACACTGCATTCCCAGACACACTAACTGCCATGTAAATAATGATTAAGCATTCAGTTCCCACCGTACATAAGAACACGGCGCCTCCAGTACAAAGCACAATTGGCTAAATCCGTTTAAGGGGGGAAAAAGCTATTTATTCAGAGAATTACATTGCGTGCGTAAAATGCAGACTTTTTGAAAGTTAAAACGTATGGTACATATAGTTACCGCTGTGCTCTAAACGGTTAATAAAGTTCAACCAGAGCAGAGTTAAATTGTGGTGAAACATACAAAAGACTTTAAATACCGGTAATTACACGCAATAATAATTACTGACTTCGAGAACACAGCAATTTGGACTCCGGAAATAACGTACATTATCCCATGCTACAAGTAATTACAGTAATAAATGGATTACTTGACAGAAGAGCTACGACACTGTACACAGCTGCAGTCGGCACGGCGTGGTCGCTGCTAAGCCTGCCTCGGAGCGGCCAGGCTGCGTTATACTTCTTGCAAAAAACTTTACTCTGTTTGGAGTATATTCCATAACTTCAGTCACTGCAGACGTCTTTTGAAACGGACATAAAACGCTTGGTGATGCGTGCGGAATGCTTCACCCCTTACCAGCTTCCCCCTTCATGCCCGCACGACAAAATAGCGTGTAATTTGGACACTATTAATAGAGTACAACACTCTCAATAACTGGTGCAATATTAATTCGCCTGCTGGACGTTGTCACGCAATACTGATAACGCGAACAAAAAAAAGGAAAGAAAAATTAAGTAAGGAAGGAAAGCGGCAGGATGTTGAAGAAACGAAATGACACTTTTTATAGTTTTGGGTGTGACAACGCCTCTGGGCAGCAAAATCCCACTACCACAGTACCTCCACTGAACAATCGCTCAAAAATGTTGACGTCACACAAATAAATTTGTATTGCACTATGTAATGGCACAAGCCTGGGCCAGAATTAAGCTCATGGCAGTTGTCTCTGATGGCACCGACGCACCTTCGAAGCTTTGCCACAACAGGAATTTTTTTCAATCGTCACTGGAATACTCATGGACTAAGAACAAGCCCCTACTAGTTGATGAAATAACATGTTTGGACCTGTTCGTTATACATAATTTGAGAAAATGTATAAAATGAATGCATAATGCGCAATGGTGAGATATACTAAGCCTCTGGAGCCACTCAAATTGATTCCATCATATTTCCTGTTGGAAATATAAACGAAAAATTGTAAGGCAGCATTCGGTTTTTTCATTCGCATCAGTCTGGATTTAATCCCTATCTACTTGTACAACGGTGAAATCAAATTTCGCCCATGTCCTACAAAACAGATGTGTATGTGTTTTAAGATTTACAACTTTATGTTTACTACGGCAAATATTTAACGAATCACAAAGAACAACAATTAACTACGCACTGTGATATGTGTGTTTACACCAAACCAACTGAACACCAAGGACGACGTCTGCAGTACCTACAGAACGCCCATGGACAACATTAGTCTTCCTTGGATTCTTCCACGTCACTACAACACGCAACATATTGATAGAAAACGAATGGCATTTTGCTACCGGAAGCCTTTGCACAACACTGTGCTAGCCAGACAACTGCGCACTGCCGAAACACTTGCAGGTGACCATTACTGACCCAAAGATGGCCTTCAAAACGAATTTCTCTAAAATCATACAGTAAACTAGTGCGTTAAGTAAGGCACAGGTTCCAACGCGAAGAAGTGTGACAATTACGTTTCACAGATAAAACTCTGGATTGCCTCAGAGGCTAAAGATAAGATTCGTATGCTGAATGTCTTATTGTGTACAATACCGTACCCAAGGCAAACATGTATATACCACCGCACCCAGTGCGCCATAAATTGATACACGAAAGTCAGAACAGCCGCTAGGAACTTGGAACTGCAAGACATTTAAAAAATTATTTTAGTCTGTTGTGTTGGGGCCACTGGACGAATTTCAGTACATTTCAACACAGTCGATTCCGAAAACAAATGAAAATCGTAGAGTTACTGGAACATACAATAAACATGTAACGCATAGTCTAACCCTGTGCTCCCGTACCCGTCCTGCATCTGTTTTTAGGAGCTACATAAACTATATAAACGACGATGCTAAATATGTCGTCATATGTTAATTTCCATTCAACTCGCTTTGAACACTGTACCAACAGAGACCATTCCACAGTTGCATGCTTCTACTCGTACTTCGCCCTGCTAACTTCTTACATTAGCGACATTAGCACTGTTTAATATTGGATTTCGAAACACTGTGTATAACAGATTTGGTAAGTTATTGTCTGTATACAAAATAAAGCAACACTACTGAAACCTATTCTGAGCCAGCTGAATCCACTAAACGTTCACATGCCCTTTTCATTGAGACACATTTTAATACTAGCCTCACACCTACGCCTGGGTCTGCGAAATCGTCTCCTTCCTTCAAATCTTCCAGCCAAAAATCTGATATTGACCAACAAATGCACAAGAAAAGTGACATATCTAAAATGTATTTGAGAACCCTTACGTATGTTTCAGCGAGCAAGTTGCCATCTTCAAGGATTTTTTTTAGCAGAGAACTACAGCAGAACAGTTTTGTGGTAAAAAACGCTGAAGATGGCAACTTGCTTCCTGAAACATATGTAGGGGTTCTCAAATATATTCTACACGTCTCGCTTTTCTTGTGTATTTGTTGGTCAATATCTGACTCATGATAAAATGCACGGCATACATAATATAAAACTACAAGCCAAAATTTTGTGTACAATTTCGATCTTCCCAACTCGACCAAAGTGCCTCACCCATCACATCCTGCATGCCACCACCCCAATAACATGAGACGAAGAATGCATGCTACTGAGTGCCTCATTATGCAATTTTATCCAGACACCTGTCACTTCCTCTCTCGTAGGCCGAAACAGACAACATTTTCAGCATTTTATTCTCAGACACCCCGAACGTGCGTTAATTTGCCACGGTTACGAGAAGAAACTGGATGCATTTGATACAAGTTTACAAAACAGTTGAAGTGCGGACTGAAGTATTAAGGTAATGTACTAGTCATTAATTGGTTCTAACACATTTCACATCCACGAGCCGGTCGTACAGCCACCTAGCCAGTGTGTCATGCAAGAAAGAACTGCTTTATACATCACCTTGAAACTGGACAAGAAACTTATTAACCACGGGATTATCCCCATTTTACTGACATGTATCAGAGGGATATATGTAGTATCAAGGTACCGTGTGGTCAATTAAAAATATACAGCACGAATACGTCACTGTTAATAATCACCCAACAGGACCTGTACACATAGCATTACAATACTGGCGCGTTCACACTACGCTTATTTTTATACATGTAATTTTCATCAAAACCATCCAACAGTGCTCGATGCACTTGTTCAGTTATTTCGGAGGCCTTAAGAAATACAACAACAGTGTGTAATACTGTTCTACAACGATTCTTCGATTCGATAAATACGTAACGAATAAGAGAAAAGCGCAAAAATGCATGAAGGGTCTGCGTCGCCACATAAAGTGTCCGTTGGATGATGTCGACACATTTTAATAAAAACTCTCCTATATGAAGCCCTGAAAATGCGACAAGGGTTGTTACTTGCTGCCAGACAATGCGAAAATTAGTGAGTATGTATTTGCAACCTTTCATTATTAGCATGCCAAAAAGGTAAGTTAACAGAACAGCCCTCTATACGGCCTACAGGCCTTGGCTCAAGCGGTTATTTGCCGGCCTCTCACCGCGGAGGCCCAGGATCGGTCACATGTGGGATTTGTGGTGGACAAAGTGACACTGACACAGGTTTATTTCCGAGTACTTCGGTTTTTCTCTGTCGGCATTATTCCATCGGTGCTTCCTACTGGTGTACACATCCAGCTAGCACCGATGCTATACAATCTTTGCAATCGACAGAGGCGTTAACCACCCCCTCTCTCCCCCTACGGCATGCATTAATACGGTATAACATTCTCCTTTTCGAGGTCTGAAGACATTAATTTCCTCCTTAATTTCATCACCCTATAAACATTCTATGCAGAACTGGCCTATGAATTTGGAAACCCCTTCAAACGCAATTTTTCATCTTACTACCTTTGCCTTTTTTCAGATTCAGACACCGTCCCCAGCTCACCCCAGTCGAGGTTCTCCTTGCATGAGAGACCAAGGTTTTACACGTATTACCAACAGATTTCAGAAGACGCAAAAATATGTTACCATATTTAGCACAGTTTATTATAAACGATCATTATTCTAATACACATGGCAGAAAAATTATGTGCTAAGGTTCGAGAACGAAGCAGACATATCAGTGCTTGGCTACAGGCCTATGTCAACCGAAGAACCTGTAAACTAGCACACAGCGTACAAGCGACACAGATGATCACATGCGCCTTGTACATGCTGCGTCTGCTCAAACAGTGCGGACTGCATGTCCTTGCCGCAAAATAAGTAGGCCTAATGACTTCGTGGATAACATTTGACTCACACCTGGCATAAAAAGCATCTCACCGCAAACACTGGCCAGCTATCTTGATTTACCTCCTTTTCGACCCGTGACCTACAATCCGTCTTTGTTACGTAATTAAACTCTTCCTATGTGTGTGTGTGCGCATCTTGCACTGTACCTCCAGACCGGTGCTAGCACAACAGTCCTTTATAGTAGTGACATGTCAACCGGTGGGACGCGTCTTACTGCTAGAAATTTGGTCGCCTGGCTGGGATGTGAGGTATTAAAAATATAAAAACTGGCAATATTTACTAATATAATACTAAAATATACATAACAGTAAAGACGCGCTTCTTGGGAGAAAAAACAGAAGCTTTGATTTTACTACAGTGGGGCCACAGAGTTTAACACAAAATTACCAACTGAACGCAAGATGAAAAAGATGGGCTATCACTGCTTTATAGGAAAGTGCGCGTACCACAAAGTCTTATCCAGATGTTTTACACACAGACTGAATTTTATAGCTTTCTTTTGGTCCTCAGAAAGGCAAGCATTACTTTCATATACATTTTCATATTACGGACGTTTAAAAGGTCGGTAAGCATCGAAATATTTACAACACTGCAATAAAATTACAGATGCGGAGTCATGTATACACATGTGATTGGGCTCCAAGCAGGGTTTACTTGCCTGCTGAGCTAGTTGTACGATCTAACAGCCAGGACAACGCCACACACTTTTTGAATCTGCCGTCATACAGTTTCTCTGATTGGACACACTTTAACTGCACGCCGAAAGACAGGACAAATTGTGTACAAGTACAGATGGTTTACACGAAGTTCCTATTATAGTTATAGTATAGTAGGAATACACGTAGTTCTTGTTTTACGCCAGGGTTACATTCCGGAAGAACGTCGCGCAAATCGAAGACAATATTCTCATTTAAAACAACGTATTTCCTGGGGGTTAAGGGACTGACAACCTCATCCTACATAGTGTATGACAACACCACTAGTGGACATACGTACCTGCAGAGTATGTATCTACTGTATATACAGTATATACACATTTCTATTCACTGTACGTACATTTCTATGCAATATATTTATTTATTTCTAATGAAATAAAATGTAAGAGACTCACAGTACAGTACAGAGATTATAACGTAAATAATAAATACCGGGAACCACAGCCAGGAATTTGTACCCCACACAATCGGAATTGATCACGAAGTAGGTGTTTGGAAGCAGAATTATATATTCTATATTTTATAATCAAAAGGATTTTATGTATCAATATACTGATTTTCGTATACGTAAACTACAAAACAGTGATTACGACTACAATGCACGTACATAATTTTACCCTTCTGTGACACGTTACACGCTGCTTATGTTCATAAAAGAGGTCTCGCTGACGATGGCTAAATAGTTCAGCCGAAACATGTAGGAGCTTGCAAATCCATTGTGCGGTAGCCGGTAACAAACAAATCTGCATATATAGAACAACTGCACGGAAAACGTATAATATTACGTACTGATTTCATTTACATAACATAACCCAATCCCAATTCAATATATGGGAGTGTATTGAGTCGGTATCGATGTTTTTGCACTTGCGTTTACAGCCGACGCTGTTGATCTAACCACTGTCACTGTTGGAGAGAGACTGCTGCTGCTGAATGTAAACAGACTAGTAGGGTATATGCGGGGGACCGCAACGTCATTTCGCAGTATTATGTTGAATTAATACAACAAAGGCCTTTCATCATTCACAGTATTTTTATCATTAATCTGGTTTCAATTTTAGCTTCTTTGTAAATACAGTACCTTCCAATCGTGTTCATGTTCTGGTTTTTATTTGTTACATGTAAATTTCCATTATATCTTTCATGGGACCGATAGCATGTCCTTCATCAAGTAAGTGTTCAGCAGATTTGAGGTACTGTTATCATGTTTGAATGCCGATACATGTCCTTTGAGCCTTGTTCAAATTTTCAACCAGTCTAACCTATGTGCCTACGGGAACAGCCCGGGCATATTAATTGGTTAAGTCCCCTGTTTTTAAATTTGATTTACTGTCCTTGCGTTTATTAATGTTATGAATATATGCAATTACATTTTTAGTTTGATGTTCGATTTCAATTCCAGTTTTCTTGGAAAGTTTCGTGATATGGTTTACTTCCTTTCTCATACACGTCAAGGTCACCCATGTTTTCTTCACCGTCTTATTGTCTTCTTTCTTTGTTTTCATCTGAAGTTTTCTGTCGTAATACAATAATGTCTTCTGTTTGGAATTGATTATTAAGGACTATGTCTTGAGAGATTAACACTTCTTTATCTTTTGCACATTGATGTGTCCGATTTGTATTAAGTATATGATGCCCGCCTGTCGGTGTTCAATTCGATGGGACGAATCATTTGGAATCACGCACTTGTAACTGGTTTCCGATATATGAAAATGTATATGGAATTGTAATTGCAATTGAAATGCAACTGCAACTTATTTTACGTAAAATATTACCCTGAAAATGACCTAAATGTGGGTCGAAACATGTTGCCATATACTGCGAAGATCTAACAGTAATATTAATAAACGGTTCTGTCGACAGCAAGTACATACTAATTTGTAATAATATAAAACACAAGGTATGTCTAAGACGAAATTTGCTACTGGATTGCTTGGAGGTCAAGTAGTGTGCCGCCTGTGTCACAATCAAAATCAATTAGATTCAGTAGATCATTTTTAAAAAGAATTGGAATACTGTGTTTTACACTCATTTTCACGTTTATTAGTAATGATTAAAACAGTTTGTATATTTCACCTGTAAGTCCGCGTTTAAAAGTTTTTGATGTTATTGGTAACAACAGTCTCTATTTTTCGCTGCTTGAAATGTAACAAATATTTTGGCATAGGTTATTCATAAGGGCAGTGTTTTACCTTTCAAGCAAGCAATGCGGAATACAAAGAGTGAAGAGCAGCGTCACAAGTACAGTACAGTACAAACCAAACGGTCTACATACGTGTCGAATTATATCAGACCTAACAATCTTCAGACACGTTGGTTTCAAAACAGCGTTTGGAATCAACACAACAATCCCCATTACAGGCATGAAAATAATTAAAACATGAATGCTACTCATGACTTTCGAAATTCCTTCGCTTTGTAGAAAATGAAGCGTGCATCGGCCAATAAACAAATATTAGCTTCTTACCAACACAGCAAATCCGTGAAACAGACTACCTGTTCTACTGAAGACACTCAAATCAGTGATCGCCGAGTTTTATTTTAGGGACCTCAAAATATCACATCATTTCATTAAAATAAACGCACGGCTGACTTCAATCGCGCTGAACACTTCAAATTATATAGCATTATTTATGTCCAGATGCGGCCATCAAATATTCCGGTCTCGCCCATTATAACCTCGCTTGTACATGTTAATATTAGGCACGAAACACATACCGTTCAGTGTAGGACCCCCGGTTGTCTTTAAGAACAGCTTTCAAGAGACGTATACTTATATTCACTTAATCACAACGTTAGATTCAGGAAGTCGAATGTATGAAACACAATTCACGGAGTTCAACTGATACAAAATGTCTGCTGTGCAAGAAATGAGCTTTCGCCCAAGTTTGCTTGTACACACTGATAAGCCGGTTGCCGAGTGTGATCTCAAGGTAAACTACGTCCGGAATATTCTGATAATTACGTCGTCGTACAGTAACAACGCTGACACCTGGTGGCTGAGACTGCAAGTAACAGTACGCTTGCGAGGTAGAGCACGTACACGTACTACGCGCGTACTACGTTCCAGTGTGGTCCTCCCGAACCTTGCGTATCTTAAAACTGTGTCAACTTTCGTTAAGTACGTAAGCTGTCTCGGAGATACTGTATATCAAGATTCCAGTTCACTTACACAGCTATTCTGCAAAGAACTGACTGCATTTTACTACTTGACTCACTTACGCCATGTTAGTTATGTACAAAACGGGCCAATTTAGTTTTATGCAATATTATTTGATATTGGTTCCCTGGTGATGATCCCTTGCGGACTGAAACATGTAAGAATGCTCGATGTGATATTCTAATATAAACATCTAAGGAATAACATCGTGCATTTTGTTGGTTGAATGTTGTGAAAGGTAAAGGTCTCCCCACACCATGACATTCAGGGAAAGACAGGGAGCAGGGGTATAGCTCCACTCATTGTTAACGTCGGTGCTAGATGAGGGGGTCGGTGGTTAACCCCAGGCCCCGGTCGCTTTACCCCTGGGAAGGAGCGCCGGTACACATTGTGCAGGAAGCTGGAGGGCTGCGGGGCCGATGTGGACGGGTGTGGAGACGACAAAATCTCTTGCCCCGACCAGGGTTCGAACACCGAACCGTCCTGGCGAACATCACAAGTGTACCGGTTCTAGTATGCACAGCTCAACAGGAGTTCTTCAATGAACGAAACTAACAAATACGAACGTACGAAAGACTGGAGCAGTTTATGTATTTTGCGCAATGTCGCCTACACGACGCAATTGCCGATATTCTTTACGAGTGTGATTTATGGACAATGAGTGCTCCATGCTGTCACTTCTCAGAATTCCTGTGCAAGTTAAAGGATTTCAGACTTGTTCTGGGGTCACCCAACCTCCTACCCAGTGGGTATCGGACGCTCTCTCTGCCGAGATAAAGCGGACACGGCTTGCAGATGACCACCCACTTCAAACCACAGCCGAGATACAGAAGGCGCGCAGTCATTCTTCCATTACGGTTAACTCACTTTAACATCACATGCAATCAAAAGAAGCGGAAAAACATGTCCTCTCCATTTCGTTTTTGCTTTATGCACCCCGTAAAAAGAATAAAAAGATTAAGAAGATACAAAGACTAAGGTTCATAATGTAGTGTGACGAATTTAGCATTAGGAACTGCAGTGTTATTATTATAAATAAGCGTGGTTCCTAAAATGTTCATCAGGCAGTTTGAATTCTCAGAAATTCTTCAGTTACTTCTTATAAGACCTAAGGAGACGACGAGATAGTGTATGCCCATGCCACATATATTCTTCAATGATGGATTTAAGTCCAAACTGTCTTCTCACTGCCACACCACCAGCCTTGGAACTGTGCTGTGCTGCAATATGTAGGTCTTACAGTTCTCATGTGTGATATTTGAGGTTCCCACAGCGGTAGTTACAGATTTGCCTCCTTCAATGTGATGCCGTGTAGTCCAGCAAGCAGACATTAAATTGCACAGCATCATATTCAGCAAAACAAAAATATTTATATCTACCCTGTCCTTCAGGAATTAGGCTATTTCACAGACGTTCCGCGTCTTTTAGGTCTGTCGTCTACAGAAGCATAGGCTTATATTCGGGACTCAACGTAAGTCTATTCTCTTTAAGATCTGCAGATTTTTTTTTAAATCTACCGTTTTTCCTCTTGTAGCCACATGCCTTAACATTTCTTTGATATCGCATTTCTGCACCTCGAATTCTAATATTTTTTATCATAAAAATTTCTCTGGTGATCAGCTGCATCAATTCCTGAAGAAGTCCAAAATTTTGAAGACTTGGTCACCATCACCAGGTAATTAGTTGGACAAAAAAGTTCCCCGAAATTCTGGACTTCGAATCTGAATGGACGCGGCTTGTCGCCGAAAACACTTTATTGCTTCGCCATAATACATGCTTCAAGCTTAAATATATTTGTTCTCCTTTAGCCAAATTTCACTTTCATACAAAATGTGATAAAGTGTGATAACTACTTTTTCTTTCCATTTTCTAGTACAGCAACTACAGGCCGCCGGTTAAGAGTTACACCTAGTTATCGACATGAAAGTCGATTTGACCCAACTGAAGACATAACAACTTATAAACGCGAAATAAGCTTCAAAAATCAAACATTACGTCCCGGCTGCAAGTAAAATCATTACAGTTCCGGCATGTCCAGTAGAGGCGAGTACTGTAACTGTGACGAACTTCCTACTACAAGGATTGCATAGCGAGAGCTGTATAAGATCACGCAACTGGAAATTAATATTTCTTTTATGACAGGTCTTCATGTTTGAGAGCATTGAGCAATTTAATAGACAGAAAAAGTGATTTAATGATACTACCTGATATATAAAATTTACACACAGAGTTTCGGCGTAATTCTTTGGTCCCTTATGACAAGGGAGTTATTCCCGAACCAAAGGAAGTACCTTAAACAGCCTGTGTTTGTTTCTGAAGCCTCCAGTAGCATACATTAGAATGATCATGAACTGAGAAGTGTCAGAAATGAGAACGATGTGGCTGTTTGTTGCTTCGGGTGTGCAGGCGGCAGTAGTTACGGGACACTAACTACGTGCAGGCAACATATGAGGTCTGCCAAATGGAACGACTCTTCCGCAAAAGATACAGATGTGTGTGCCGTGCGTGCACAGTCATCAACCCCAACGAGTGTGGTTCTTCAAACCACTGGTGTTCTGAAGACCCCAGTCTTATGCAATGTCACGCTGTGAGAACGCCAAATCACGTATTCCTCGTGTTCTGACTTTACACACGCAATTCACGTTTTCTTCCACGCTTTAAGGCACAGAGAGGAAGTAAAGATATAAATCTACCCTTAATTTCAGGCTTCCGTCCCGCCACGATGTTGATCAGATCTGCGCTCTTCTGGGATTACGCGGCGTCGCATGGCAATTGTTTACCGCAGTTTCGGAACAACGTATCGGTCCCATCTTCAAGGGTCAAGAAGTCCAAGACCCTTGAAGATGGGACTGATATGCAGTCCCGAAACAGCGCAGACCAAATCTACCCTTCCCTAACCTCGGCGCTAGATGGGGTGGATGCTTAACGCCACGCCCCAGCCCCTCTACTCCCGAGAAAGAGCCCCGGTATCTAATATAAGGAGGCTGGATGGGCATCGGGACAGGTCTGGACGGGTGCGGAAGATCTCGTCCCCCCACCTGGGTTCGATCCCCGAACCGCACAGCGCGTAGTCAGTTGCTATACCAACTACGCCATTCCGGCCGTCACATGCTTTAAGTACGGACAGAAATAATTTGAGGTTTTCTCACTGCTGCCTTTATACCGTTCTGGGTTTTCAAGCCATTCAAACTTAAGCGCCTTCAATGAAATATATAGCTTCCAGAAGAAGAAGAGGTGTCATACGGCAAGTTAGGCGAGAAAAATGAAAAATACACGTTCCAATACTGGTAACATCTTTGTGGGGGGGGGGGGGGCAGGTGGCTGCAACGACTTTTCCCAAAGTGTTGTGTGGGAAGGCGCACTATACAAACTCCACACGTCCGGCAAAATATTTGATCTTTCTCGCGCGATGCAGTAAACTTCCCAACACTTTAAGGTACAATGGCTGTCTGCCCGTTTCGGAGGAAGAAATTCGCGACATGAAAGCAAATCTACACGTTTTTGACATGGCTTTAACATCAGTGCTCTCTTACGTTTTGCCTACGTTGGATACTGGAAGACCTAAGACTAGCACCAACCACTTTTTTATGCCGGCTTTGTTCAACAGTCTGCTGAATGGTACGAGCGCATGACTTTTCTTCGGGCGGATTGACAGATATGACACTGAACCCAGACATCACTCAATGCAACAACAAAAGAATCTGAATCATACCGACTGTTTGATATGAAACCGCTGGATTTTGTAAACACGCAACTAAACATGGGGCAAATCACCCGCGTCGCCAATTGTTGCGTCCCCCCCCCCCCCGCACGAAACAAAGGTCTGGTTATTTGTCAGGCCTCATATGATACCAGGGCCCTTGAGAATGAATCACATCGTTAACTGCTGACAGGACGGAATTAACAACCCGTCTGCAAGGCTATCTTTCCACAGCCACAGACGTGATTTTACTGACAACTGAACCAACTTCCCTACCTGACAGCTGATCACTGAAAGGTATAAATTGCCACGGTCAATAGAACCTGACTTGTTCATTGTATTAATGACGAAGCACTTTTGTAACCACAAGGTAATGAGGAGTGTGACCCACGTACACAGTTCCGTTTAATTTGCATAGCTGAAATTTTGCCTTATTAAAAGACAATTAAGCACTGCGCATTTTCAGTAAGCAAACAGCGAGCAACACTACATTGCTGAGCTATAAAGAAGTGCTGCCGATTAACCAGTACGAAGAGTCGCAGATTAACAAAATTTTTCATCAACATGTCATAAAGTCGTTCATTTAATTTTATGTTTATATGTGCTTGCAACTACCGTAAAACGCCCATCCAGACTAGCAAAGTTTCCTTTAGAACGCAATTAAATCGGCATCTGAAGATCTGTGGACTGTACCCTGCCAAGGCATGTAACACGTGGTAAAGAAACAACCGCTTTTAACGGTTCTTTGACCCTTATCCTCATTTGATATTTTAACAACATATTTCAAATATTTTTATGGTGGTAATAGTGGTGTAATTCTTGAACTTCATACCATAACGTTTTCCTTTTGTACCAAGAAATGTGTCCCTGATGATGATGATGAGCTACTCATCGAAACATGTCAGTCCTTACAAATGAAATTTTAAAATACATTAGTTTTACACTGTGTTGGAGTTGGTCACATATCTCAGATATTGAATAACCAACACGGAATGGAAAATGTTAAAATTAAGCTCAAAACAGTCTTATTTATTCATTATAATATATATAGACCACATACTAAAAAATTTACCTTCGTTATCTATAAATTCCCTGTTTTCATTGTATGTATGAGTACAGTGAAGCCACAGAAAGGAGTCACATAGACTGACCCCCTCCACATCTTCCTCAAGCTGTTACGCTCCCCCCCCCCCCCGCATCACCATCGGGCTGTTACGCTTCTCCCCTCCCGGCGCCAAAACCCTGTTACGTTTCCCCCTACAGCGTGCTTCCCTACACATCCCTCTAATAGTCTAAATGTTCTGTTCTCACACATGTTTGTAGTGATAATCCAGTGATACCTTTAGCCAGCAATAAGCCTGTTGGCTGGTTGATATAGGCTACAGGGGGTTGAAGGGGAACACATCACCATGCACAGTGGGAACCCCACAGCGCCTACATCCCCATGGAACTTCTTTCCGTGGCCTTACTATAGTAGTGGACACATCAATACTAACATCTTTTCATGCAAGATAATAGAGGAAAACCAACCTTGATCCAAAATTCAGACTTCTATACGAAGGCTTTGGGGTCACATCAACATGACGTACCACGTACGTACACTTGAGGTAGACCTAGAATGGATTGATAAATTAGATAGCATTGCGTGCGTTGTTACAGATAACAAATAGCGTGTAGTACACCCCCTGCTTTTACCCTTAAACTAGTGACCATGGCATATTTTGTTACTGGACTTAACTGACCGCTGACACGACAACCAGACAGTTCAGGACAACTCCATGCACCTGACAAGGCCAGCATTAATAATGACGTAACAACACGCACAAAGAACTGAGGCCATTGTACTCTCTGTTTCACTGCACAGATAAGCACTACCGAAACAGACAGTCCGATGAAATGAATGATCACATCTGCTTCTTTCTGTGCAAGAGGAAGCCCAAGCAAAAACACTCTAGTGGACTGAATTACTCTTCTTAAATCTCATTTCCTACCACATAACAAATGCACACACTTTGACATGATGTATTGCTGTTCCTCTTTGCCTCTTCTCTTTCCTTCAGAACAGAAAAGACACCAATAAATAAATAATGCTGAAGGACTAAATTCATGTTCCTTGTGGCCTCATTCTTCTCCGCCCAGCCCCTCTCCCCAATCGGAAAGCTCCCATCAAATACTATATAATTTTCATGAGCTTATTCGGAGTTTTTCATAGCATCTCTTTTTTCCCCAAAAAGGAAAGACCCCCATCAAAAACTCAATTTCCAAGGAACGACTCAATGTTCTTCATGGTACGTTTCTATAAGAAAACAAGCTACGCAATGTACGCATAACGTAACACTGCGGCGCACTGCGTAATCACCATTGCTATGTACGCTCATCAATGTGTTCTGTGCGTGTCGTTGAGCTACGTGACACTGTCAACAGTACAAAGATATTATGCGTTATACAAAAATGCGTTTATGACGAAATTATGTTGACAGCAACAATAAATAAATAAATAAATACATACACACATAAATAAATAAATAAATAAATAAATAAATAACTTACGGGTGCACAAAACCCGGGCGCCAGATCGCAGTCGCTACTAAATGTTGTATGGTGCACCTAGTACTTGTGGGTCCTCAGTATGGATCTTGCTTCATGTCGGTGGCGCATACAATTTTGAGGTAGATCTGGAAAATCTGTACTCCCCTGAACTAAGTAGTAACTAACTAACTAACTGTACTCCCCTGAACTAAGTAGTAACTAACTAACTAACTCCGTGGAGCACAGAACTTCTTTGGAACCTGAAAGTTCCAGCTAGTCACGAAATTCCGCCCACTTTATGGAACCCGAAGATAATTTCTGTCTTCAATAGGCCGCTACTTACCCCCATCCTAAGCCAGACGAAGCCAGTCCACGCCCCGTCACCATAACTTCAAGATCCACTTTAACATTTTCCTCCTACCTACACCTAGGTATTTCAAACGGTAGTTTTCCTTCAGTTTCCAAACGAAAATCCTGTATGCATTTGACTTTGCATGCACGCTGTCACTCCCCTCCCCCTCCCCCCATCGTAACCGCCTTTGTAGTCAGCCCAATAATATTTATATTTGGTACATAAAACAAATCCCCAAGTTCAAACCGCTTCTTTCAATAGCCACTGTGTCACATTAGCAAGTCTTCACAGTCCCGGTTTCTCCTCTCAGGACGTCACAAGACACCTACAAACCAGTTCCTAAGCTCACGGTCCATCAACAGAATACCTGCGGCATGATCTTTTTAAGTCGAAAATCAAAGACTAATTACCTGAAACAATAACGAACTGATATGAGCTGCAGCAACGTAACCATTATTCTCGAACTGGAAGGCGCAGGCAAAGAAATGAATAGAACTGACACACTAGTCGAGTGAGCTATTTGAAAGCAGTGTGTAACTATAGCATGTACACGATGATGACCCGGTTAGAATCCTCAGTCCTTAACGCATCCAGATTTGCCCCAAATAACATGCACTCCTAATCACATATTAATACAGTTACTAAGTTGCAAAAGGAAGAGTGAGTGATAGATTAAGGCTGTGTTCCACTCCACATTCTTTGTTATAACAAGTTTTTTGTTGATGTAAAAGAATAGGAAGGTCGACGTACATGCAATTCTGTACGTCTCATTAAGGACGAACAGGCTACGTATCTGCACGGTGGCTGTCCGTTCCGTTTACGAACGCGCATACTGAGAAACCATATCCTTTCAAAATCAAATAAATCACAATACTGCTTAGCATATATATATATATATATATATATATATATATATATATATATTACACAACGGTCATACGAAATGGAAAAGTTAGTGGATAGTTAATGTGTACGTAACACAGGACACTTAAATATTTAAAACGATTCAACATCTTTGAAAACGTGAAAAGAAATATACACTTAAATGACATAGAGACGACTACAGCCTGATCCACAAACGTCACCTCCGATAACGAACGAACGTATTACAAACATTACTGAGTCACAGAACCTCAGTCCATGAACTACTGAGTCATACAACTTCAGTCCACGCCCAACCCGTACACAGACAAGTCACGTTACATCATATCTCTGTACGTTATTCATACAATATCCTTCCATAATATTTACCTTCACATTCCCTCCCACAGCTCGTATACTATTCAACAACGCACAGAGAAAATTCAAACTATTTGCTTTGTTTGTAACAGACAGTCTTTCGTGACAAACCACTAAAAGTTGAAAGAATCGAAGAGTGAACAGAGTAAAGCGGGCTAAACATAACAACAAATATATATATATAAATGTTTTTACTATACCAATTACTGCACAATAATTCTCTTTACTCCTACACGTTTCGGCTAACCATCGTAGCCGTGAATATGTCAGTGAACGGTAATATGTGCATATTGCCGTTTCACTGGCATACTGCACGCTGCGCACGTCTATGAAAACTGAATCCCTGATGATAGCTACGATGGTTAGCCGAAACATGTAGGAGTAAAAAGAATTATTGTGCAGTAATTGGTACGATAAAATCTTATATGTAAAACAACTGCACAGAATATGTATAATATTAAGTATATAACAACAAATACTTTAAATTAAAACAAGTCGACAAACAGCACACAAAAATACGCAGTAACTTACAGGCGCTACACCCATGCATATCTCCGCAAGTTGCTTATTTCCACATAACAGTCTTAAATAATTACCTTCTTAAGTCCTATAAAAACAGGAAGAATTAAAATTATTTTATTTGTTAGAGACATATTTCGCGAACCACTAAAACCTGATAGAAATGCATAAATATACAACAAAGTGGGCAGGCAAAGATTATTAACCCAAAACTGGGCCAAAAACACTAATACGTAGACACGTGCCTCGCCTATATGGGTGGACCCTTCTTTTAATGTTAAAAATATGATGTATATAGAAACACGCGTCCCGTCCCCTGTCACTTAACTAGTTACGGTGCGATGATAGTAATGTCGAAACATGTAGCCACATGATGTAAAACATACATAAGACGTGGTTGACGGAAGAAGATACACATAATATCTATCACAGTAATCTGTTGTGTTTTAACACGACGAAAGTTCATTAAACATCCCAAAAACTTGTTAGTCACTTCAGCTGCCTCCTTGGAAATTAAACTGGGGCACAAAAAAAAAAAAGAATTCAGTTCCAGATTCTGCAAGTTTCCATATGTTTCGATTTTTAGTATGTCACAAAAGCAATTCTGAATCATGCGTAATGGGTCACGCTTCACTGCTCATCCACTCATTTCACATTACTAACTACATACATTTGTATGCAGTAAGTAGGAATCACGCATAATGGGAAACGCTTGACTGCTTATCCACTCATTTCACATTACTCATTACATACATTTACACGCAGTAAGTAGGAATCGCGCATAATGGGAAACGCTTGACTGCTTATCCACTCATTTCACATTACTCATTACACACATTTACACGCAGTAAGTAGGAATCGCGCATAATGGGAAACGCTTGACTACTTATCCACTCATTTCAGATTACTTACCTACATACACCTGTAATCGCCCGACCGGACAGAGTAGAGGTGGTGCAATACGCACTGTTCGTGACAGTAGCTCGCTCCACGATCAATAAATATCTGCTAATTCAGCTTTGAAACAACCTTCACCCACTTCCCTTCTATTCAAAACTGTCTTTTGTGAAGTAAAATTACTTTTGAATGAACGAACCACGTAACAAAGCAGTCCTGTCAGTTTGGTTCAGCTGCATGCCGTAACGACCGCACCGCTCGCTGCAAGCTTCAGCATCAACCTCTCTTAGGCCTACAGTGTTCAGTGACACTTTTCATAAATATTTCTTGCATTTTATCACAAACTAAACCGCCTATATTACGTAAGTACCTAAACCCCAGATGCAGGGTCTTCTTTAGCAGCAGATGTTTACTCAGCTGGTTAAGAAATTTCCTTTGGAGCCATTCAGTGTCTGGGCTTTCACCTTCGTCCACGTTGAAAGTAAAGTTAATAGCACATGCAACGCACGTATAAATGCAACATTCTGGTGCGTTCGCGTAACCATTGTTGCCGTGGAAAAGCAGTAATATTACACATGCTAAGTGTGTGTACGTAGCCTTACCTACCCAGCATGCAAAGCGCATGCACCGTAGTACAGTGTCCTCTGTGGTCTGTCACGATATACCATATTTTTCCACATTACGCCTATCCCATAGACGGCATGATTTTCAGGAAAAGGTTATTGAACATACAATTTGTGTTCTGATTTTCTCTAGGACTTCGCCGGAAACAGTTCCTATTCTAACAAGAATTCAGCGAGATATTATCATACTAGGACTAGCCTCTAACAGAAATGAGTACCACAAATATTTCCTGGGGGGGGGGGGGGGGGTTAAGGCGGCCGATGAGTAAGGCTGACAACCTTACCACCTTCACGTGTCGACTGCCTTCAAATCTGGAAGCCTCAACCTCCTGGAACCCTAAGCGCCTCTCCAGGCCTGTAACAGGACTTTTTTTCTTTTTACTAGGCCTTCACGTGAACTACTTGTTGCTGTCGAACTTTGATGCTACTTGAATTTTCCAGACAGACTTTCTAAAAACCCTGAAATATCAGATATCATGAAAATCCATTCAGCGGGAGCCGAGTTGTTTCATACGGAAAGACAGACATAACGAAGGTAACAGTCGCTTTTCGCGATTTTGCGAAGGCGCCTAAAAACACTAGGGATCGGTCCTCGTTTTCAAGCAAAACAGCAAGCAAACACCTGCTGATTTTGGCCCGACAGGCAAAACTCTTCTGAACTGCTGGGCTCTGCATGTTTCACTTAGTTCTTTCCTGACTACGGCAACCAGGTCTGTTCTTGAAATGTAGTTTTTTTAAATTCTATTCTGAACATGGACGATGGGGAAAGTGAAAACAACGAACAATTCCCAGTGTGATATCATCATAACCCTACAGACGAAATTTCTCATATTCAAAGAACCCCAGGATTCACAAAAGGCATCGCAGTGGCTGTCTGACAACAAGGTCTGGGGGTAAACATCTGAACCTAAGAGGAAAAAACAGCATAATTAAGAAAGTCACATATTGAGAGGCTTTATAACTTCTGTTTTTCCCGGCTATTTATTAACCTCGCGGCTTTGTGGCTGCTCACTTGCTGGGACTGCGGGTTCGAATCCCACCGGCGGCATGGATGTCTGCCTCTTCTGAGTGTTGTGTGTTGCCAGGTAGAGGTCTCTGCGACGCGCTGATCACTCGTCCAGAGGAATCCGACCGAGTTTGGTGTGTCTGAGTATGATCGTGAAGCCTCGATAATGAGGAGGCCCTGGCCGACTACACGCTGTTGGACCGCGGGGGTATTACCAACGTGACAAATCGAAGGAGAATAAGACAGGTAGAACACAGAGTACAGAGCGAGACAAGCTGTTAGCAAACCAGGAGAAAAGAGACCATTTGTTGCGAGATCTAGTAGTACATGCTGCAGAAATATAAAATTAAATTTTAAAAAGTATAGCGGGCGGGTACAGATGCACACGCTAACTGGTGAGCTAACGAATTCGGTACCAAAGCGTACTCCATACAAGGCAGGAAACTTCTCGGCCAACTGAGTGGCCTTTTGAAGAATGGTTCTATTCAGATCAGTTCAGATTCTGTTACCTTAAACAAAGTAGATACTACCCAATTCGCAAAATTTTATGATTCTCTTTCCAGCTTTACCTTTCATTATATTATGATACAACTAACCTTGTCATATTGCATGTAGAGCCTATGCACAGATACCCTCCCAAGTTTAACCCACATCTGGAGTGCCAGGTGGGTGGGTCTGCTTTATTTGTTTAAGAACTGATGTTTGTCCTTGATCTAGCTAAGAACATCATAGAAACGCAAGGGACGTATAACGTAACATTGTTTCGCGCCTATGCAACCACTGCTGCCATGTAAAAGCAATAAGTATTAAAGAAATAAGCGCTCTTCTGGGGTGTCACGAAGCGTCCAATGGTAATCCTTTACCGACGTTTCGGGAGAGCGTATCGGTCCCAACTGCAAGGGTCAAGAAGTCCAAGAAGAAGGAAAAAGTATTAAATATTGCTGAGTGTGTCTCTGTATTCTCGCCTTAGTTATTTGGCATGCAAAGCGCATGCGCCGTATTACACTGTCATCTGTGGTCTGTCTGGCTGTACCATATTTTTCCACATTATCTCATAAACGACAAGATGTAAAAAAAAACTACTGAAAGTAAAACGTGTTTTTTTAAATTTCTCTACGACCTTTGTCTGAAACAGTTCTCACTCTAAGAAGAATTCAATGATATCATAAAAGTGCATAGGTCTTCATGTAAGGTATCCGTTATTCTTGTCAGACTTTAATCAAACCTGAACTTTCTCGACAGATTTTCCAAAAATTCTCGAGTATAAAATTTCATGAAAATCCGTCCAGTGGGAGCCAAGTTTTGCGAACGCGCCTAAAAACGTAATCCGAAACCACACAATAAACACGAACATGAAAAAGGCAATTCCATTCTAATTGTTGACATCCGTTTATGGAAGCCGGCATTGCCACAAGATCCCTTATGACTAAGTGGGTCAATCATGTAATGAATAGCACGTTTGACTGTACATCAGCGTGTTTGGGGAGAGAAGGGGGGGAAAAAAACAAGTTTCCTCTTGAGTACCTGAATAGCAAATTAGAGAGGATGATAAATTCAAAGTCGAAATCCCATAAATAGATTCTGCTTAGTCAGAATGAAGACATTATAGACAGTAACGTTCACAGTCACCGTCGTGAGAAACACCACATCTCTCTCATTGACTGCATTTTATTTGCTACTAACGTACACGCCCTTAGCTCCAGTTTTTCAGCTGCACCGAGATACTGAAACTGCTCATATTTTCACAGTGTTACTAAACTTTGAGCTACTGCCGTAACTACTGCCTTACTCTGTAACAAGCCAAGGGCCACGGCAGATATAAAAAGCGCCCACCTTAAAAGACCAAGGACGTGATAATGTGGTCAGAGTTATTGTATTCCCCAAGGAGGTGGTAACAAATGAGCATGGGACAATGGTGAATGATGATTAGCTGGGAACCACTAAAGACACCAGGAGAAAAACCTACTCCACTGCCACTCAGTTCACCACAAATCTCAGATGAAGTCACCATGACCGATTCTGAGGCACCGCGTTCAGAAACCGCCTGAACTACAACAGTGTACTCGTGTACCTACACAAAGCGCCATCTTCTACAGCTGTTTTAAGGACACGGAACAACAGGCCGTGCCATGGCTCAGGCGGTTAGTCGCCGGCCTCTCACCGCGGAGCACCGGTTTCGGTCCCGGCTCAGTCCATGTGGGATTTGTGGTGGGCAAAGTGGCCCTTGGACAGGTTTGTCCCCAAGTACTTCGGTTTTCTCTTGTCAATTTCATTCCAGCGATGCTCCATTACACGAAAGAATTAATCATCTTCATCACAGGGTTGCATAATAAGCCTCAAGGCTGCGGTGCGTCCATAGCATCTGCCGCGCGGAACTTCACCACACACACACACACACACACACACACACACACACACACACACACAAAAGATATGGACTAGGTAAATAAAGACATGACACTTTAACATCATGTCATACCTTACTGCACTGTACGGAGAAAGCGTTGATTACATTTAAAAACGAAACGATATGACTTCACACGTATTTATATTATTTATCGCCCTGGGGCAACAGGGGACGTCTTGTGTACTGAACAGATAGTTTGAGGAACGAAAATGCACATATGTGATAGGCGACACAATAGCGACTATAACAAATCAGTTTATCAATTACTTAAGTCACGTGGTTCCTAATCAGTACCTGGCACAAGACGAAAGGAAACGACGAAGTAACACGTGTATTAACCTCGGTGGTCCTGTATGATGTTAACACTATCACACACACAGCTTTATGCATCATCAACCGTTCGTAATTTCGCAGGACATCAGGAAGGCACGGCAAAGGAAGAGGGGAAAATCAAGTACTTTATATTATACATATCGCTCATGAAACAGCAACTTGTCGTAACCCACCGATACACAGTTTTGCAGGAGAAGGAAATAACTTGACAGACCCTTAACACACCAACAGCCAAGCATGTAATGTTTTTACGAAAACAGACGTTGACAGAAGGCGCGTTTGTAGCCCAAATGTCTAGTAATGCGGGAATCTCAGTCTGAGGGATTGTGTGGGTTATGACACATTGCTGTTTCATGAGCGATACAGACCTGCGTGTTCATCCTAGAAACTACACAGCCGTCACAAGAAAACTGGACAGAAGGATATTAATCCTTTGGAACCCAGTGATAAATACGTGCACCACAAGGTTTAACACTAAAATCTCTCAATTTTGTCCACTGTTTAAAAGTTCTGTGTAATTCTCATAATAATCAGCTATTGTCTCCCTATATGGCATTAACTAACTGGTACTAGTCTTCCTAATGGAAAAACTGTACTCTGTGAGTTACGAAATGAACATTTATATATAATGCAGATCCATTTCAGTCTTCAGAGGGGAAAACAACGATCGGTTCTTGATAGGCAAAGGACTGTCGGAACAATTTAAGATCATATGTAGGCATAAAACCATCTTTACTTCTGCTTAAACACACAACAGGATACTTCAATATACGCTCAATGTATGCAATTTATTGATATCACGTTTTGAAGATTAGTCCATACAAAGAGTTCCCTCAATTCTCAACACAGTTTTTAATGCACGTTCGCATTTTCTTCAAGCGCACGGTGCTGTAAGCTGTGGTATTACAGAAATTCCGTCACGAATGTGTATTTTTAACTCCTGAGTAGCCTAGGTCTAGGTATGTTTTAAACACTGTATTTCTGAAATGGGCACAGAGAAAAACGTCATTAGCATTCAGTCGTGTGAACCTCCGTGATCAAGCAGTCTCAGCACATCGTGGGCTCAGCACCATATGTTACAGCATAATCACGGAAAACAGTTTATGAGTTGCTGTGCCAGACATCGTCTGCATTGAGTCGGAGACATTGTAAACTCGTTAAACAGGGAAATCTGACCAATGTGTCTTCTGTCGTCGCCCCAACATTATCTCCCTTTAAAGAAGAAAGGAATGAAAGAAAGAAGTAGGGGAGGAAGAAACCTTTGACAGCAAAGCGCTTATTCCGCACAAAATGTAACTGTTTCACTATGCAATAGTGTTTCACGCGTTTGACGTGAATTTTGATGTCACCGATATCTCCTGTTTTGCTTGTTGACGTAGCCTCATAAATGGAAAATGTCCGAAAAAATGTGACGTCCACGAAATTCTGCTTCTTACTCAGAATGCCCAGTAACTGCTGGCAAAACAGTTGTCTTGTGCAATATTTATTATCTAACCGCTGAACAATTTGGATTTCCTAAAGATGAAAGCTTAGGCCTTGATGCAATATCAGCAAAGTGTTCTGTCAGGATAATTAGGCGCTACTGCATGCTAACGAGAAGGAAGTCTGGGCACTTCAAAAACGTTCCGTGTTATAGTGGCCACCAGTGGAGGCTCGTGGGACCTTCTTATGGTAGGGTTGCAGCTAAAATTACTATATAATTAACTATAAGGCCTAACAGATCGTTTGTCTCGGCACAGCCACTCAACCACTTATGTTTGGCGTATAGAGCAAAAATTAAATTTTCCCACATAAGTTTTCTTCTGCTTGATGATGTCTGAGAAATAACTAAAACAGGTGCTGCACGACCTAAATTCTTAATCTCTGTCTTCTCGGCGAGAGTTAACTGCGAGAAAATGACGCATTGGAAACACTTCACACTGTTCTTCAGCGTGTTAATTTTAAAATTGCTACTACTAAAATTAAAACATTCATAAATATGACTTTTAAAACAGCTAGGTAAAATTGGTTACAAAAATTCCAGCATTTGAAACGTTGGAAAAGATAAACAGTCCCTCTTTAAACCCTCTCTGGGCAGCATTGGCTGCAGCCCGTCGCAGACTAGTAGCCGCTACCTTTTCACCACTTGGCCTGGCTGCGCTGACCCGGCGCGCAGTGTCTTTGTAGGGCACAGCCCGCTCGCTTTCCGCAGCGCTTAGAGTTCATCGCGACTATTTGAATTTAAAATGATTTCATTCATACTCTTTCAAAGAATACCTGTGTCTTCTAACAAAAACTTTTATTCAGATATTTAATTTAATTTTTCTCAAAATTTCTGGGAGGACTGCTGCCCCTTGTGGCCACGCACTGCTCGTCGTTTACTGCCAACTTCACTGCTCTTCACAGAATAATTTTTTCGAAAGCTCTGCACCAAAATTACAATAATGTTGCGAGTGGATCTGCATACCTTCTTCCAACTCAGCAATTCTGTATAAATATTCGTCACGTTCTCACAACAGTCTCACTTTTCAAAATCGTTTCTCCAACAAATTCGCTATGTATTACATTTACGCATGATGACTAAAACGAGGCGCTCTACCCAGCGCACAGCCATTCCACCACAACTCAAAACAACCCAGAAAATAAAGGCCAATGCAAACACTGAATAAAGCAGGCCGCATTCTGGACAGGCCGGCAGAAGGTGAAAGCATGATGTCTGTTTTAAAGAAATATTTCGCGGATACTGAAGAAATCTATGAACAGTAAAGATATCCGATTTACACCAACACGTCGAGATTACGTCCTAAGACGTGTTATGCTCGCATATCTTTGACGGGACACAAAATGCAGCAGACGTTCAAACGTTGTGAAATATGATGATGTTCTTCACCGGTACACTTCCGGCCAAGAGTAACCGAAGTACAACGTACCAGTGGGGCAAGTGTTGATTTGCGTAAGTGGTTTTAAAGTTCACTCCGTTATTTAAGAAGGAAATATTACTCCTTTTTAAAAAAAATATTTGTTCAGCCACACACTTTTACGCAACATAAACAATTACCTCGCGCAACGAAACAGGCAACATAAGACTTTAATTCCATTATAATGATCAAGAAAATTTGTCCCTGAACCATCTAACCGGCCAAAAACCTCAGTTAGATTCTCGGACCGGCATCCTAGGATGGGAAGATACTGGAAAAGTTGGCAATAAATCCACTTTACGCAAATAACAAAAGAGGGGCTTTGATCTGAACACATAGCAACTCATTAATCTAAATAATTAGGAATACAATGAAATATATGTGACAATCAGCAGCAGCTCTTCAAGTCTGGCAACCACCTAGATGACGAATGCTTATGTGACTTCAGCAGCATAACACAAAACGCAGATCGATTTGTCCGCGAAGTAATACCGTGCACGTGTTAACAGTCCGCAGTGACTCTGGGTGGCGTGTTGCTGGTGAAAATAAATCAATTTTGATTCCCCTTCCTCACGCGAACTAAGGGTTGCGAGACTCGAGGTTTTCAACGCGGTGTTGCTGAAGACTGAAGTCTTCTAGAATATTACGCTGTGTAGTTCGGCAAAGAGGTTGCTACATTTCGAAGAACCGTAGTGTCTTCACATTCAAGCTCAAGCGGTCCGGGTAAATTCAGGGTTCTTAAGCTGAAACAGAATGAGCCCAGGGCGATTCAACATTTGCAAGCTCACCAACGCAGTGGTTCGTACTTAATACCGTCGTATTGGCATAGGTGAGGTCACTCTGAGTTAGCGTACTAAAATTTGCCTGGCACTTAACGAGTAATTGTATAAACCAAGTTTGGCCAGCAATGTTCAAACACACCATCCTGAGATCTGCGCTCTTCTGGGACATTATGCAGCGTTGAGTGGCAGTTCTGTACGGACGTTTTGGGACAACTATCGGTCCCATCTTCAGAGGTCCTTCTCGGACTTCTTGACCCTTGAAGATGTGATGGATAGGTTGTCCCGAAACGTTCACACAAAACTACCACCCAACGCTGCATATTATTCCAGAAGGGCGAACATCTCATCTACATCGCGGCGGGAGCCTGAAATCACACAGCACTCTGGTTTACCTTCAGCCATACAGCAGTGTCGAGCAGCCAGTTCAGTCTAACGATAAACAAGTGCGATTGTGCGGTCCAACTTGCAGGATTAACCCTTTAAAGACAAAGCGCATCTGTTTTATATAAGGACTCAGTGCGTACCGCGCTGTAAACACTCTCCACTTCCGTTATAAAAACCAATCATTTAATCCTGTATAAGACAAAAGTTACTGTTTGTTCTGAGATCCGTACAAAACACATAAACGCAATGTGGGCACCATGTAGAATTTTTTAATGTTAAACCTGGTGGTACGTAAAGTTACCGCTAGGTTTTAAAAGGTTAAACTACGCGAAGGTTCCATGAATAACCTGTGATTTCAAGAGTAACGTGACGTGTCTCTGTTGTAACCGTTTGTAAACGACGCGTGCTAACAGTGTCCATCGCGGTCAGCGTCATCCACAGTGAACACACCAAGTTGTTGCATACGTAAGTGTGATTGCATCGTTGTTTAGTCTAACAACACAGTCGACCAAGGGCTTGATCAAGCGATCTCAGCTTTGCCTCCGAATAATTTTTACGACAAGTCTCATGTTCCCGAATGGCGGCGCACTGCGTCACATCTAGCTAGCATCGGACGACGAAGTTGCAACCAATTCAGCCTTTATAAGTAGGAACGTGCCTAACAGCTCATCGTATTAAACAAAACTACTACCTATTATTCCATGTCTCCGAAAATGAAAGAAAAGCACAAATTCGCACACTCAGTTCCCTAAACAGCTCACCACACCAAGCAAGTATACTTGTATTCTCCTTAATTCTTCACGTAACAGTGTAAAAGTGTTGATAAAGGCCAAATATTCCCAGCACAGCTCATCCTACAAAATGAATGCAGGTCCGCCTTCCTTAATTCTTATTACACAAATGCAGACCTATTTTCTTTAATTCTTCATGGCCAGTGTAATACCAACCACATTCAAAACAGCCCATATAAATAGCGGCTCACATTACCCAGTACTTCACGCCACAGTGTGAAATAAAATGCAATACCAAATATTCCCAAGCTCATATCCAAGAAATATATCTTCTTTAACAAAACGAAACCAATAACAGCGAATTATTTTTAAATTTGTGTAAGCAATGTATTACCCAGACAGGGTGCTCAGTCTGCTACTGGCGAGAAAGCCAGGGATTAGATATAGAAAGGAGTTCAGTTCTTTCACGTAAGAGATAGCATCCTTAATTGCACAGTTACCACTTTATATTCTTAACTCTCAACGACATCCTGCAAAGAGCTGAAAGTCAAAAGAACACAAATGTGGCCGTGCAAATGTTACATGCATACAAAGGTAAAGTGCCGCTACTGTAACAGAACTATTACACGCAGCATTCAGTAATAAAACTTTCTCAATTGTAGGCTGACCGCTTTGAGGCGCGACCATGTGCTATTACCTCATTTCTAGGCGCTTCTTCTTATAGCAATTACAAAAGAATAAATGTATATACCCTCTGGCTGAAGAAGCTGAATGAAACTGTGTGACGTCATAACAGCCGTCAACTACTGCGAGCCTGCTACTGAGCGGATCACCTGTGAAGGAAACATGTTGAGTGGAGGAAAAGTGGAATATGTCGGTGCACTGTATAGGACTGTAACGTCAAGAGGGTCAACATGGCATACAATCATTCGCTTATATAAGCCACAAGTGAGTCCCCATGGCCTTTGACATTAATGATAACTCTTTTCTGGAAAACAAACGAGCCCAACCTCTACAACAAATCGCAGTCTCCACCTACTCTTGACATTTGCAACAACGCATACAAATTCCCTCTCAACAACAATCGCAACGTAATGCGAAAGCAGTCGTTACAACAAACACTGCTGCTAACTTCATTACTCGTCTGCTAAACCCGCAAATTAACATCTTGTATGATGATGATGGTAATAACTGACACCAACAGAGAAGTACAAGAGCTACAAGAAGGAAAAAGCACCTACGGACTGACAGAAGTAAAGATATAGGTCTACAACATCAACAAATGAAAGAAAAACTGAAAAAGGAATGCACTGGAAGGTTAAGAATGATAACGAAAACCTCGGCGCTGGATTGGGGTGGGTGGTCAACACCACGCCCTCGGCCGCTTTGCCCCTGGGAAAGAGACCCTGTACCCATTGTACAGGACGTTGGACGTGCCCCAGGGCCGGGCTAGACTGGTGCGGAAAATCTCGCCCCAACCAGCATTCGATCCCCTGACAGTCCAGCCCGTAGCGCCTTGCTACACCCCCTACGCTGCCCCGGCCCACATGGGAAAAAATATGGAAATCAAAGCGACCTAAGCTTCGTTTGTTGGGACACTGCGCAGCAACGCCAGCAGCAGCAGCAGCAGCAGTAGTAGTAGTAGTAGTAGTAGTAGTAGTAGTAGCAGTCGCTGCTGCTGCTGTAACGCAGAATCTGAACCTACTGAGCAACACAGTGGCCCCAAACTGATACACTCCGTGCCGCGTGCAGTACCAATCCCGAGCGGTAGCTCCGCATCCAAAACCACTCAAATGTATCGCTGCTGCGTCCGACTTCGTCTATAACAACTCCAAAGCAATAAAATACAAAGAGGCTGGCGCACCAACAACGTGCTGGATTTGTACTTAGTAGGTACCCGGCTTGAATCTCGGTCGGAGAATCAGGGCATTTCGTGATTTTCCTCAAGTCTTTCAAGATTAACATCGACATACTACCTTTAAACAGACCACCTCAGCTCTTACAAAATTCTTAAAACCCACCCACAGTTTATCATAATTCTCTTTGTCATTCACATACAATATACGCAGGAGCAGCGACCTTACATAACTAGCGCCACGCCATGGCTCCGGCGGTTAACCGCCGGCCGCTCACCACGAAAACCCGGGTTCAGTCCGAGGACGGAATATGTGGGATTTGTGCCGGATAGAGTGGCGTGGGATTTGTGCCGGATAGAGTGGCACTGGAACAGGTTTTTGCCAAGAGTATTTCAGTTTTCCAGTCAAATGTCACTCCACCAACAGGCCACATTCATCCAGCTACCATCAATACTATATAATCTCAGCATTTAAAAGCAACGTTAAATAGCACACTTAAGAAAAGAAAGAAAGCCAATGATCGTCAATGAATGCGTTTATACGTTAGGCCTAATAATAACCAACAAATGCACGTGGTAAATACATACACAACGCGTATTATAAGCTCCTACATATGTTTCGACAAAACTTTGTCATCTTCAGGGGTTCATAGCAAAGGCGTATAAGAACTTCGCGTCCACTTACATGTTAACTATCACACATTAGACGTTCAAAACGTGTAAGTTCTTGTATACCTTTGCTATGAACCCCTTGAAGATGACAAAGGTTTGTCGACACATATGTAGGGGCTTATAATGCACGGTGTATATGTATTTACTGCGTGCATTTGTTGGTTATTATTACGTCTACGATAAGATTCATGGTCTATATAACATAAAGTTAGCGATTTTGATATTGGACATCCCCGTTGGCGTATATTAAACACTTATGTATAAAAACAGTCAAACAGCCAACAATGTGTTTCACCTCACTTTATTCAATCCAGAGGTTAAACTACCGGTTTCGGGCCGTATGCAAGACCATCATCAGGTTTTCACTTCATAATTGATAACAAACTCTATATATCATATAAGTGGAGGCCTTCACTTTTACAAGCAGGTTAAAAATATACATGAATGTATACTTAAAAGACATGAATAAAATAGGTTAAAAGTAATATAATTGGATATACTGAAGTACATGGGCTTAGAACGATGAGCAGTTGACCGTACACCAAAAAGGCGACCACAATACAGCACCTCTCCAGCGATACACGCATGCAATAGTCAGCACCATCCGCCTGAGAATCTATGTGCCTGGCTGGATAGCAAATTTACATCCAAACATAGCAGTATTACAGACTGATATACATACAAAATAATCAGCATAATATCGGACGTAATACAATACACGATAAGAAGTTGGAATACCAGGCACGCGTCATTCCGTGCCGCAGAACATACCAGCGGAAAACCCATAATACAGCCGATGGATGCAATTTAATACACAACATAAAGCCGTCATACGGTCACTAACTGCATCGTTCTAAGCCCATCAACTCCAGTATATCCAATTATATTACCTTCAACCTATTTTATTCATATCTTTTAAGTATACATTCATGTATATTTTTAACCTGCTTTGTAAAAGTGAAGGCCTCCACTTATATGATATATAGAGTTTGTTATCAATTATGAAGTGAAAACCTGATGATGGTCTTGCATACGGACCGAAACCGGCAGTTTAACCTCTGGATTGAATAAAGTGAGGTGAAACACATTGTTGGCTGTTTGACTGTATTTATACATAAGTGCATAAAATTAGAGGTTAAACCTGTTTCACGAAACTCATATGAATTTTCTTTACGTTAACAATGCTTGTGATACTTCATTTCATTGTCATTACTTCTGAACCGTTGTCACGAATCCAGCACTCTACATCGGTCATATTCACAACTAACTCTGAAAGTATGGCCCTTTATTAAGCACTGATAAGACGCGTTAAATGGGGGATCGGTCATTGCAATGCTTCTACCTGCACTGGACCAACACAACTGAGATAGGACAAAGGCGGCAATAAATTCATGCTTCGAGAGGAATTCGAACCAGCGCGTCCAGTGTTAAAGAGACGTACACGACTGTCCACTGCGCTGTCCTTGTGGCATGCAGAACTTGAACTATGACAATGTTCCACTGTTCCACGAAGTCCTCTACACGACATGGACATTAGTATCTGTACTTCCGCAGCCATATCGTCTCTTTGTATCGTTCTCCTTTCTTTATTTACCTTTCATTTTTTTTATTTCTCTGACCACTTTCAAACGTGTAAACAGCTTTACATAGCGGCTTCATTCAGTCCTTTATACACGCTGATTTAGTGGATCCAGTCCTAATAAGTCTGCAAGTATCGCTATAGGAAGTGGCCTTTGTTTCTGAATAGCACCACACCCAGCCTGTTCATGTACAGCCAGAGCACAAATCGTCGTAGAGACTATACTGTGGCTACTGAAAGAAGTCCAATTGATCAAGGCCCATGAGATTTCCTTCCAGCTGTCACGCTTTCCCCTCCAGTAGTCCAGGCATTCTGTTCAGACGAATGTTTATAACCGATAGCCACGTGCAGACCTTCGACAGCAAGAAGCGCTGAGTACTGGTTAGCGTACGCAAGGCAGGGTGTGGCTAGGAAACAAAAGAGTACTATGCAGCGCCATCACTGACAAAATAAATGCCACATATTTCCGTGGCCTCATTGCCGAATGATTTTTCATTATTTGCACTTCTTTTTCAGAGAAGGATGCAGAAATCCAGGGCGTCAAGGCGCCACTACATCTTATGTTAAATAATACGACACGCCGATCAAAGGCAACAAGCCTTTATGTACGCCACTGTTCCATCTCGCGTGAGTTCCTCAGCAGATTTCAATGTAGCAACGGATCTACACCAAACGCTGCCTGACGAATTCACTTTCAATCCATGTTAGTCAATATCACCCTATCTGCGTCGGGAAAATCAAACGGAACTTCTAAACATTGCCTCAAAATTGGGCACAGCTAATTAACTCCGTGGTGCAGTATCCTGCTTGATAAGTTGACAGTCGCTCAGCTATTTAAGATATTCCCAGAATTTCATGGACCAGGAATTTCAGTACCGTTTTCACACACGCCCGCGAAATACCCGTCATCAGAAGTTCGACACCCTTAGTCCTTTCCATGATTTCGTACGGCGAGGCACACTTGTAATTAGTGAGGCAAACAAAATAAATCGAACGGACGTAGGAAAAATTCGTAATACAGTCAACACGGTTATAACGACTTCGGTTTATACGACACCCCGTCTACAGCGTCAGATATTCTGTGGTACCACGTAATTCCTCACTCTTAACCATAACATTATACTCCTTGGTTAGAACAACACTCGTTTATAATGACACAAAATATTCAGTCTCTTTCGTGACGTTTTAACCGCTTTCGACTGTATACAAAACAGGTAATGGAGAACAAGGTAAAAGGAAATCGTATGGTATTTTTTCTTTTAGTAATTTCAAACCTTCATGCTGCAATACCAGTCAGTTAATTGCCAAAAGGTGACCACGTGTCTGGACACACAATAAGTTGTAGAACCTGGCTGTTAAATAAATCTATTTCATATGAGCGTCTCCTTTTCATACGCAACTCTTTCCCTTCTCTAAGGAACCAGCATTGACACTTTCCCCCTAACGGGTGTTCATGTCATATTGATACAGTTACATCTCATACTATAACACTGTGTTTACACATGTGACAGTGGGACGGTTGCAAATTGTTTTGCAGGGATCTTGAACCACCAAGAGAAACATGCCGGCACGATTTGCCCTCGGCTCTTGTTACTTATTCATCTGACAGGAAGTTTTAAAACTCCATTAAAACAAGTGTGGTTATAATTTATCGTTTAAGAAGGTGAAAGCTTGTCGCTGGAGTTCACAGTTTTCAGTCTGCCTTTACGCATGCCGCCACTTTCTTGGTGCATTGTGTTTCGGTTTACGTACCACATATGTTCACCTTTCGTACTGTCGTTACTCCATGCATCACGCTTCTCACGCTTTTCGTATCAAATACCGCCTGCACACACCGCATGTCGAAAAGTAGGGCGCTCAACTGCAACCTGTCCGAAAAGTCTGGAATTGCTGCCCAAAGTGTTTTGTAACAATGTGTATCGCTGAACAATGTCTTGAGAATTATAAGAACACGTTGAGGGCGTGACGTCTGGAACCGCAGACATTCAGACAAACGTCCAGTGACATACCGCCACTGTAAAGCTGTTGCATTTTAAGACAGTGGCTATGTGGCAGGCAAACTGCATTCGACTTGTCTTCGCATCCCGGAAGAAGATCTCGAAATTGTTGTAGTGATAATGTGCACGTAGTCGACGACTGTAGCGTTGGAGGCTATGTCAGATGTCACGTTTACGCTGTAAAAGATAAGAATGGAGCCCTCCTGCAGCGCCGAATGAGCAAGAGCGTAAATACAGCGTTCAGTACAAGCACTGTAAGGTTAAAGTAAAAACAAGACGAAGCAAGCATACTGTCATAGGTTCTGAACTTTTCCTGTAATCTGTGCAGTAGGAAGCAGTGACTGACAAGAGAGACTTGTACGACACAAGCGCGCACATTTTTACAGCGCGAGGATCCACTAACGTTACTGTGTGTAAATAACATGTTTTTCCTTGGTATTAATCTTTCGTACCAAATTCTGTTTAACTCAGGTGCAGAGTGCGAGATTTAATGTTCATAACAACGGGACTGATGAAGATTTATGTCTTCTAGAATGTTACGTCTTGTCTGCGGTTGAGTGGTCCCCGACATTTCGAAGGATTGTTGCACCTTGATCTTCAGGATCAAGCAATCCAAGTGAGTTGGAGTGCCACGTTCTGAAGACGGAGGCACTAACGATTGTCTGAAGTGTCGGATACTGTTTACCCAAGGACACCAAGTTTTTACCTTAAGAGATAGAGTTTTGGGCATTGCAGCCTGATAGGCCGGTAATGTGAGAAAATCTGCCTATACAAGCTGTCCCTGCTACATTGTTTTACGTAACTTGACATTTTCATTATTATTGTTACCATCGTATTATCTGTTAGTTATTTTATGCGTGTAACGCAAGAGAGGATGCTGGAAATTGGGAGAGAAAGCACTAGATCGCACTCTGTGGAGAACTCGCTTTGGAAGAGACTATGGACCTGTCGTAAGACAGACTACAGAATGAACGAATGAATGAATGAATGGATGAATGAATGAATGAGTGAATGAATGAATGGATGAATGAATGAGTGAATGAATGAATGAATGAATGAATGAATGGATGAATGAATGAGTGAATGAATGAATGAGTGAGTGGATGGATGAATGAATGAGTGAGTGAATGAATGAATGGATGAATGAGTGAATGAATGAATGAATGAATGAATGAATGGACGGATGGATGGGTGGATGAATGTAGACAGAATGTTGCGGAACATTTAATATGGGATCGCCAAGACTGCTCAGGCCGTGGCACCTTGGTATTTTCAGGATGGCTGTTGGGCGTGTGTCTGCGAGAATTTTAAAAATCTGTAATAAACTTTTTAATTCTTCGCTGATGATCGCTAGACACATGATGATTTTCTTTTTGTGAACTTAATCTAATTTTATTGTCAGATGAGATTTTCAGGTTTCACATTAAATTACGCGTTAGGGATAAATGAAGGTTAAATGATATAAAAACTGCTTATTGTCCGTTGGGTGTTTTGTGTGAAACAGAGTGTACCAGAACAATATCTTGGAAAAGGTTTTTATTTCAGAACGGAACATGCAAAGATGCCAGTAATCTCGGTGTTTAAATTCGTATCTGCTATTTCGGCAAATCCCTATGGTGTCCGCTATGTTAGAGGCTTCACCTCTCGCGCTCCTACCGAGACTCAGGTCTGTCCTCCCGTTTTGGCACACGATTCAAGGAACACCATTATTGGTAGAGGTCTTTCGCAGTTGATCGCGTTTTGCAGGCGATTGAGAAGAGCTGCCCCTTTCCATCACTGTGATTGTTTGTGGACGAGAGTTTGGATTTATCATAAAGGGGCGTGCTGTGTAAAGAAATTATTTTAGCACGATGGACAACTACATTTTCAGGTAACCATGACAGCTGCACGTATGTAGGACATTGCCTTGGCGTGATTGATGATCCAGTCAGCTGTTAAAAAACCTGTTAAGCTGCTCACACAAAACGTGTGCTTTGGATACCCCTGTGTCGTAGGTGGTCATGTTCCCGCCCTAGGAGGATGTAATTGTCTCGCGTCTTACAGGCATTCCAGTGTTTATATAGGCTTGACTTATGTTTTGGACATTGCTTATTATCGTAGGTTCATTTATGCCACGTCTCAGAGACTGGACCAGTGTGTCTCCAGGAATGAAGGGGAGGAGAGGGATTCTGTTGTGGTGGACCCATCAGGATGGGCTAGTCTCTGGCTCTGGGTCCTCTCAAAGGAATAGGATTGCAGGGTAGAGGGGGTGGACGAGATTGATGTGGATCAGCATGGTGACCGGTGACAGACATTTGGGAACACGGTAAAGCACCTTCGGATTGCATAAAATACGGGGAATTTCTTGACTCGCTGAAACTCTTTTGAAGGGGGACTCAGCTGCGTGGAGTTAGTTAACATAAATCAATGCAGTAATGACAGCTTGTTCAATCGTGGGGGGTTTTTCACAGCGGCGTGTGAGGATTTCTTGTGGATCTGTCGCAAGATGTTGTGTCATGTCCCAGAGGAATGGAATGCTTGCTCAGGCATATGTTGTCGCATTCCTGGCGTGGGAGGCGCTGATGCTTTAAGCTCTGTGCCTTAGATAGCAGTATTTTAGGATGTGGAAGATTAGTAGCCAGGAAACAATAGCGTTTTGTTTATATGCATGTAGTAACGCGCGCTGTAGAATGTGAATTTGTATCATACGCATCTCTGTTGTCAGCGAGTACAGACCCTCTCTCACGAAATTTCAGACTTAAGCAGTTTTTAAGAAGTAAACGAAGTTGGAAAAGAATGTTTTTTTAAATGCGCGCCCAGTTTTTTCTTGCGGGAATGAAAGCGCAATGAGACGATGATGGCGGAAAAACACTGCTGGGCGATAACGCAGGTGACGGGTCGATAAGGTTTCAGCATGCTGGAATTCGGGCTTCAACTGGACTGCCTGGTATTTATATATACAGTTGACCGTATATAGGGCGATACTCAATTCCGACTGGCGCCGGATCTTACGGAACGTAATTGCTGTGTAGGGCGGCGAGCGTCAGTGTACGAAGCGTTTGGGACAAAATGGCAACTTGCGTTATTCTGTTCTTGCTTTCATTCTACAGTGCCTGTGCTGAATCTTATTGAGGTCGGTGCTGCAGACGGGCTCCGTTCTTAAGGTTTTACAGCGTAAACGTGCAACTTGACATAGCCTCCAAAGCTGTAGTCACCGACCACCTACACATTGTCACCACGACAATTTCGCGATCATCTTCGCAGATGCGAAGATGACTCAAACATAGTTTTACAAGTTTAATATTATTCGTTCCGCGCAGTGTGATGTGTGTGTGTGTGTGTGTGTGTGTGTGTGTGTGTGTGTGTGTGTAGATAGATAGGTATAGGATCAAACACAATTTACCCACCACACAGCCATTGTTTTAAAATGCAACAGCTTTACAGTGGCGGTATGTCACTGGACGTTTGTCTGAATGTCTGCGGTTCCAGACGTCACGCCCTCAACGTGTTCGTATAATTCTCAAGACATTGTTCAGCGATACACATTGTTACAAAACACTTTGGGCAGCAATTCCAGACTTTTCGGACAGCTTGCAGTTGAGCGCCCTACTTTTCGACATGCGGTGTGTGCAGGCGGTATTTGATACGAAAAGCGTGAGAAGCGTGATGCATGGAGTAACGACAGTACGAAAGGTGAACATATTTTGTACGTAAACCGAAACACAATGCACCAAGAAAGTGGCGGCATGCGTAAAGCAGACTGTAAACTCTGAACTCCAGCGACAAGCTTTCGCCTCCTTAAACGATAAATTATAACCACACTTGTTTAAAATGTGGTTTTAAGACTCCCTGTCAGATGAATAAGTAACAAGAGCCGAGGGCAAATCGTGCCGCCATGTTTCTCTTGGTGGTTCTTAAAGATCCCAACAAACAATTTGCAACCGTCACACTGTCACATGTGTAAACACAGTGTTACAGTATGAGAAGTAACGGTCTCAAAATGACATGAACACCCATTACGGAGAAAGTGTCAATGCTGATTTCTTAAAGAAGGGAACGAATGACACAAAAAGAAAGGATAACGCCCATCTGAATTAAATGTATTAAAGGGACAAGTTCTTCAGTTTTTCTAGGTCCAGAACCCAATAGCACTGCAGCACTGAAGTTTAACACTACCTACAAAACATACATACATACATACATACATACACACACACACACACATAGGTACATACATACGTACACACATACATACATACATACATACATACGTACGTATATACACACATACATACATACATACATACATACATACGTATATACACATACATACATACATACATACATACATACATACATACATGCATACATACATACATACACACACGTACATTACATATATATACATACATACATACGTACGTACATACATACATCACATACACACATATACATGCATGCATAAATGCATTACATACATACGTACATACACACGTACATTACATACGTAAGTACGTATATACATACATTACGTTACACACATATATACATAATTATATACCAGCTCATATGTCCATATTATTCCTTATCTGCGTAAGATTCTAGCAACATCCACGTACGCTACTCCCCTGTATGTTCGTATGTCGTACTAACTACAGCCTGGGCCCACCATGCGAAATCACAGAAAAGCCTAAAATCGCCAATTTCTGTGGATTTGTTTTTAAGACTCCCTAGACTCACTTAGAACCGCAGATCTTCCTACGAGATGACAATAATGCATATACGCCAATGAATTTATCCTCCACCTTTACATTCCACTGGCATTTGTTACTGTTATTTCATGGTGTTTAACTACTGATTATTCTCATGACTGTTTAGGATTTTGGTTACTTGAAATTAGGTATGTGCCCACCGTCCACCGGGGTCTTTCCTGAAAATCGACTGTATCCTGAAATAATGAAATTCCTTTGGTATTTCCATGATAAATCTTCAACTAATTGTTACGTAACGAGATCAATTACCTCAACGTTAAATCAATCCTCCGTACGGATCTGTAATAAACTTCATAAATAATGTAAACAATAACACAGCATTTTAATATCTTGACGGACACATGCAAACGCACTGACATAAAACGACTCAGAGCTATGTTTACTTACAAAATTCAAGTTCCTAAGAAAAAGTATGTGGCATCAAACACTTTCTACTGCTTACCAGCGTGGCGCCGAATCGTGGCAAGCCTTGGATATACCGAATGAAACGGTATCCGGTTATGCTGCTGTGAAACTACGGTGAACATACTGCATAGAAAAGCCTGAGGGACAGACTTAATCTGTAATTACCGATTTGTTCGCAGAAATTACAAGGCTTACTGTACAGCACTGTCAACACGCAACAAGACACGGACACACGCGGCTTGTGCACATTGCAGAGCGTGCGTTGCACCTCAGCACACGCAGCAACTAAACGGAATGACCGAACGTTGCGGTCGAGTGAGCAGTCTTTCTGTTCGTATTCGGGATATCACAGGTTCAAACCTCGACCAGGAGATTCACTATCCGGGTATACTTCGTCGTTTCACTCAGCAAATCCACGCAAATGCAGAGATGGTATCTCGAATTTGGACACGACGGCTTATTTCAACAATTTATTATTATTCAAATATTACGTTATCCATACTGTGCATATTATTGTAATTAACATATCACCCAAATCATGCACTTAATAAAATACATTTACAAGCAAGTATAATACTCCTGCATGTTTCGACACCGGGGTGCCATCATCAGGGAGTTATTTAGAACAAAGCAGTACAAGGCCAACAGCATCTGAGTATTGCGTCGCCCTTCTTAAAATGACTGAAATATTAAAATTCTAAAAGAATACTAAGTTAATCATACTATAATGTTGTAAATTTAAAAAATTTAAAGTGAGTCGTTCCAGGTAGAAGTTCCCAGCTGTTTACACTCTGTATGCTGCATATATACAAACATCTGTCTCGATCTGAGATCTGCCCTCTTCAGGGGTGTTACGCAGCGTCGAGTGGTAATCCTTTACCGACGTTTCGGGACAACATATCGGTCCCATCTTCAAGCGTCAAGAAGTCCAAGAAGAGTAGAAACATCTGTCTCGATCTATTACGATACGAAGAGATCTCGTCCCGAGAGAGCGTGAGGCGTGTCGTGTCAGGCGGTGTGATAGGATACAATGAAAGAGTACCCTGTAGCGTTTAGAGGAACGTCTCACTTTAAGGATTTTAAATCTACGACACTAATTTTATGATTATAAATTTTGTATATTTTAGAATTCTAATATTTTAATCATTGTAAGAAGAGGGACGCACAACTAGATGCTGCTGGCCTTGTACTCCTTTGCTCCGAATAACTCCCTTGCGTCGAAACATGTAGGAGTTTTACACTTGCCTTTAAGTGTATTTTACGAAGTGCACTAGTGGGCTTACGTAATAATTTCTTATTCAATAACTGCCCTATCATTCGACACCATACAATCTGACTTCGTGCATACGGTGTCTTCAAACAAGAAAGCGTTATAAAATAAACAACTGAAGCCAGCTACATGTGATGAAATACCGTGCGACTCTATGGTGCAGAAAGGACAGATTCTTCCAGACATGAATACGTGTCACTGTGCTCGTGTGAACTCCGTGCACAGGTCAAAAAAGCATATGACGGAGTGGTCTGCTGCATGATCTGGCCGCTCACACCCGGGGAAAGACCGGGAGCTAGGCGTAAACCGTTCAGGACGCAAGGAATACGGGAGGGACTTGGAAGCAGACACAACTGAAGAACTCGCAATCGCCTTACTGTTGCAATCTGTCGCTCCTGGCCGCACACCGCCAGTCAAGTTCAGGCACGCCCAGAGTAACTACTGCGTGACGACCGGTTGCGTACGCCTGCTTAATGGAACACGTATTCCAGAACTGCTGAGGAACGCCTCCAACTTCGCTACCTCTATAGCAGTAACCATATTACATACTTGTGCTTGAACTCGTGAACTCTATACACAGCTCCAGGAGGCACGGCGTGGTCGCTGCTAGATCCAGCAGTGAACGGCCAGGCAACGTCACACTTCTTTCAGAAACATTTACGCCCGATCCACAACATAGGAACATTCACGTTCCAGTCACGAGCCGTGAACTTTTGTATACTGCATCTGAGAAAGGCTGTCGCGCCTTGAACGTGATCGCTACTATGGATGCTCCTGTTTAAACACGTGAGGAATGTCCGACGGGCTCGAATGTGGACTGTCCGTATACTGTGTGTCGAGCCTTACGCTGCCGGGAGAACATTTATACCTTCAGTCATCGTTGATGTTTAAGAAACACTTGGTGGTGCATGTACAGTGTTTCCCCTCTTACCACCTTGCCTCTTCACCCCCCGCACAAATAACCAACAAGTAATTTGGTCACTAGTATTGATCCCCAGACACATTTACAAGAACTAAACATTTTCTTCGGGCAAATTCCAGGATGTTACCGTACAATAAATACGCCGCGGTCTGTACAAGACCCACATTTATGACTTTCCCACTGCAGCTCATTCGACGTCACATTATCTACTCTGACGTCCCTGAGATGGCGAAAACACGTACTCAGCTCAGCAAAAAATCTAATGGAACTCGTCAGTTTGTCACCGTGTTCACAAGAAGCCATGACACTCTGCCCTGAGCATGTTCAGTCGTCTCTACCTTTATACACTCCATCTCTTGGAGTCACTTTAGTACTGCCACCTATGCACGGGTCTAACAAACAAGCTCACTCCTAAAAGTTTCCACGCCCCATTCGCGTTACATGCTCCGCCCATCCCACCTTAAATTTAACCACAATGATAAACTAACGGACCCATTCGATTAGATTACATCCTAAAGCTTTTCATATGTCGATAAGGCGTCATGAAATAACAGAGTTTATCAACGGATCCTTTCTTCTTTTGAATTGTGTAAAATAAAACAACACATAAAAGTTGAAATCCTTTCATCGACCCTTGGTACCGTGTACACGTAGCACGCTGTACATCCATATGTCCTGCAAGTCAGCTGTAAACAAAGGTAAACATAATAGGCAAAGTCGTCCCTGTCCATGCTATGAATGCATATAGGGACAGCAGAGGTATACCTGCAGTCACTCTTAACTTGTGCACTAGATGGAAATAAGTGGTCAAATTCACGCCCCGGCCGCTTTACCACCAGGAAAAAACACGCCGTACTCACTAAATATGAGGTTGCACGGGCCCCAGAGATTGTCTGAATGTTACGGAAAAGAGAAATATCTCTTGTCGTTAACGGGAATCGAGCCCCAGATCGTCCAGTCCATAACAACGTCACTGTATTGGTAAAGCCGAACCGTACAACACCACAATGCAAATCTTCTCACTTGAAAACAAACCCAAGACAATACGATTCCTAGCACCAGAAATGGAAACGAATAAGACGCAGCATACATTTTTCCAAAGTGCCTATTCCAATCAAACCACTTCCAGTGCCCAGCCCTTTAACCTGAAGTTCATTTGAATATTACGCAAAAATTTAGTTCTTGTCGCGTCTCCATTAAAAAAAACAGTACGGGCAAATAATCGCTGTTTGTTCTGAGATATCACGAAACATACTATAAAAGACGCTGTGGACAAAATGCAGCATTGTAATGTTACAACTGGTGGTAACCGCAGTAAACAGTTTGTTTTTACAGAGAATCGTCAAAAGCATCGTTTCTTTTAAAACGCGTTGGCCGTTACCTATGGCGTTTTCGTGATGATACGGAGCGTCTAGCTACTTCTGAACACTGACATCTAACCTTGCCTACAAGATCATGTAATTAATTAAACTACTTCCTACACATAAATAACTATATTGTAAGTTTATTATATATATCTAGAGTGTAGTAACGGCAAGGATGATCGCTTCCTTTGACAGTACATACGGGACATCCAAACTACAGAAAACTGTTCAAACAACCCCAGTACGATACATACTGACTGTGTTAAAGGACATATCAATCCCGTTAGCCTTGGTGAAAGAAAGCAGTTCTCATGCAATTACGACTCTGAAGGGGAAAAAATCGTAACTGATCCCAGTAATTACATCGGAGTTTGCATGACAGTCGAACTGGAAAAAAATAGAAAGTTAAAGATTTGGAACGCTGATGACAGATGATACTGTATGGTGTGGAAGACACAGAGATTCATTACGTGCAGATCACAATAGACATGTTCACCGTGTACGAATATGTACATATACACACATACCACACACATACAGAATATATATACATATACATATTGCAAGGTAGCAGAATGAAATATGAAGTCTATGCAAAACTTTGGTAGAATTTCTTAACCAACACACTATCAGTTTCACACGAAGGGCCCCGCTGAATTAAGTTTTTATACAGTGTTTTATATTCGCAAAAAACATTCAAAAGATGAAAATCTATATTCAGACCGACACCGAAACTTTGTCGCTCCAAGTTTTCTTACTAGTTTCATTTGGCGTAACAGACTTATCAAATGGATATGAGAAGTCGTTTGGGGGTACTAGAGAACATGTTTGATGTCTTAATATCCAGACAACAAAAAGAGAGTTCAGAAATCCCTGTCCCACTCAGTACTCTATCAACCACAACCTTCTCTGGAAAAATACATTTGTGAAGTCTTTTGAATTATACTAATATGTGTCACATTTAAGCAAGATTCGGACTGGACAGTGGATCTTTGTCAACTCGAGCCCGTATGTCACACAACCACTGGTCACGGGACGTCGTGACATGACTGGTCGAAACGGGCGCGCGCCCAGAATTTTTCCTTGTGGGGAGGGGGGGGGGCCCTGACCCTGAGGCTCTATATAATTTGTTTCATTTTAAAAATTATCTTATAAAAATCATGTTGTAAGTACAACATAACACTGTCTGGAACTGCATTTATATACATACGAATATAATTACATGTTCCATGACTCAACCACAGTGTCCTATCTTCTACTGTTATTAATTTTATTAATTAATTTTATTAATTTATTCTAATGTACCGGTCATCAGCAGACTTCAGTGGCTGATTTCGGCTGAAGGTAAAATCATGTAGAACTTTTGATACAATGATATCTACTACAGCGGCGCTATCTGTCGGACGACCGTGTAATTACACACATGTGCGCAATAAACATCAGTGTTGCTACCTCTCAATTTTCACATTGCTATCTTTATTCTGGAATGAGAAAAAAATGTGTGGCATTACTTTCTGAGGAACCTACGTACAAAATCTGTGTCTTTTAATTTTCAATTTTGGGTGGTTTGGGGGGTCTGCAGCCCAGCAGCCCCCCGCCCTCTTGGGTACGCCCTTGGGTAGAAAAACCGCCACTTCATATCCGGCGGGCTATTTTACGACTTCTTCTTAAGTTCGGTCTTTATTTATTAGGTCAAAATCACAAGCGACATGAACTTTTCAGGTTAACACTGAAATTAGGCACATTGTGAGATTTGACGTTGTCCCAGTGGAGTTAAAGATTCGAGCCTCCGGGGCGTCACGCAGTGCCGACTGGTAAATGCTACAAACGTTTCGGACAGGCGGTTCTTTTGACTGCTTGACCCTGAAGAGGAAGGTACTACGCTCCTCCTGAACGTCGGCAATTAACGGTCAGTACGGCACAACATCGCCAGCAGACCTGAATCCCCATTCAACCTTGCTAAAATAATTTCTTCTCCTTAGTCAATATTCGTTTTGTCGTAAAGTGTTGTTAATAACGCATTTATTACAGTCCGTCACGTCTACAAAGTACGTTACGTAACTGCAAGTATGAGAGCTATTAATTAAATTCATATTTTTGTAAGCACACGAATTCTGTCCATGAGGCTGCGCGGCTTACAGACACTGCGAAACTCCAGCAGGCTCCAAACTGGAAACAGCACTTCATCAATTATTTAAGAGTAAGAATTATGGCAGTGATGAATCTGACCTGTGATTTAATTCCTGAGCATGGAAAATACAAGGGGGGGGGGGGGGGCGGGCATCACCCTGGGAATCCTGAAAAGTTCATGAAGTTCATTGTGTGATGACTTCCAATTAGCACCGCCCACAGACCCTTGCATCAACTGCAATAAACTAAATAAATTTCAAAGCCTCAGAATTTCTATTCAGGTTTGCAGCATACAGTCTCAGAGCCGTACCCCTTGACGAAATTAAAGACTCTGATGCTTGTGAAGAGCGAATCAACGGTCTGAACCTGTTTTTATCTTTTCCATCCTCTTGCGCATGGATAATGCAAGTTGAATCAAGTGTGTAATTCTATGCATACCCAGTAAAGAGTAACGTCACGTCGTATTAAATTCACCAGTTGCCTCAGGCGATTCCTTCACAACCGTTCACCGTTCTGCACATTGAATGAACAGTACTCCATTAATTACAGTTAGCGAGAGACAATGAATGGGGCCGGTTTGGAGAAACATGGGTGGTGGCATCCTACGGGATGTTGAAGCAGTGGCGAAATTAAAAACAGTGGACATAGTTTCAGTTTTCGACAGTCTTAGAAGTTCTGTAAGCTAAAGATGTGGGACGTTCTCATTATAATGTTCCAAATAGTCCAGCCAGAAGTATGGAAATAAACTTTCTAATGTACAGACAATGCCGAAATCTCTCGGTCCTTACGAATTCAGAACGGCTGCCTTTTCCTCACATTCCAGTGGCTGCACAAGACAACTGACTGACCAATTAACTACACGAGTCAGGATAATTCTAGGACAGCTGATCGTTCAGCTATTATGGAAATCGGGAAGTTCATAATCTTGAAGAGTGTTGCCTTATGGGATGTGACCCTCTGTAGTCTGGTATAGATTTACCGACGTTGCGGAAGGACGTGTCGCTCCATTTCAGCGTAGAAGAGCCAGCACTTTCTACTGTAACGTCGCTAAATTTCTACCAGACTATACAAATGCCAATTACAGAAGAAGATAATATTCAAACACACCACCGTGAGAATCTCGAACATCATACACTTCCACTGTTGTGTTCAGTCCGTTCTTTAAAGGTCCATTTTAATATTATACTACCATCTACACCTATGCCTTCCAAAGCGGATACTTCCGTTCAGACCTTCCGACCAAAATTTTGAACATTTCTCACAGAGTGAACAAGAAAAAAGGCATAATGTTACGGCCTACATGCTAATCCGTTTTGGAAAACAAATCACCACTAGAAGCTAACGCCAAGGGACATATTTCTTCTTGAGAAACTAACAGTTCTTCAGCTAGTCAAGAAATTCGGAATTTTATGGAATCCGAAAGTACACTCCCGTGCGTGTCCACGACAAATTAATCCGGCTCATGCACTCCAATCCATTTCTGTAAGACCCATTTTAATATTATTCTCCTACCTATGTGTATGCCTTCCAACTTGTCTGTTTCCTTCAGTTTCCCCACCAAAACCCTGCACGCGTTTCTCTGCTGAAATCACGCTCTCAATACCGCCTTAATGTACAGCGTCCGATGACAGGATTAGTGAATAATGAATTGGAGAGGGAGTAGGAGGCAGCTTCGAGGTCTAATTTAATGCACTTACCTGGCGGGACTGAGAAAACCACCAAAACCTCAGCACAGTACGCTTCTGGGATTAAACCCAGGGCGTTACGAATACGAAGCTGAAGCGCTAACCACCGGAATTCCAAACGCAAAAACGTCACAAGTGCATTAAAAGACTCATATCAATAACATTTATAAACCATCAGGCAGTCTTTACGTCCAACAAAACAACAAATCGCCATTACAAATACCAGGCGGTTAATGATTTTATTTGGGAAAAAATCACAGTTCACAGGCTCAAAGGAACCCACGTACAAGCTGTCCAGCAGCCTACATAGTGCTTCACCCCTGAACACCGTAACCTTAATAGAGACTTCTCTGTTTTATGACGCATTCCAACTGAAAAATCCTGTCAATGTCGTGTGGCGGAAATGTTTTGCAGTGCAGTCTTGAGTTCAATGTGCTCGGGTATAGTCACACATTCGCTTGACTTACTGACGGACAATGAATATTCCACCCTGGAGATGAAGTGCTTGAGAACTGGTTGCTATAGACACAATAATGATTTCCTGACCTTGGCCTACGTCTTGACAGACACGCGATGTTTCCTGCGGCGAAAACGAAATATGTACTTTGCAAGCAGTGAGTTGCCGTTCCCGGTGGCCGCGCAATCTCAAGCGCAGGTCAGCGGCCGCTTGCTTATTGGGTTTGCGGGTTCGAATCCTGCCAGGTGCATGGATGTCTGTCGCTTGTGAGTGTTGTGTGTTGTCAGGTAAAGTCTCTGCGATGGGCTGATTCCTCGTCCAGAGGAGTCCTACCGAGTGTTGCGTGTCTGTGTGATCTATAAACTTTAACAATGAAGCAGCCAAGGCCCGAGTAGGGTTTCTGCGCCACATGGGAGGGGGGGGGGGAAGCAGAGAGTTGTGATTAATAATGAGCAATAATCTGTGAACTCACTTCGTTGCCCAATATACTCTCTGGATTTTAGAAACTAACAGAATAAGGAGAGTCCAGTGCCTGCCGCATATTCGACAGGTAAGCGACTAGAGTCTCCAGTGTAAAATCAGGTACAACACTGACGGGAGTTTTTCGCCTTTTCAATAGTCTCTCCAGACTAATGGGGGAATGTCCTCCTGGAAAAAAACCCTAGCTCTTACTGCTTCTCACTCCTTTCCAAATCATCGTATACTGATCCTCTCGTCTCACTGGCTGACATACTGCACAGACCTACAGCAGGAGCCTACAGGCTGTTCCACGTTCAATTAATCATAAGATAACCTGCACTGACATCATAACGTTGCTTATTTTATTACACACACACATAAAGTTCTTTTTTAGGGCCTGTTACTACGTGAAAATTAGAAAAATTGTATACACAAATTTTTAATAACATAGAAAAACGTGAAGAGTAACATGTCACCAGAAATACAATACACTCAGTCCAAACACAACTTTTGTTTATCGAATATAACCAGCTACATGTTTCGGCTAACATAGGCCATCATCAGGCTGGCCGCGAAAATAAAAATCAGAATAAAATGTCCACAGCTGCATGGGAGGTTTGAGATCTCGAACCTTACAAATATATTGTTATATAATATATACAAAACTATTCCTGAGACTGCATAGTAATTATATATATATTACACAACAACATATTTGTGAATGTTCGAGATCTCAAACCAGCCATGCAGATGTGAACATTTTCTTTTTATTTTTATTTTCGCGATCAGCCCGATGATGGCCATATGCTAGCCGAAACATGTAGCTGGTTATATTTTGACACACAAAAGTTGTTCGGACTGAGTACACTGTACTTCTGGTTATATTGTAAACACAACGGAGATGAATGGCCTTCAGATAACACGTCATTGTAACCTCACACAAGACACAGGAAAGTTAGGGAATTGAAAGGAACAGACAATCGATCGTTGCTATTTACATACACAGACATTACGTATACTTCAATTATTTACTGCCGTGCGCCGTAAGTGATGTAAGCACCACATGGATCGCATCATGCACGAAACCGCAGACACCTGCCTAACGACATAACAGCAGCGGTCACAAGCCAGGCCGTTTTATGTGAAGCCTACACCGTATATGGTCTTGCAACAACACCCTGACTCAGACGGGAAACGAAACGACTTTATGTCGCGGACGAACACAGATGATATCCGTATCACGCGACGTATGCGACAACTACTACAGTCGCGTAATACCATGAAACACCCCCATCATATCCATACGGTGATCTAATTTACAGTGTAACACTTCTGTCCGTCAAACATACTCACTACACGGTAAATTTACATCAATTATATATATACAAGAGACCAAAATATTGTTAAGTAATTGCTTTATGCAACAACACTTGATGTACCCCTTTATGGCGGATCAGTAGGGCCCGAAGCAAGTAGCAGTGTAGTGTTCTTACGACAGTTGTGTGCATTTGTTGGTTAACAGTAAAAAAAATTCTCCTTTTTTATTCTCTTGGGGGGAGGGGGGTAAAACTATGTCCACTTGGAAATGCGGTCTATAGTGGAACCACTGTCCGCCCCCATATGACATGAATGAAAATTAACGTTAGTGGAATAATAGCGGCAATGAGAAACATTAAGTTCTTTCAGAAAAATCTGTCCCAGTGTTGCTTTTCTAAGAATTATCCCACATGAAGTGACTTGGGAGTGAACCCGGGCCTCCACTGTAAATACCGGCGAATAACCGCCTGAGATATAGCACAGTCCCGCTAATTCTGTTTAGGGATATAATTTATTCTGAGAATTATTCATTCTGTGGGCAGTATGAGAATTTATGAATGTTAAAGTACGTGCTAATACCCTCTAATTTAACCCTTCAAAGACGAAGCGTATCTGTTTTGTATAAGGACTCGGTGCGTACCGCGCAGTAAACACTACACTTCGGTTATAAAAACCAGTCTCTTAATGTGATATAAGGCAAAAGTTGCTGTTTGTTCTGAGATCCGTACAAAACACATAAACGCAATGTGGGCACCACGTAGAATTTTTTAATGTTAAACCTGGTAGTATGTAAAGTTACCGCCAGGCTTTAAAAGGTTAATACATTAATGACCGTTTCCTGTATACGCCTAGTTAATACAAAAGCCAAAGTTCCCCATGTTCAGACAATGCATTCGATAAACCTCCGTCTGCTTTCGGAGTTGCTTAAGTCACAGGGTTCTGGACCCGAAGTGACATCATCATCATCATCATCATCATAACAGAACTTGCCACTTTTCACATTATATTCCGAACAGCTGTGGATATATTCCACAAGTCAATAGTTTCACTGTCACAAGACGCTTTCGTTTGAAGCACATTACGAAACCAACAACTCAAATATTCGAACTAAGTAGTACGTATGTGTTTGCGAAAGGTGTTTGTAGATACGGCAGATCATATGCACACGAATAGAAAGCTAATTTCGTCTGTTTGAGAAGGACATTGTTTTCAAATTAACTATCGGTAAACACCGAGAAAGATAAATACGGTACACGTAGCAGTACGTTACCTTACAGAAGACAGTAAAACCATACGGTGGCCACGCCTCTTCGAAACAGCTCTTCAACTTCCCGTTGTTTTCCATGTTAAAGTCACGACAAAGCATCCAAGCGAAGGTCAAAAGGCGTTTAGTACACACACGCCAAGACTGCAATATCCACGCGTCATTATACTGCAGGTAAAACATACACAAGAAATTCTGAAATTCTGGGTCACCATTATCTTCAAATCCGCACGTTATAACACGCAAAAAACAATCATCAAATTGTACAAGGAAATGCTGCAAAAACACACGGCAATCTTTTACCACTGCTTCAATGGACTAGTTTGTGTACACTAAAAACAGAGACCAGTCCTAATTACGAACTCACTGCCAGATGATTAACAGTGAATGAGAACGAACTATATGAACTAACGGATTGCAAAGAAAACAGAAAGACGCGCATTTGATTCGACAATCACGAACTGGAGATCGCTCGCGAGCAAAGAAACAGGTAGCCCCAATGAAGGCGAGCGTGCGACTGGCACACCAACGCAGACAAGGAGAAAATATTCGCCGGTCCGCAGACTTCTTCAAAGGAAGGAACAAGATTATCTTGTGTAACCATTTTCTCTACTTCCTCTTCATCAACGAGGTGGGTCTCACCTGGCCACTATTACCTATAGCAGGACCAGCCACGAAGCTAAGAGTTCAACAGAACGTCAGCCACGCCCGAATATAGCCTACAAATTGACGCAGTTTCCATGGCAATATAAACATAAAAGAATTCCAGACAAATGGGCGAAAACAAACACGTGTAACATGTCTGAAGAAAAAAGTAAAAAAAGGAACACGACGGAGAAGAAAGTGTCTACTAATACGCCTAAATGGTTAAACAAATGTTCTGCTCTTTCGCGGGTAACTGTAACCGAACGCAGACAAATTCGGCGTAGTTAAGGAAACCATAACAACGCTAGTGAAAATACGTCCAGATGTTAAGACGCTCACATTATAGTCCTTAAATGAAGACAAATCAAGCCAAACACATTGCTGGCACTTCGTATTAAAACTCTAAATTTAAGTAATTGAAAAATCATAAACACTGTTATTATTATAAAGTATTCGTGTGAGAACAAAAGATGTTGCATCAGCTGACAGATACGCAATTTAATTTGGCCATCTATTCCGCAAACGTCAGGCCTGTATGCTTTCTGTAGATCTACATTCCTTCTTGTGTGGGTATTAATTAGTTCGTAACACGCATACACATTGCCGTGAAAATTGTGATGACAGCGTTTATTAGCATGGGTACTTCAACTGAATAGAAGGCCATACTCGTAAATGAACGATTCCAGTGGCCACGCGGTCTAAGGCGTAGGTCTGCGGTCGAGCGCTTGCTGGGATCGTGGGTTCGAATCCCACCAGAGTCACGGATGTTTGTCTCATGTGAGTGTTTATGTGTTGTCAGGTACAGGCCTCTGCGACGGGCCGATCCCTCGTCCAGAGGAGCCCTAACGACTGTAGTGTGCGTTTGTGCGTGATCAAGTGAAAAATAAATAACCTCGACACCTGCTGTGAGTAGGTAGAAGAGCTAAGGACTACGAAACAAAACTCGTAAACCAAAAATTGCAGGAAGAACTCATCTTTGTCACAGGGATTATATCAAAACCAAGGCACTGACAGTTTTAAGGGCGACGGGTGGAAACACAGACTTGGCGTAGTTCATAATCGCTTCTCGCAATTTTGCGAACGCGCCTGAAAAGGAGAATGATTTCCACAAAAACTATCGTGACCACAGTTTACAATCAAGCTAAATGCTTTACTATCGACAGCGTGCCTTGACAGTCCCCTTATTTAAAAACAAAGCCAACACCGGATTTATACATTTTTTAATCACACCCAGTTGAGTGTGTGCAGTTACCACATTTATCTGCAGTTTCATGACTAAACCAAATACACAAAACTTGAAAGGACACGTGCAGTTCGAACTGTCGATAACTCAAATATGTTAATACCCGGAACGAATTTCTTCACAGTACAGAATTACGCACCGTTCACTGCAACAACATATCAAATACAGACAACAATTCATTATTCAGTCTGTTTTCTCTACAAGGATCCCTGTCCACTATTTTATACGTCGGTCGTGTTTATTTAAGTGGGTTACAACCAACCCGTGTGAACATATGCGTGATTCGTGGGAGCACACCAATGGGGCCAACAAGAGAACGTATGCAGCGGACAGACGGAAGGGGGGGGGGGGGAGTGCTGATCTGCCGCCAACGAACCATCACGAAGCACCGCTCATGTCCAGCAGAATCCCACAGACTATATATTCAACAAGGTAGGAAACGCACGCATAACGTACATTTCCTAACAGTTGTAGTGCGATCGGTAGCGTTTGCTTAATCACCTCAAAAGCTTCGAGATTTACGTGCAAAAATGTAATTGCCACGAAATGTGTGCGTCGTGTTTCTTACCCTTTTTACGTTAAAGACTTGCATAGATTAAAGAAAAAAACTGTAGTGTACACTGCAGACCTGTATTTGAATTCTTACACATGTTACTTCAAAGCGGTTGGAGCAACAGATCTCGTGAGCAAGCAAACCCACAGTCTGGTCCAAAGAGTCAACATAAGGGCCGGGACAGCGTAACCGGTACCTGTGCGTAGGCTAAGGGCTGGACAGTTGTGGAATCATGGCTCGATTTCCGATAAGGACGACAGATTTTCTCTTTTCCAAAACGTCCAACCGACCCTGCTGCCCATTCAACGTCCTATTCAGCGTGTACCGAGGACCCTTTCCCGGGTGTACAGTGGTCGAAGCGTGAAGTTAACCACTCATCTACGTCTCGTTTCGAGGTCAAGAATGCATGGACCTAAACCTCCAGTCCGTCATATGTCATGGCATGCATAAGCAAAAACTGACCTTCACTTTGCTTTACAGTCAACGTGTACAGGTAGTTGAGTAACGTTTAAGGCAAAAGGTGAGCAAACTCCACGTCGAGATTTAGGAAGAAACAAGAGAATCCCGCGTATGGTCATATTCCAACAGCTGTAGGTCAACACGCCTTAGGATATGACCTGAGATGGCATTAACCCACAATTCACAATCTCAGTATATTTATATTTTATCAACCGCCCAAGTTTTATATAATACTGATAAGGATTTGTAGGTTGTTTGACGATTCCCAATGGCACAGAGTTACTTTCCCTATCAACCTATTTACTTCATTTATACAACCATCCTGTGAGTTATATCTCCTGACTCCAATCGTGCGGTCATCATGTAGTTTGGAGACGGTATACTTTCAGCCTCTCTCTCGGCTGTACCCCCTCCTAGGGTTCTGGGCCAGCTTCTTGTACCACCTGGTGAGACAGACACGAACAAAAGATGTCCATATAAGAATCTACAACCTAAAACCTACTTGCTGACTTCATTATGATACTACACCTTTAAAAACAGAGGCAGAAAAAAAGGATAGTTTGATTTAATATCTTACATAAATTGCCTCCAAGTGTTTCACTTCACTGAACCAAAAGACTACAACTTCTTATTCGAAAATTAAGTCACAAAGAAGTAACTCATTCACTGTAGAAACAAACGACGTACATAAAACAGGAAACTCAAAGGGTTTCATAAAAGCATGAAAAGGTTATGATGAAGACAACACTTTCCTGACCAAAAAAGTTACTTGGAGACTTCGCAGTGTGTTTCACAAAACGATGGACAACCGCATCAAGAATGGCAATTTCAAGTCACGTCACCAACAGAGTTAACTAACTCGCAGACGACTTTAACGACGCTCCGTAATGTAAGTTGTTTCCTCTTTTCAGAATCCATCTTCTGTCTCCTGTCAAAAGACTCAAAGATTAAAATACACAAAACTACAACGTTACCTGCCATTAAGATATGTCAAAGCCGGTCTCGTACCCTAAAGTGAAACAGATGAAGGGTTCTGAGAAGAGGGTGCTGAGCAGAATATTTGAACCAGAAGACGGCGTAAGAAAATAGAAAAAATATAGACCCCAAACCTTTCCTAACTTGTATACTGCTTCTCATAAAATTTCAAATCTAGGAGAATGCGATGGGCGGGACATGTAGAACACGTGTGAAAAATACTGTTATGCGGAACCAGAAGTTAACCCGCTGGGAGGCATGGCATAAATGGAAACGTACGTGATAACTACTAAAGACGGAAATTAACCTGAGTTATATTTAAAGATTCCGTCCCTACCACACAGTAAACACACTCAGTCTCCATTACAGAAACCAACCACTTCACACTGCAGGGAAATAATCGCTGTTTGTTGTAAAACTCATGACAGACATGGAAGAACACCCTGCGGGCATAATGCAGAATTTCCGGAAGTGCAACCAGGTGGTACATAAAGTAACCACTGGGCTGTAAACGGTTACAGCTAATTCAGCACCGGCGCCAGTGGCGGGGTTTTGTAGTACATTGCCATGAAACTTCGCATTCCATGAAAGACAGGAAATTTCTTGACCAGCTCAGTGATCTTGAGTTTCTCGAGACTGACTCTACTCTATGTACATACTTGTAGTTCAATAAAATAAAATAAAATAAAACATTCCCTAACTGTAAGCGGAAAAATACAGAGGACGCAATAAAATCTTCAATCACTGCCTCAAAGGCAATCACCCCCATCAGGCATGGATGAAATGTATCTATAATCGACTTTCCTGCTGTTAGCCTTTATCAGGGCAATGCTTCATCCCGCAGCCAAGAAAATGGACAAACGTCCCTTCCCACAGCGGTGCCACGGCTACCCAAAGTGTTAGACCATGTCCCATAACGAAAACCGTCATAATGCTTTCTATTGCCATTGACCTCCAAAACAACGTCATTATCTACCAGTAAGATGTTATACATTCTAACAAGTCAAGGTTAAACCTTTCATTTCTACTTCAGATATGATCACGATCCAATTTTAGAAGCGGAAAATGCATAGCTGTAAACAAGATTATTGATTCGGAAGGCAATAGAAGTTACTAATACAACTGTCTTAATATTTCCCAATATTTAATCTGAATGACGCAGAAAAACTGAGGGTACTGTCCCTAGAGGCACTGCGAAACTGTTTGTTGCAAAAATTACAACAGTCCTGACACACATTGTCTAAAACAGATTTCGGAGCTTTTAACACACATCAACCTTAACAGCCTTAAGCGTAAACGCGAAGTACCTGAAAAAGACACAATGCTGTCACATTTAACAACGTCACGACTTGAGTACTCCTTGGAAACGGGGGCCTTAATCGAGGAGCTAAGAAACGAATCCTGCAGGCTTCTACAGACGCATTCAGTTAACCACTGAAAAAATGACGACAAGCATGGTGGGACATGAAGGCATATCCAGACGTTCCCAAACTCACTGCTGGGACATAGAAAGGCAAGTAGTTCAGCATTCTCTCCCGAGGTGCCGCAGTATCGCTACCATCATAGTCTCGTCAGTGTTGCAGCCATAACCCTCTGCACTGCTTCTCAACGGGTGTTTACTCTTATGTGTGTTAAGTGCGATACCTGATTTTACAATGTTGAAGCAACAGCGCCTTTGTGTTTGCTTCGAATTCAGGAACCCTGCACCGGAAATGTATGAAATTCTCAAACACATTCGGATATTTCGATGACAATTCCATGGGCAGAACGCAGACTTCTGCGGTGTTCAAACGCAGGAACCCCGGTCGAAGATCTCAGTGTTCAAGCCGTCCCTCACAAGTGAGACAGATAAAAACGTGCAGGAAGTTGCAAGATCGTCAACGAAAAGAAACGAAGTGCAATTTATGAGATCATGGGCAGGTTAGGCTTCCCGTATGGAGCACTGCAGCGAATTCTGAGGGAGGACGTGAACATGCGGCGGATCACCGTGAAGTTTATTATCTCGGTCGCTCATCGAGGGCAACCCGCAGAAATCTGCGGCCGCTAAAACGTGGATGTGGTCTTCCATCCTCCTCACTCGCATGATTTGGCCTCTTGTGATTTCTTCTTGTTTCCAAAACAAAAACGCAGTTACGAGGGCGTCGTTTCCAGAATGTCCCTGAAATTCATAAACCATCGCTGTCAGTCCAACAGGTGATTCCAAAAAGCCAATTCGAGTGTTACTTCCAGAAGTGGCAGAGACGCTGCACCCGTGTCATAAATTCGAAATGGTTCTACTTTGAAGCAGACAACACCGACCAATAACAAAGGTATGCATGTATTTTGTTACCGACTCAGTCCAGGGACTTCATTCGTATACGGCGAGAGTTTAACTGCACAGACGCGATTATCAATATGGAAGGAAGAAAACTGAACTGCGAGCTACAGCACGCAATTGTTTGTCTTGCCGTTTACTTTTCCACCATAATTTGTGGCCAAATAGCCACTTCCACGTAAAATGTAAACCAAACTTATAGAGTTATCCCTAGGCACGCAATGAGGGTATGTGGGGTTTTGGAGGTATAACACCACTCACTCTTAACATCGCCACCAGATCAGTTTCACACCTCGCCATTTTACCCCCGGGGAAAGCGCCCAAGGCACCTACTGGATAGGAAGCAGGGCGAGCCCCACAGACGAGCTGGGCGTTTTGGATAACAGAAAGCTCTGTTGCCCTTGCCGGGAATTGAACCACGATTCCTCGATTGCTCAGCCCGCAGCAGACTACACTATCGCGACCCTGCTATTATCACGTCTCGTTAGCGGATACAGCCGTTTGTAAACTGGACTCAGCTAAGAAACTTCATCTAGAACAGGCCATGAAGGACCAGGGGAGTAGAAGTATAGCTCGACTCTTTCTTTAACCTCGGCGTTAGATGGGGTGGGTGGTCAACGCCACGCCCCTGCCGCTTTAACCCCAGGACAGAGACCCGGTACCCACTGTACAGGAGATTGGGTAGGCCCCAGGGTTGGTCTCGTGCCCCCCCCCCCCCCCCAGCTTTCGATCCCCCAACCGTCCAGCCCATAGCGGGTCGCTATACCGACTACGCTACCCCGCCCCATCGACTCAACTAATAAACATTTCATTATTTGATTGCCAAGTATCGGCAGCAAACTTCGACTGTTATTGGTGTGACCATGTAAGCGAGATAACACTCTCAGCTTCAAAAGACGGGTTCCAACCCTGAAGGACTACAGCAAGCAAGATTAATTATATCTGCAAATGGAGCGCCTTTCTTCTTATCAATATTCCATCTTCAGACACGGTTCAGAGGTTTTAGAACATAAAACTGTGGCAGCACGATTCGATACCTGATTCAGGTCTGATTACAAAGACCTAATACATGTAAGACTATTTTCAAAAGCATTTTATCTTTATGATGCCAAACACCCCCAAGCAATTGGATTTCTTAACTGCGACTCATTCAGGAGGTGTGAGAAAGCGGTTGTCACGCTGAACTAAATTTGGCCACAACCTATTTGAAAAAATCTTCGGTCACACAATTTTGGTCAACAGCCCCCATTCAGCGTCGGTGTAAGCGTAAGCGACAATCACTTTTGTAACATCCTCAAAACGCATTTTTTGGTCACTTTCGGGCTGTGTACACAAGTAAAAAGCAGCGAAAACGTATCTGACTGCATACTGCTGCGATATGTGGAGTCGTAGCTTTACTGGCAATAAAGGTAAAGCAATCCCACTACAGGCCTGGACAGGCCTTAGGGCTCCAGGAGGTTGAGGCTCCCAGATTTCAAGACAGTCGGCACATGAAGGTGGTAAGGTTTTCGGCCGGCCGCCTTTACCTCCCAGGAAATACTCCTGCTACTCATTTCTGTTACAGACTGAGTCGACACCAGGGCCGTAGTGCGGCCGCAAGGATTATGTCGATGAAAAATTCTAGTGACACCATCGGGAATCGAAACCGCGACCGTCCGACTTGTAGCGCAGCGCCTCAACCGACTGCGCCACCGCGTGCCCGCAGGGTAACTGGTAGTAGGGACAATAAATATTCCAGAGATACTTGTGGTCATGTAGCTTTGCAAAATCAGGAGTTGGACAGACCCGTCGTGCCGAAAAACTCGTTGTGCAAGGCTGTCGACTGCATTTGCTAAGGGCCAAATAAGGTCAAAAGTCGAGTTCCGTTGACAAATCGTGTCACATGAATGTGCTGGGATCATCCGCAGACCTCTGCACCACGAAAGAATAAAACATACCCATGCAGTACAGAAACCAACTACTGAAGCCACTCAGAAGTTCAGCAGCTAACAAACGGATATTTTAACTGCCCTGAATGAGTAGGTTATTCATATTGAAGAGCCATCTGAAACTGTGACTGCCACTTGCGGTAAAAGTTGCAGCATTCAAGCCTCTGCAAACACAGCTCAGTTGCATAAGATAATGACTTTTTTTCATGTTTTCGTCGCCCATTTTGCACAGTTCGCATCCCACATAATGGGAGATATTTCGAAAAGACACACAGCAAACCCCGACAACCAGCACACCGGTACCCAAAACTATAGTTTTAACTAAGGAGGTATGTGATTGCGAAAAATATAAACCACAGATAATGCTTTGAAACTTTGAACCTTCTAGTCATGTTGGATTTCAGAGTCTTTCCCCTACAGCTGCCGGTTTCATCTGGGGCAGGTGTGTAGACACAGTGAAAGTCGACTTGAAAACCGAATATAAGGTGAAAGACTCCAACTGAATCCCCGCTCCCCAAAAACGAACTAGATGTGCTACCAATTCGAGCAAGACTTACGGCAGTCCGACACACACGGCATATTTTCTTTAATATTATATTACAGTACCACCGTGGAGACACGGGTTCCACACCAGACCACTCCATATCGGAATTAGTGGTAGGGAAAGTGGCATTTGGACGCGTTTTCCTCCGACTACTTCGGTTTTCCCCTGTCACTATCATTCCACCAACGCCCCACATTCAAATTTCAGTTGTCTGGGCCGACGCTATAAAATCACACCGTTAGCAATAGACAGCGTCGTTAAATAGAAACAGTTTTCTCCCTCACACACTTCTCTACGTTGCAGCAACTCATGACACATGGGGGTTATACACCTCGTATTGGCTACAACCACGTGTCTACAAAATGCATCAACGGTTATAATGCATAAAGAAACACAAATGCTGCAGTACACACAGACTGTAAGGTCGGTATGAATTGGTCCACAACACAGTACAGATCGCTTGTTGCTTTTTATATAAGTTGCTGCTTATATAAGTCAACGACGGCAGTTCTGCGGCTGAAGCAGTTTATATCAGAATGATTACAAACATTAAAGGTAACAAAGTACGCGTAGGAGCCAAAGCCTACTTTGTTATTGCACACATGTACCGTTCTGCCCGTTAGTATTATTATTATTGTTGTTTTATTTCATTTTTTTGTGGAGAACTTATTGCTAAACCGCAAGAAGCTGTAGACCGATACTCGTACGTTACATTTGTCGGATATAACCTAAAATTTCTTTCGCCCCCATGTTCGTAATTATGGACTTACAAACAATATACAACACACAACGTGCTTCTGCAGCTATGACTATCAACGTACCAAATTTCACATACCCTGCTCCAATTGTTTATTAATTACTGTCATCAAACCGGAAACTTGAAAACAAATGTTATAACAGTTGCTATTTTGTTACATTACATTTAACAAAAATATGACCTCAAAAAGTTGTATACTTCCCCAGGATCTATAATACAGCACTTCGTCTCTCCACTCGAAGGAAAGTGTTCTATCCCAGGATCTATAACACAGCACTTCGCCTCTTCACTCGAAGGAACGTGTTCTATCCCAGGACAGACTAAGTACGATTTGTGGTACACAATCTGGCACTTGGACAGATTTTTCTCCGAATATTTTGGGTTTCCCCTCCCATCATCATTCCATCAATGCTCCATAATATCTTACTCGCTTTTCAACGATGCAATACAATCTCACCAAATAACAGCGTCATCAAGTAACGCACTTAAAAAAATACGCCATTTCACAGGACATAAGAGGAAGTGACATTAATGTAGCTTATGTCTGACAGGTTCACCCGTTCGCCTTGTTGTTATTCCTCACTGCAAGAGATCAGAAAGTACAGCACATTGGTGTCTTCCGCTGTTACTATGTTCATTCAACTGAACCAAAAATTGAAATGGGAGCAACACAGGCAGCACGGTGATCAATACGACCGTTCTTTCAAATACTATGAAGGAAAGTACGTTACGAACAGGTTAGCATAATGTTATTTGCCTAATAAGACGCAGACAAAAACACACCTGCAACGACAGCGTAACAGCAACACTCCTGTATATGCAAGAACTGCTGGTTTCGGTCGTCTAACCAACCATTCTGTGTCCGATTTTCGTAGTTTCATCAGGCCTTCACGCTCATGTTGAGATATCTTGAAAAAGGCAATAATCGCTTCCCAATTTATCATTCACAATCCTATCACTCGACGCCACACAGACCTATCGAGTACTTTTGAAATGCTTCATTAAACAAATAAAAAATCAGAAATAAAATACTGTTATGGTCAGTTCCTTGTGCGTTGTTTTATTAAATAACTGTAGTGTACACCACACAAACACACTTACGGGTACCGCAAATTACATAGCAGCACTACCGTTAGTTAATTTCCTTAAACTCAGCCTACACAGTAAAACGTAACCAATAATTTTACAAATCCTAACAGCATGCTACTAGGAGTGTTTACTGAGGTCGTAAACTTGACCCACGGAACTTTCGTAACAAGTATACTGGCGAAAATTTTTAAGATACTGGCAGCAATATTGTTAGAGGATTCTGCTATAGGCTATGTTTTATAACCATTATAAATGAGGTCGTACGGTGACACCTCGACATCACTCCCAAAACAGGCACGCCTCTCTGTGACAGCGACCTCAAGTTGTCAACCACCTCTTGGCAGCTAAAGCTTGCGGAATCAGATGCTTAATTGGAGTCCTTAATGTCTACAATTTTTTCGTACGGTAGCACAATGATCCAAAGTCACATGCAGCAATTCACGACTCGGCCCTCAAGCGATTATTATAATTGTTATACAAGTCAAACACACCTTCGTGCTGGCTGTACATGCTTCTCCTAACCTAAGGTAAGTACAGACTCCAGTGTTTAACCACTTTAAGCCTGACAAAACGAAACTGTTCTTTCCTTATGCCCCTCGGTTTCCGAAAGAGCAGCACTGTTGTTCACCCGTTTGTTCTGTTTAGAATAGCTTTAAAGATGGAAATGTGTATGGAGCAATAGTAAACGATACTGACTGGAGAAAAGCAAAGTACTCGGAGAAAACCCTGTCCACCACAAATCCCACATGGACCGGCCCAGGTTCGAACCCGGGGCGCCGCGATTAAGAGGCCCACGATTAACCACCTGAGCCATGGAACGTGCTTAAGACTTGGTGGTGGGTGACAGAGAGTACTTTTCTGTCCAATGCTCCCGGAAATCCAAAAAAAAAATGCTTTATTTGAAAGTTCCCAGGCTTCCTCGCCATTCCAACACTGAAAATCGTCTAAATTAGGCCGATAGTATACACAAAAATTCAGTTCCTGTCTCGTAGAAAACATACTCCATCTCCATTACAAACGACAGTCAGTTGTTCAGGCAAGTAATCACTGTATCCTTTGAGAATCATACGAAAGACATAAATACAATGTGTAGGGAAAATTCGTATTTTCGAATGCTATTGCAAGTGGTACACACAGATACCACTCCGTTTTAAATCCATAGTGATAAGGTGAAGATTTATATATGGACCGAAGAGAAAGAAATAATCAGTAGAAATCCAATAATAGCACTGAGAGAAACTTGATAATCTTCAAATATTGTTACGGTGATTAGCAACACGTGGACGAGATAGTAGAGATGACAACTACATACACTTTAGCTGGAAATTTCGCTTAGCCTTGCAACTACGATGAGAAAAGCAAGCAGGGATGAGGTCTACAATGCGCACGCATCACCTAGATTCTTACTAACACACCTTTGATCTTCTTACGCAAGAGTTATCACCGTTACAAACCGATGGCTTTTGTCTACAGCCATGATATACGGAAAAACTGCAGCTTACAAGAGAAAACGATCTTTGTAAATCTGAGAAAGCGGTCGTAAATGAGAAACTCGTATCTGTGTTATCGCACATTACGCAAAACGCAACCATAAAGTTATTCTACGGCAGAAAGGTCATGAGGAAGTGCCGACATAGCTCTGCGCATCCTTAACCGCAACATCAAATGGATGCGAGGGGCAGGCTCCTGCCGTTTTAAGCTTTGGGAAGCATTCCCTGGTAGCTGCCGGTCTGGGTGTGGTGATGAAAACATTAAATCCCTACTCCTCCTGGGAATCTAACTCCCTGCGCGCAGCAGTCACCCACCACACTGATTAGGCCTCAGCCATAAAATAAGTCAATACATTTTTTAGCAAGGGCGTCGAAACTTTTCCACGTCGCTTTAAAAAGTAAAATAAAACGTAAAAACACATCTTCTTGTCAAATTCAAGTTCGTAATATTTCAGCACTAGAGACAAATTAGCAAATAGGCCTATATAGACACTAGCACTAAACCCTCATACTGGTCTGTCTTTAACACTTGCCTGACAAATGAAAGCTTTATGTCTGTGAGCAGCGTGTCAATCGATGGTCCCACAAATCACCCACGGCACGAGTTCCGGTGTCCTAAGGCGAAGAAATGAAAACGGCCGCACGACAAATTCGCGCACAGTAAAGGCGGAACTCCAGCCGACATGTGGCGAGAGTAATGGTAAAGTTCAACATTAACCCTTTAAAGACGAAGCGTATCTGTTCTATACAAGGACTCAGTGCGTACCGCTCTGTAAACACTCTCCACTTCAGTTATAAAAACCAGTCTCTTAATGTTTTATAAGGCAAAAGTTGCTGTTTATTTTCAGATCCGTACAAAACACATAAACGCAATGTGGGCACCACGTAGAATTTTTTAATGTTAAACCTGGTGGTATGTAAAGTTACCGCTAGGCTTTAAAAGGTTAATGTCTACTGGGATGTGACATCGTGTAGTCTGGTAGTTGGACTCGAGAAATTACACAGTTCAATCTACACCGAAAGGCCGCCACGGCCGCTTCATTCCCCGGGAAGAAGCCCACAATACCCTTTATGAGGCGTAAAATTTATTACATAAGTCGTTTTATCTAGACAGAAACCATGCTAAATCGTGACCGCATCACTTTTCAGGGTTCAGACCGGTTTCAGTATACAACATCAGTACCGTTCACTTGCTTAACCACCGATTTTAATGTTCCTTTGTGTGAGTTCATGCGCAGTGGGAATATTTTTGCAGCACGCGACAGCGAAAAGGTTTGTAGCAGTGCATATCGTAACTTACCTTCTGCGTGTATTCCTTATCCAAGCCACTGTTCCTGCTTTTATTCACCACACGCAATGTGTATGATCACAACACCAGGACCTTAGAAAGCGAACACCATCCTTTCATGTTACAATACAAACACACGGTGGTTTCTGTTGACTGAAGCGAGAGAGTTCATGAGGTCACCATTCTTTCACTGCAACGCAGACATGCGGACGGTCCTCAATTTTCAATCGCACGTGTACACGAAATGGCCCGCACTCTGGGCGGTACAGATCACTCGACATTCACCGGAAGGGGCACGTCAATAAGCCATAATAACTTACAGATGCGACACGCTCAGCGCTTAGATGTCATGTGGGCAATTGTAAATACAAAATCGGAAAGCACACAGACAAGATGATCGTGATATGTAAACAATATCAATCGATCACTAACGATCAACACTGCATATGGGGATTCAGGTTTTCTGGGATGTGACTTTATATTAAAAGAAGTAGAAATAACAGTGAAAACCCCTTTGCAATTACAATATATCGAAGCAAAATCGGTGACTTATAATAACACAATAATAAAAAGGGTACACTAAACCAGGCTGATGTGTATCAACAGTCTATAACATGCAGAAATTCTTAAGTTATGCACACATACAACAATCCTAAAGTTACGCTTAGGGCAAGCGAACGATTGCTGGAAGAGTAACCGCGTTCGAAGCTCATGTCCGTGAGATGGAACGTCCTCAGCAAAAACACAATACAGAGATTTAACAGAGATTACAAACACAAACAAATGAAAACCTGTTCTGAGGAAATGTACGAATATACCATCAGCAGACCCTATCCTATTATACGAGGCTCATACGATAATGTGGAATATCATGATGATAATAATCATTTGGTATCTGCATCTGTATAATTATACAGGTGCAAATACCAAACGATGGTTTACCTGATAGGAGATGGTACGATGGGGAGTAACTGACTTCCAAAGAACCCTATATCCAATAACGACTATCATCTTGTAGCTACAGATGGATGAGAATATACACTCCCACCAATCATTCAGCCATGTCTGTTTGGAAGTAAAAGACTGTCCACGTCTATGAATGATTGCCCTGCATTTGAATACAATAGCTAACCTGTGAAAATGACATGTCTGAAGACTCGGATCGTCTGGTTCTCGGAGGATAACCTACGAACTACTGCCTGTGGAAGGCATAGACACTGTGGGGATGTGTCCCAGTTATAATCTAGCAGACATACTGACAAATGAAATATAAATAACCTACATCGTGTGCTATTATTCATGTTAAACGGAAAATCTGGGACTTAATTTCCAAACATGCAAATACTAAGTTCCGTGTTTCCTGCCCGTTTTTTTGTATGTATTCGAATACACCTAATTATGGTCATAAAGGAACATCTCAGAAGTAGGAGTCAAACACTAGGCAGTGTAATATGAAAACAGACTTCTTGCTTTGTTGCTCAGTTCTGGTAAACTTACAATACCAAAGACTGGACACAGACGTCATTGAGGATCTGTGTACCCACGCGTGCAAACACCAGTGAGATTTCTATCTACTGTCCTCCGTTCTTCAACGTAAATACTGGGATGGTACCTTACTGCAGGCCTAGATTAAGATGGCTCCCTGCCGATGTATCACAGTTCCATAACCAATGCAGTTGAAAATTGGTAAACCTTGATAAGACATGTACAGTTTTGTGCATAACACAAGGACCACGACATTATTAATAAAACAAGTTACTTTGTTTGACAACTTAGCTACATGTTTCGGCTTAAGAACAAGACATCATCAGGCTAGTTGCAAAATATGTGCAGAGGAAACATTACAGAATTCTTGTAGTTTCAATAAGGCCTTATGATCCCAGTGCTTTTAAACCCAGTTTGACTTTTAAAGGACAAATACTGTCATCAGAATTGTCCCCGATATACAAAGTGGCCAAACGCCAACTTACCAGTTAGTAAAACGTACACTACAATACGCTGTAAATTTCTTTGTTACTTACCGAATACACAAGAGTTATTCAAAATGAGATCCTACATGTTCAGTGTACAACTCACAACGCTGGGATACCGTTTTACGAACTGACAACGTACTTTAGTGCACATTTTACCAACTGGCTGACATCTCGGCCACTCTGTGTAATACTAAATTATATTATATTATACTACATTACATTATATCTAACAGCTTAGGCTGATATTATTGTTTTGATGCAAGCGTTTCCTGGATTATAGGATAATTAGAACTTCAGTAGACATTAAAATTATTCTTTAGAGTTAGTACTACTGCAGACTCTCCTTAGTGGACGTTCGGCACACATACATGTCAAATACTGCACGCGAGTTAAAATGTGTTCTTATATCCCAATGCAAAACTTTTATCGAATAAGATAGGCACACATAGCATCCAAAAGCTGATCAAGCATTATAACCCATGTACGCACGTCGTATGCGCCAATACCATCACAACAGAACCTGAATGTGCTTTCAACATAATTTTTTAAGAACTCGTATACCCAAATTGCCTTCGAAGTCCTTTAACAAAACAGTCTAAAACAACATAATTTTTAGTAATGATTTTAATGTTTACAAAACAGAAAATTCTAGGCATCTCGTAATGCGGGAACAACTTATATGAAAAACAATATCAGCAGCCTAAGCCGCCAGATGTAATACATCTAACATTATACATCGGGAAACATTTTGAGGATATTTTTCATCGATAATTTAAATTAGAAGTACAAGGACGGGGCTGTCAACATCTTGTTAAAACTATAAGAACTTTGTAACGTTTCCTCTGCGCACTTTTTACTGTTAAACTGAAACATGCAGCGAATTGTTAAACGACGAATTTTGTTTTATTCATAAAATCGTGTTAGACGGGCGTGCTACGGCATTTGATCCTTGAAAATACGTCGCTAAACAGACTCACAGCCAAAGCAACTATCTTACTGTTCACCTGTCCGTCCGTTCGTCCATCCATCCATCCATACATCCACCTATCCACCTATCCACCGACCGACCGACCAACCAACCAACCAACCAACCAACCAACCAACCAACCAACCAACCNCCGACCGACCGACCAACCAACCAACCAACCAACCAACCAACCAACCAACCAACCAACCTACCTACCTACCTACCTACCTACCTACCTACCTACCTACCTACCTCTATATATCTATTTATCTCCATATCCACCCATCCATCCGTCTATCTATCTATCTATCTATCTATCTATCTATCTATCTACCTATCTATCTATCTATCTATCTATCTATCTATCTATCTAATCTGCCTGCCGATTTATCTGTAGAGATAACACCATACTCTTGAGGAAATCTCACGCAACAAAACAAAACGTACCGCACCTACGGCACAGCACAGTATATAAAAAAAACTGTTGCGGGCTGAACCAGTATGCAAGAGTGTCAAGAAACTGACAGACTTGCATTTCACCTGCTGACTCAGCAACCATTAAAATGAAGGTCCGACACAACTGACAGACAATGATTTTCGTCTGTAAGTCGCACGCACACATAAACAGAACTGTAAAATGCCGATATAATTCATTCGTGTAAACGTAGCTTAAATGTTCAGAAATAACGCCGTGACTCTGTGGACAACTGCAGGTGCTGTTCATTCGGTCTGAACTTGACAAACGCACAATACCAGCGACGGCTGTCAGTACAAAAGTGACACTATTTCCACAGTTATCACGGAGTGGGCACCTAGCCTTTTTCGATTCACGACTACTCGTAAAACACGAATGTTTTATAGACTTTCAGTAAGGCTCCTTGGACAGAGGACTAGCCCACCGCGAGGCCTCTGCACACATAGAAAAGATATAGAACAACGCGGACAGATGACCAGGTGAGGCGGTACGTAGACAGCCGTACCGGTCATCACTCAGTAGGGTCCGATGGGAATATCTACGCCTAGCACACGACAATCGCTTCCCCTTGCACCTTCCCAAGTATGTGCTACCCCACCTCTTCATCTGAGAATGGAAACAGAACTGGTTGGTAAAATGCATAGACACCGTTCACTGTCTAATACAACCATCACTTTCGCTGTACTTTTGATACAGTACGCCCGACAGGTTTCAAACTGTTTGGTTCACCACTGGCGGCTTCCATAGGTTTCTACTAAGGACCTTCAACGGCTTTATCGATGGCATCAGATATTTCATATTTCTTTCATGTTGGGTTTGAAGTATTTTCATTCAAGTCGCGATATATCAACCTCTCGATCTGCAATGGTTAACCCTTTTTCGTGTGACCTAGTTATAATTATGGTGTGATCTTGCTTTACTTTAGGGTCAAAATCCCATATGGAAGCCCCTGGTGATGAATCAAACTGTTGTAAAAATGTCGGGCATATGTGACAAAATTACAACCAAGATAGTGACGGTATTAGAAGGTGAACACTGTCTATTTATTCAACAGTGCAACGATATATCAGTAAAAATAAAGGACCCAGTCTATGCTCCGTTCAGAATAGCAGATGATGGAGTCCATAAACCACGTGGTCACAACTGTTACCTGATTAGTTAGTTCCTTATTCCTAATTATTATAATTATCATTTTATTGTTATTGGTAACATTCAAATTAAATATTCTGCTACTTTTTCTTTGTTAAACAGTAAGCCCGTCACACTGACCTGACTCGCCATACGGATTCACATGGAGGATAAATGCGAATACAGCCTATACGCAATAAGCAGTCGACGACACCTGATAATGGGTGGCCTTCCAGCTTGAGGGTTGGAGGAAGCTAACGGGCTTTAACCGTGAAAGACTATCGCGTTACCAAAAGTTGCACTAACTTCAAAGGGAAAACACAGTTTAAAGTGTTAGAGAACAGGGCGTTGAGAATATTATTTTGATCCAAGAGGAAGTAACAGAGTATATAGATCATGTCTCACATATTCAAGCATGAGCTGGACAACAAATATAGCACGCACAAGAGCCATGATACATTCAAACAACATATCGGTTGGAAGACATCTGTGTGGAAGAAACAATAGGCATGTAATTTAAGATAAATAATTAAGCTGGTAATAGAAAGACGGAAAGATATGCAAAGCATATGGCAGCAAAAATGTCTGAAAGTAGCTCATTATCACTGTATCGGGATATGAATTTTTGGTGGGGATGAAAGGTCTTCAGTAGTAGTAGTAGTAGTACTAGTAGTAGTAGTAGTAGCAGCAGCAGCACTAGTAGTAGTAGTAGTAGTAGTAGTAGTAGTAGCAGTAGTAGGAATTAAAACAAGAGACTGCTTGGAAGATTACGCGTTGGTACGAGGTAGAACCGTAACATTAAGATGGGTTTTCAAATGAATAGCGACCAAGAGCGAAAGACAGGGTCCAGTGACATGCTACTAAGTACACGGTAATGAGGTAGCCCAACTATAAAAGATGGGGAATTTCATGACTCTTAGCATCTCTAGAAGGACTCTGCACAATGGATTGATCTTCTCAGACACACATTTTAACAAACACGGCACGCAGGTTCTGTGTACGGTAGATGTGAAGTTACAACTCCAACCTGCCCATCACTAGAAACACTTATTCTTCAAACGGCACTCTGAACGACAATATGGACAGCGAATGGATCAGGTAAATTAGCGCTTTAGAGAGTACCCTACGTGTGAAAACGAAGGAATTTCAAACAGAAAAAAGACTGTAAAAAGCGTGCTTAAAGCTTGACGTTTTTTGTTTCCGCTTCGAGGTAGCAGAAGCACGCATAATGATCAAGCCCATGCACCGACGGAAACAGGAAATCGGAAATTTACGGACGCAAACTGCTTTTTTCATCGCCCCCGAACAACGTTTCATATACGACAGCTTCACGATGTACAACCTCTGCAGTTGGAACAGTGTCACTAAATAACTTAAAGAGTCAATCGAACAGTCAGTAATCTATGACTAAGCGACAACGGAAAATCTACCGCCAACAAAGAACATTCTTCAACACTGCCACACAGAACATTCTCACGCGGGAGGTGTCACACTGTACGCACACATAACAACTTAACCAAGCCATCAGTCCCTCAAGCCGTCACGAAATACACGTTATATTCCAACGGACAGACTACTTTAAACCGCACGTACGACCCGGCTGTGGAAGTTCTATTGATCTTCACAGGATGTTACGCGCATGTGCCGCCATCCTCATCCTTTGGGCTCGAGCCCGATCGTGAAAATACATAAGGCCAAGAGACTGGCGCTCATTTCCGAGTTCCAAGTACGGCAGCTCGATGTGATGCTTTAATAACTAAACTTCCATGACCTAGGTAAGTTAAGCCTCACTGAGAAGGGACGTTGTGATGTGACATGCTGGTCGTCACGGGTTACTACATATCACAAAGACAGCCACAGATGCGTCCAGAAAAACAGGTGTCGTCAACGAGGAGGGATTCTGGGTGGTATCGAACCCAGCGCCCAAATGACAAAATAAGAGCTAACCTATGTGTGTATAAATACTAATACGACTGTCAAATTTCTAAATTAAAAATTGTCGCTTTTTGGATGTAAATAAATTATGCAAGAAGAAATAAAACCCCTGTTCCATTCATGTGAATAATTAACTAATAAACGGGACAGAATAGACAAATTCGACAGAAGCTGATTAGCTCTCCCATGATCAAATACTGCTCCGTCTTTTATGAAACCCAAAGGTTCATTACCATGTTCACAAGAACATGCCATTGTTACGCAAATAATATGCCTACAATAAGAGCAAGTTCGTTAGGAAAATTACGTTTCAGCCGTAACTGTAACAAAAATTGTTTCCTGGTGGAGGCTTAAAAAGGACACAAAAGAGCAAAGAATGAAACGCAACTTGATACTGAAGTTTGGTGCACTTATATGACACAATGGGAAGTAACAAATTCAAAATTAAAAGAAAGTAGGGCGATTTCTTGACCACCTACGTGAATATTAGCTTCCCATGGGCTCTGCTCCACGGGGTTACTCATGCATTCAACCGTAAGATATGTTCTGTAATTTCCAGTCAGCCATGCGCTATCCTCTTCTTTCTGCATCTGCTCTTCCTTCAAAGTCGAATGAATGTCGTGGTAAATCCAGGCCGCTTACCGTCTTTACAGAATGTCAAATTCTGAATCACAAATTCTGGTAGCTATCAGGCAGCTTACAAAAAGACAACTAAACCAGCACTTCACTACAAATTATGTGACGACGCAGAGTTCCATACAGCTTCACGTTTGGTGGCCTGTTTCATCGGCCCGCAAGTGCTGTCAACATTAGCCAAAGTGTTGAACAACTCCGTGATGCAATATGATACTGGCGAACGGACTGTAGAGGTCTGCAAACATCAAACTCCAGGTCACAGTTGAACGCCCTTTGTATACACAAACGGGAATAATTCGTTTGTCAAGGTGCATGTTGTACCGTAGAGTACGCGCGCGCTATTCGTTCATGTTTCCTATAATCGTTATCTCAGAACTGGAAGCCTAACAGCCACATTCTTTAATTGAAATACTGTGCCTTCTATTCAATTCATAAATAAATATTTATTCATTTTGGTTGTAAAAACCCTCCAGTAGCGTGCTCTAAATACACGTATTACTTCATAATCACCGATCCTGCTGGCCGTGCTGTCAAAGGTGTTGGTCTGAAGCCCCTCGACTGCAGGTATCGCGGATTCCAATCTCGCTGAGGGCATGGAGGTTCGCCTCATCTGTTTGTTGCGTCGTGTAGGTAGCAGCCTCTGCGACGAGCTGATTAGTCGTAGTGGAGTCCTACCATGCGTGTGTGTGTGTGTGTGTGTGTGTGTGTGTGTGTGTTTGTGTGTGTGTGTGTGTGTGTGTGCGTGTGTGCGCGCGCGCGCGTGTGTGTCTGTCTGTGACATAGAAACTTCAACAATGAGGCGGCCTAGGCCCGACTTGGGCTGTTGCGCCACACAAAACAAACCCATAATCAGAATTGTGTAATATTTCACTGTCCCCATACGCATTTGTAACACTTTAAGTCTAAATTCAACATTACAGCATTCTGGATTTGAGACTGGAAAGGCAATATATTGTCCTAACGCAAGAAGATGAAGATGGAAATGATAGCGATGATGATTTCATACCTGGCTCATTACTGTCAATTTTGTCAGTCTGTATCATTCCCTCCGTCGTACTTCTTGGCAGAGATACGGTGTATAATTGCAAAGATAAACGCACAAACGATAATCACAAAAAAACATGAACCACACGTTCTTTAAGTTCGTAAACAATGACACTTGTCGGAAAACACATGCCACCGATGACGGCCTGTGCAAGTCACGCCCAAGACACCCTTAAGACTGGAACCGCTGCCGGAGTTTGAAACAATGGATGTATTCCTCTAACCAGGTTGCATGCCCGCCTGCCCGCCTTCTTGCCTGCCAGCCAGCCAGCCAGAAATACACACGCCACGGAAGTATCCTGAGTGTCAAGGCTCACACGTCTCAGGAAAGAACAAAACCAGGGCTCCGTCTCTAAAAACCGGGTCACAAACGGCAACTTTGATATTAATTCCGAGGTTTACGGTCGTATGAACTAATTTCATCCCAGTGGAGCAAAGACCACTCCAAAGAACGATCGATCACCCTTATGACAGCCCCTCCAAGTGTGTTCAGGGTTAGCAAGAAGTCACTAAAGCCTCCTTTCAAAACTCTACTCACTGAAATCATTATTATCTTCCGATCTCATCTGATGGGACATAATGATTGGAGGCGACACAGCGGAGTAAAATAATCTGAGAACTAAAAACACAAGCCGATCACCTCGGTCTATTCAAATATCCGACCAAACGACACCTTCGTCTTCTTTTTCTTCTGCTGCAACCTCAAAATTGACAGGAAGGCACCTGTGAAAACGACCTTCGTTGGATTAGTCACTGTGTCAATTACCTGCTTCAGACTCTTCACTGTCTTTATCATTCCCTCCAAACATTACGTCAACCAGCATCTCGACAAAGGCCTTCGCGTTATTCCTGGTTCTCAGTTTTGTACGGAATGTCCAGCTTAAAGCGCAACCCCCGTCACAGATTCTACGAGTGTACATCAATAATCTGCAGTATAAATATGCACTGGGTGTCTTTTTATTGCTCGGCTTCTCCACAGCAACCGATGATGTTGCCCATTCTGCAGTGGTCAGACATGCAGAGCCCCGCGTTAAAACATGATCCGTGTACTTGCACAGTTGGTCTCCGGGTTATCAGTGCATACTTATCACTCTGCCAGACAGCCAATAGATGATGATGACGACGACGACGATGTGATGATGATGATGATGATGATGATGACGACGACGACGACGACGACGACGATGATAAATAGCTATTTCGAAGCCGGGAATTTAAGCCAGGTCTTGCGATGCCTTACCTCTAGACCACCGAAGAAGGGTAGCATAACCTACCAAACCACAATCAACACAACCACCTCACGTGGGCCTAATGGCACAGTCTTACCAGACATCGTATAGTGAAGTTCAATATGCAACTGGAATATGGTGCATCCTTGGGATATTACCTGTATTATTTGTACACTACGATAAATGCCATCACGTAACGTCTTCTGCCGTAGGCTATAGGCACAGAACCTATGCTGTTTCACTCTCCGTGCATTACTTCAAAATGAAGGGTACGTTTCGAAACAGACATTCAGAAAGAATTACTAAAGAAATAAACTGCATCAAGCGCAACAAATTTGCCAGCTATGGTATATTTAAAAGACACGAAGAATTCCTTTGCGTACACTGCCAACTGCGGATATCACAGAAAAACAAATCCCAGCTTAGTCGGTTAGGATGAGTTTCACGAACTCTACTGGGCTATTAACCTGTGGCCTGACAAACAAAACAACACCGGTAATTTCACTACAACCATGTGGCCTATTGCAATAAGCTTTAGTTAAGACTACAGCAAAATGTAACAACGCGCGTGTAGTACTGCAAGGTTAAATAATCACGACATGTTTCGGCACTGCAACGAAAACAAAGTTCAGATGATCATTCACTGCTCCAATGCCATCAACATCTGGTCTTCCTTATAACTCTGTTACATACTGATATTATTTAATCTGTTCTGCTTGTGCTTTATTGTGGCTAAAACCACTTAGGGAAGTCCTTCTTCAGAAGCTGGTAGTCGTTCGGTCGGTCAAGAAATAGCACATTTTTAGGAAATCCGATTGTTGATTACTGTGCTCAGGCGGCCCATCACTGAACCTTATACCCAGCCACTATAACCCAGTACAGACCCTCACATCGTACCACTTCAGATATACATTAAACTCTTGGGACTAAAATTAACACGAAATTATATTTTACAAAACGTTTCTATACACAGTAAGCACATTTCGCCTCCATTACAAATGCTATCTGGGGAAGAATTCGTTGTTGGCTGTAGTAATGAGACAGATTACATACCGCTTGGGTAGCATGTAGAGCTTTTTAATGTCAAAGCTGGTACAATATGCTCGTTTTCTAACCACTGGGCTTAAAAGGGTTAACCTTTTAAAGCCTAGCGGTAACTTTACATACCACCAGGTTTAACATTAAAAAATTCTACGTGGTGCCCACATTGCGTTTATGTGTTTTGTACGGCTCTCAGAACATACAGCAACTTCTGCCTTATAAAACATTAAGAGACTGGTTTTTATAACCGAAGTGGGAGTGTTTACAGCGCGGTACGCACTGAGTCCTTGTAAAAACAGATACGCTTCGTCTTTAAAGGGTTAATATTACCCTGCCGTCTACGTCTAGACTTTCTACTTCTAGCACCAGAGCACGAATACTAAATAGAGTTCAGTATTCAAGACAGAGTGACTGGAAAGTAGGCCTACATACAAAATGTTAAATGGTATTATCTCCTACATGGAATGCTTGGCAATTTCGTGCTGTTCATTGTTTCTCAGTGGAACGATCATTAAGAAGTGCACTTCATGTAAGACGGAACACCACCACATTTTGCGTTCCCAGTTTGTCCGTAACTCAACAACTATTTAAAATCCTAAGTGGATTAGGCGTCGAGTGCCAGCGCAATGGCTGCCGCCAAGTTCTGTTCTTACTCCATGTGATTTCTTTTTGTGGGGTTGGGCCAAAAAGGAAGTCTACAGATCAAAACCAAGAACTCTTGATGTACTGGAAAAACTAACGGGAGAAAATTTTGTCGCCGTTCACCTGGACTTCCGGAGTCTGTGTCTTCCAGTCTGCACTGAATGATAGTGTATGGCCTTTAAAATGGTGTAAGAAATGTAACAATGAAGCATTCCCTTTAGGAAAAAGCCATTTAACGTCACGTATTTTCCGACTAGTCGCCACCTGTATTGTAGCCTATGCTATGAATATTCTAGTAAACGCCTAACTTCAATTTGTAACTCGGTTTACAGACCGTATTTCGGATTTCATGACCACACCGAACGAAATAAAACCAGACCCATCTTAAGAGTTAATGTGTATGGGAAATTCCGGCACAATCTCCCCGACTTTGAAGACAGCGCACCGTCACCTACGTATTTTATTCACTGGTAAATGAACAGGCCTCCAAGTGGAACTTGAATCCACTTGGAAACCCATGAAGAAAATGGGATGATATTAATAGATGAATAATATGTGCGGAGGTTATGTGTAGGCGTAAACTCAATGGAAATAGGCGATCTATCAAATGGATCACACGATACTTGTGGTGCTGAACTTTCGATTTCTGGTACCAGAAAGTTAGTTATTAAAACACTTTTCAAAACAACTTAAACTAGAGACGTGACAATTATAACATTCCATTGCGCTTCTGGTGCGGAACATGAAGGAGCTTGCTGAACCTTCACTCGCTGAGATAATAAGCACATTTCTGTACCTGCACTGTGCATACATTAATTTAATAACCAGAAAATTATACACCGCCCAACGCATTAGTATTCTCTCTCCCGCATAACGAAATGAGCCGAAACTAGATCACTGACACGCGCCTTAACGACTAAAGTTGGTGCATGAACCTCTAATAGAAATTCCATTCATTTGGCCGACACATGAGTGCGAAAGCGGAACCATCAGGCCTCGAGTCAAATTCGTGCATTAGCCATCACACATGCTCAAAATAATCTTCGGAGTCGTGATACGCGGCCCCACCCTTGTTGCCCAAACCAGCAATACAGCCAGCTGCCTGCACTTGCATATTACATGAGCCCACAAATAATTCCAGGCCTACGTATATCGCATTCGGAAGGTCTCGGATTTGCTACTCGGCCTGAATGTCGGTGTTCTCGATCTGTTTCCGTGACTCTCCTGTTCTGCCTGGCAGTTTCTGGGATAGCACCTCCGAAATGTTACGACAGCTAATTTCTATATGAATATAAATTCATCGTTCACAAACAACATCAGGTTAAACGTTATATAACGCATGCAATTGAGCAAGCTTCTTTATACAGCATACAGTAACAAACATATTTAAACCTCCAGCAATAGAAACCGTCAACTTCCAGGTCTCTCTTGGGGATACAGAGGTCGGAGCGTGAAATTTGCCACTAATCTCCATCAGGTGCCGAGGTTAAAGAGTGAGCAGAGCTATGTCTCTATTCCCCCTACATGTCTTCATGGCATGGGCAGGGACTAAATTACCTTTACGTTCATTCCTTATGAGTGATATAGGGCTAGCCTGGTAACAAACTGTAATACGGTATTACAGAAAATTATTTCGTACTGCATATCAGCTGTCATGAGCACTGCAGGGTGGGGGGATGGGGGGAGGCTTGACCAGCGCCTAACATTCTATTCCGCCGCCTATAGATTGTAATACGTGTTGAGGAGAAGGGCCACGTCGATCAGAGTATGCCAGACAACGGAAGTACCAGCGTTGATAGAACAGCGTTTCAAATTGACATCAATTCAAGGAAATAAAGGTGCATAAATGGCTTAAGCTCCAACAGAAAACAAGTTATTCTTTGGAGTCAGGAAACATGTGGACTATCGAACCGATTTGTTTAAAGGCGCTATCAGTAGCCCAGATTACACGCTTATAGCTTAATCCTTCGACCACACGTACTGGGAAACAGGGTGATTACGTACAAAAATATCTCCAATTACTGCATCCTCAGTCTGTCAACACACAATAGAACAATCACGTCTCTTACTTCTATAAAGAGAGCTTAGAAGGTGTTAGGCGGTATAGTGACTAACCTACGCCCTGGACATCCGAGGAATCGTGGTTCCATTGCCGGCAGGGTGACAGGTTTATCTCTTCTCCAAAGCGTCCAGACCAGCTCTGGGGCCCACCCATCCTCAGATGAGGGCCAAAGCAAGAAGGATGTTTCAAGCGGTAACAATTCTGCCCTGTACCAGGACGTATCCTGCCAGAGGTTCCGTGTGGATTTCTTAAGACACACCAGTCATATACCGAAATCGTGCCTCAAATTACGCGTCTGCTTTCTTCCTGACACTCCCAGTTTAGTATTTACTAACTATCCCATCATTCAACGCTCTGTAGTCTTTAGACGTGCCACTAGCAATAAAATTAATAACGAAAAATATCCAGAATAAGTGTGATGCGTGATGAATCGACAAACCACCGCCACAAATAAATGTTCAGGTTCAGAGCCGCAACAGGAAAAACTAGGTCTGTCGGTTGAAGTGTGTGGCACTCAATATATAAGTGATAATATAACACAACCTACATGAAGACAATACCACGTTCTGCTGCTTGATGCAGGTTATAGTCGGCAAGCATCTCTCACATGCATCACGTTATCATAGTCACGCGTTCCTGTGTGTCGTATTCCCAAGACAAAAACAAAGGAAAGAAGAGTCAGTGTATGTACAGAGTTGGGAATCCGATATGCCGTGCTTGTGCCTTCGTGTTCTGTGTGCTTATGGGATGGAAACTGATATTAGGGTAATACAACAAACGGAAACACGTCAAACCACAGAACAGCTACGTGCACTTGCTAGTTACATGGGAACCAGTCTTAGACGTAATGTAGCTCTAAAGTTCACAACAAACCGTCGCGCGAAGAGCAACAGCCCAACAGTCATGCCTTAACACAAACCTGTACACGGTACAAGCTTTAATTACTGATTCTCGATTTAAAAATGTTGCCTTGAGTCAAACGTGATGCGTCCAATATTCACACGCTCCACAAATGTCACGACACAGTGTACCTACCTCAGCATGCACGTGTATGTACGTGTGTGTATGTATATATATATAAATGGACGGACGGACCGACAGACAGACAGACAGATAGATAGATAGATAGATTGATAGACAGACAGACAGACAGACAGACAGACAGATAGATAGATAGATAGATGATGGATGGATGGATGGACGGATGGACACACAGACAGATCAATTACTGGGTGAGTACAACACTGTGAATGTCATATATTCATTACAGTTACTACAACAGTTTTCCACATAACCTTTGAGAATGACACTAAACGAAGGTCGAAACGTGTCGGGTTGAACATATGTAAATTGAGATGTTACATCCCCATTGCGTTTTCAGTTGCAGATACATTTTCTCAAAATCAGTCATTCATACATAACATACAATACAGGACAAAACGGGCACTAGATGTTCATAACACCAGCAGTGTAAATCATGCATGTACTGTACAGAGATTCAAGCTGACCGGTAAACAGTTACAGTTACGGAGGAAAGTAGTGCCTCAAACAGTCTAAACCCCTGAAGACGGAGGCTCTACGCTCATCCGAAACGTAAGCTATTTACCATCCGACACGGCATAACGTCCCAGAAGACTTGAATCTTCATCAAAAACGCTGTGCGAGCCGTAGATCGCGCTAGCACATGCATAGCATACACAACTGCAGTTAAAGTTCATTCGAAAATATTTAAGTCTCAGGTCAGTACAATGCAAAAGAGTACAGTTTTAACATATTAATTAATTAAAAATACTGTTGTACTGACTAAGATTTTGTACTCTGTATTCAACGAGTAATAATGAAAAAATGCCACGAAAAAGTTGACTAACATATTTACAAATGGGGCCTCTCAACCGGGACGTTGTAATCGGGTCTGTCATTAACAGCAAGAGAAATCTTCTACAACCTAAACACAATGTTTGCTGATAGCATGGGCCGGAGCTATTCATCGACGTTAATAACGAGAGTCAGCTCATCAATTTTACAGCACTTAACTCTGATGATCGCCTAACTTCACGGGGCATTAAAACTGTTAAATACCGACAAAACCTGCGTGAAAATGAAAGTGTCATGTTGTCTGAGAGCAGGAGGTGGTTTAATGATAACACGCCGCAGATTATATGACCACACGCTTCTTCTGAACTCCTGGTTTAAGGACAGCGTCCTACCCTTTGAGAACGTACAACAGCAAACGCAAATGGTAAAGGAATATTTTAATTAAACTACGTAATAAAAAAATCTTTATAGGTAGGCTAATCCACAAATACCTACTGAAGGGTAGGAAATGTGTTGCTCTCTTACATTATTATTATTATTATTATTATTATTATTATTATTATATTATCAGCTTTATGCTGGGTATTTGCAATTGCATACCTGAAACAACAGTGTTTCTAGGACATATAATGTTGCAGCTATTTTGTAGTTACCATTTAAGGTGCATGTAACGTTACTTCCCCCACTGAATGTTCTGTACTTGTATATGTTGAGTGTTTTGTACTTTTTTTCGTGGTGAAGGGCCCCGCAGCACATGCTACGGACGCACCGCAGCCTTAAGGCTTCTTGTGCAACTCTTGTGATGAAGATGAAGACAAGTATGTTCAGTTTTTTTATTTTTCCAAGTAATGGAGCAACGGTGGAATGGCACTGACGGGGGGAAAACCGAGGTACTCGGGTAAAAACCTGTCCCAGTGCCACTTTGTCCACCATAAATCCCACATGGACTGACCCGTGATCGAAGACGGGCCTCCGCGGTGGGAGGCAGGCGACTAACCGCCTGAGCCATGCTACGGCCCGCGTTTTGCACTTTTACACTAGTACTTTCCGAAGTACGTGTGCGGTGCCCAACACTGTTGTTGTTGTTGTTGTTGTTGTTGTTGTTGTTGTTGTTGTTGTTGTTACATCATCTCCTTTATGCAGGGTATTCACACTTATATACCTGAAACAACCCATGTTTCTAGGGTATACAGTGTCGCAGCTATTCGGCACATACTGTTAATGGTGCATATAACGCTGCCTTCAATATTAAACTCTTCTGTGCTTCTACATTAGCACTTTCCGAAATATGTGTGCTGTGCCCAATATAGCTGTTTTCTGTAGTTCCTTGATATCGTGCTTTCCTGGTATGCTGCTAAAGTATTTTGTGAAGGATTTTGAATTACTATTAGTATTATTACCATTATTAACCGGTGTTCCCCCCTCAAGATTTCAGTCACTTCAGTGTCTAAATCTTCATACCCTCCAGGTCATAAGACAGCGCCTTGATGACCTTTTTTATTAATGTTTATACTGCCCTGAAAAATCGTCGGTCCCTTTTGGACGCCAGAATCTCCAAGTTCTCACTCATAATACCAGAGGTTCTCCACGTGCAAAAATTGTCCTTCGGCTAGATACGTAAAAGCTGTAGCCTAACTTCGGTCAGCAGAGACGCAGAGACATTCACAAAACCAATCACTACTTTAAAACAAATTTTACATTAACTGACCACATTTGGTCCCAAACAGCATACGCTCATTTTCTGTTGTAACGTAATTTGATGAACTGTTGGGAACATGCCTTGTTCGACTTCGTTCGGAAGTGCTCGTACGAATATGTGCCACCAACCGGAAAAAAATTCGATTCGGTTCGGTTTGTATCGATGCGGTGTGCGCCAGGATTAATGGTAGCGCAAAAAAAAAGTTTTTCTAGTGAAAATGGCGTCTCGATATAGGCCTTGCCGCATCAAAGGAAGTCGCACATGTGGAACGTCATTAAGTAATATTCTAAGAACACGCCCTTGTTTTCGCTTTTCTTTAATTCAATTACGTCTTACGGTTACGAGAATGTGGGCACCCAATAGCCCTATATGGTGAAATGCACACACACACACACACACACACACACACACACACACACACACACACATTACTGCCAATAAAGTACCAAACGTTGATGACACTTTTGGCGGGTAACTGTACATAAGTCCGGGTACTGCGTGATTGAGACCGCCTTACTTTGTCTAAATTCCAAATACGGAGATAAAGAAATACAATTTGGAACTGGGAGTAAATTTTTTAAAAAGTTATTAACGTTTTGCTACAGGGTAATTTTGCTACTCTTTTGTATGCCTAACGAAAGTATCATATATTATAGTCATCTGTCCATATTATATCCACACATATACTACAGTTAACAAGACACGCAGACTACTATTTCAAGACATCTACACCGTCCGAATACACTAGAGATGCTGTAATATAAAAAATATCACTTCAGCAGAATGTATTCACACTGAAGTTAGGACTCACTGAGTAAACTACTAAGTAAATGACAAATTTTTCGAAAATACGAAGTTTTCAGTTACTTCAAACTTACGTCTCATCGTTGTGACGCTGACAGGTTAAATCGTGAAGCCAACATGCACCAGGTACACTTACCTGAAACAAAAATAACGAAGTTAAGATGATGATGATTATGATAATGATGATAAAGCAATGATATTAGGAGGATGAACTATGGCAGTGTTGGTTTTATGATCAAAACATTTCATGGAGCAGACACTTTCTCGAGAAGCCACCAGTCAATCAACTCAACAGTTTTTCCACCTTCTACGGAACCCAAAAGTTCAATAACGCGTTCTCAGGAGTCCGACAATGGTCCCTGGCCTGTGCCCACGACCCCTCAGTAGGTTCATTCAATTTAAGTCAGCCCATTACAACAACCAAAGCGATGAAGGACGTTTAGTGAGACAACATTCTTCTATTGTGACAATCATACAAAACCAATAAGTAAATCGCGTGGAAAAAACAAGTTTTTTTTTCAGTATTAAAGCACGTAGTATACATAGTTACCACTGTGCTTTAATGAGTCAACTCGCATGTTTTGTTTCTCTAGCAGCAATAACGTAGAGTGCAGCAAACAAACACATAATGTGTCAGTTTGTTGCTCGACTGCTGGATATTCTTAGCTGGAACAGGACGCTACCTCTCCTGCACGCAAAGAGTTAAAAAAACAATGTTTTGTTTAGCTGTCAGTTGCTAAAATTACACAGCTTCGTATGAAGCATTGGTGCATGGATACTGACAACCTTAACACTGAGACAAACCTGTCTCTGTGCCACTTGCCCCACCAAAAGTCTCACACGGACTGGGTTGGGATCGAACCTGGGCCACGGCCGCTTCCATCGCGGTAAAGTCATGGTTTGTAAGTACAGACATGTATTTGCTTCTTTGATCACGGAAAGTTTGAGTGAATGAAGGAGGAAGGGAGGCAACAACCTTCTGTCGGAAAGAATTCCAGTCTGTACACTGTGGCAGTCCACACAAAAAGAAGTCACTGCCTTTGAACTACAAATATGGAAACAATCAGCGGTCATGGGACGGTGTAATCTCGAAGACGCAGGTCTTCTGGGATATGACGCTGTGTCGCTGGACGAGGAGATCATGACGTATAAATTTTCATGCGTCTTGACCCTGAAGACGAAGGCACCATGATCCTTCGAGAAGTTTGAAACTACCCGCCGAAAGACAGAGCGCCATATTCCACAAGGCTTCCGAGTATTCACCACCACCACTGTGAAAACCTCCACCTCGCACCGTGTAGTCACAAAGGTGGTTACGAACACTTCAAATGGGACTGCTAAATCCACCTTCGGCCCCAACCCTTTAAAGACTGAAATTAAACTACACGCCTACACAAAGATGCATTTCGTACCTCACAAAGAACACAGTAGGCTTCCCTTAGTGAGATCCATAATCACTAAACTTTCAAGCGTTAAGCTAATGACGGGTAGGGACTGTCTTTTCCTTTCACACGTGAGGTTGAAAGATAAGTAGCGAACTTGCATAATTCAGGCATCAAAGAATTAGTTGTGTTCAATTAGTTCATCTGACATTTCCATGTACACACATCCCCAACACAAATGTTGTAGTGAGTTTGAAAAGTGTTGATACTTCAAACGTACTGCCATTTGTGCCACTTGATGATTAAGTTAACAGCTGAAACAGAGGCAAGGCAAAATACACAACAGACCATTAACTGGCGAGTCGTGAAATAAAATGAGAAGAGGCACATACTGCCAAGTCAAGTGTAGATAAGGAAACATTTGCAGGGTTCTATGAGAATCCGTACTTAATATTCATTCTTTTCTAAGTGATTTCAAAGCATCCGAAAGTCGTCGGGTTACCATCGGCGAAGAATGGGGAAAGGACCCATGGATTGGGTATGGCTTTTTATATTATGCAATATACAGCGCAACTGAGACATCCCTTAGGAGCATTCGTTTTATTTTGTTATTTTAAAAGTTCGTTTGCTCAAGATCGATAATCTGCCGTGACTTTTTAAAGAGTTTATCTAAGCATTTTCATCAAGAAACAAAACGAACAACCTAACACTTACCGAACCTCGTGGCGGCGCGTGTAGAAGTTGCAGTTCCTACTCAGAAGGTCCACGATTTAAATCTAGTCCCGACGACGGGTTATCCTTCTAAGATTTTGCGCGGTCTTCCTCAAAGTAGGCCAATACAACTTCCTCCCCTCCCTTTACAAATCAGTATTCACTTGCTATCCTATCATCAAATGCTACATAATCCGAGGAACTAAAATTGTCTTTAAAAACAAACAAAGCATACACCGAATCCATGATTGACTTCAGTCCTGAAAAAAATGTACTGCTTTGCCTTGCTTACTTGAGGGAAATGGCATATTAAATTCAGGAAATGCTTGTTACCATTCTGTTGGTATACAATGCTAGCTGGGCTGGTGCTCAGTAGCATTAACCTTTTAAAGCCTAGCGGTAACTTTAGATACGACCAGGTTTAACATTAAAAAATTCTACGTGGAGCCCACATTGCGTTTATGTGTTTTGTACGGATCTCAGAACAAACAGCAACTTCTGCCTTATAAAACATTAAGAGATTGGTTTTTATAACCGAAGTAGAGCGTTTACAGCGCGGTGCGCACTGAGTCCTTATATAAAACAGATACGCTTCGTCTTTAAAGGGTTAATTACTGTCACCCCATCGTCAAAACCTTAGATTTATATAACCGGTACCAATGCGGCATATCAGTACAGCGTACTTGTAGAAAATGCGCTCATAAGCAACACGCGCACTTTTAACAACCGCGCAGTACTGGGCGCTCTGTGTGTATCGGGCTTAAAATATCACGTGACTTGTTGCATGATGACATGCTCCTTGTTGTTTGTCTCGAAAACAATTCGATCCCCGGACTGTCCCACCCGTAGCGAGTCGCTATACCGACTACGCTATCCCGGCCCACAATATGGCCCAATAAGTTCTGAAACAAGAATGTTCGCTTACTGGCGACAAGTACGTTCTTATATTTTGAGAAAGCTCTCTCAACATCACATGAAACTATAAGGCCGTATTTTGTTTTCAAAATATCTGTAAGCGCAAGGTGTTCAATACACTGGCCAATGGGAGATTCACCGTTAAACACTTCAGAGATTTTTAGTAACTGGTGCTAGCCAGCATTGTTTTAGAGCACTTGAGTGCATTTTTGCTGTGGAACGCTTCATTTTGATTGCATTCAAAGGATTCTGAACTTCTGAAACTGCATTTAAACTTCCACGTACGGCCAATAAATAGCGAAATATGCATTTATTACCTCGCTGATTGCAAAATATGTACTTCTGCTGAAAGCATGTTAAAATATGCATCTTACATATGCGATATACAAAATGCATATAATCGCAAGCCTAGGTAGATCACTTAACTTTGTGCACAATTTATAACGTTTCTGCTGGTAAAGTGGATGTCGCTTTTCCCCCGTCTCATACTTGACGGGGTCTTCCCCGTTGGCCGTACAGTATCCGGCGTTAAGTCGGCAGCCGCTTGATTGATGGGATCCGGGTTCGAATTCTGTTGAAGGCATGGATGTTTGTCTCTTGCGCTTGTAGTATGTTGTGTAGGTAGCAGCCCCTGGGACGGGCTGGTCACTCGTTCAAAAGAGTCCTACCGGCTGTGTGCATCTAATTGTGTGTGATCTAGAAACCTCAAAACGAGGCGGACTAGGCTGGAGTTGGGCTGTTGCACCACAGACAAAAAAAAAAAACCTCAATGGGTGCTAATTCCCGTTGCCCACAGGCTCCGCCACCCACGCGAAATGACTGCGGTTTACCCTATACACACGTATGTGTGCAGACGGTACGCTAAAGTGGAACCCACATCAATGACGATTTATTTTTTATTATTTCTCTCAGAAGTTACAAAGGTCGGGGTTTCTAAAGCGTCGGTCTTTTTAACGTCATGTTACCTTAACCATCACATCAATTTTGATTTTGTAACAGTAGATGAGTACCTGTGATTCCACGTATCTCAGGCAAGCACCACGCTGTCACTTTTTCTTCAGGCAAGTTCAGTGTACTTCTGGTACGGACTGAAGCCACTTAAATTACGGATATAGCGCATTATTGCACGCGTAAACCCCCAGCTAACATAGCCTAATAGTCGCACTTTGCCCACAGGTATTCTAAACTTGATGGATTTAATAATACAAAATTACCCGCTTACTACACCGCGTGTCTGTAATATGTGCAGCATGGGGCACAGCAGTTGCTAGCCACGTTTGCAGCAGAGCCCACCCATATCAAGACACGAAACTGCTGAAACTGCTTTTAGTTTCGTATAACAAAGGATCACATGCTACAGAGTAATGAACTTCCGACGCCGCGCTGGTCCTCGTATAAGTTTGCAGCAGAACAGACACTTTACAGGACAACTGTAATGTTAAGCGGTGACTGTTTTATGACTGAGCAATGATTTGTCTGGTGAAGAGTCTCAAATACGTCAACGGTTAGGAAGCCTTTCAGCTACTGCATGTTTCAGCTCACCGAGGCACTTGAGGTAGTCAAGTGGCAAAGACTCGGCGGAACAGTTCCCAGCTGCAGGCAAGTGGGGCCATCATTAGACAGCTGTGAATATTCAGGTTCCACTACAGCCACGAACACAACAATCCAGTATACAGTCTTCCCTCTTCTTGAGGGCAATTAACGTGAAGCAAATGTACTGAAGTGGAGGGTTTAAAACACTGAGACATATCAAGTATTACAATATATTTTTGAAAACTAAGGAAATCAACTCCATTTATTTAATCATTTCCTTGTGGTTTTAACGATGCCTTTAGAAACTCAGACTACATGCGCATCATGAACACAGATTTTGGGGCGGGGTGGAGAGGAGCGGTCGTAGTCTAATGTGAAGCACTGTACCCAACGTTTGTCTATTTACGACACCTATGAAAACCCTCAGGATAGTCCATGTGCTCGCCGAGGTTCGAACCGGGACCTGCAAAATAGAAGAAGAGCTACATTTTCCGCCAACTTGCTCGGGGAAAGAAGAAACCATGAATGAGATACTCTGCGTTAGGTCAAGTCACTCTGGCCGGGGGAGAGGCAACAATGACGTAGGGAGGTGGCCAAACCTATGCAACATAACGAAAAGTTAGCAAAACTTCTGGATGGAGGGATGGATGAGTGGGTGCGTGAGCGGAGGGGGGTCAGAGACAGTGACAGAGGGAGAGACGCAGACAGACAGACAGATGTCGAGACAGACAGACGAATGGATGGATGGATGGATGGATGGATGGATAGAGAGAGACAGATAGATAAGACGGATAGAGAGATGTAGACAGGCGGACGGATGGCTAGAAAGACAGACAGATAGATAAGACAGGCAGACATACATACAGACAGACAGACAGACAGAGAGGGAGGTAGGCAACAAAGCGAGAGAAGTAAGAATCTGAAAAAAGACAAAGACAAAAAGATTTTCCTCATATATTTTTGAAAGAGTTACGATCATACAGTGGGTCAACGGCAGTGCTGAAAATATCAAACTGACTGAATAACAAACGCCATTCTATCAACACACGTGTGAAACGATAATAGCGAATTAATCTTGAAAAATATCGGCAGTGGCGAGTCGACATGATAAAGGCAGACTACTGACGGGGCATAACTGTGAAACGATGTTAATAGGGGGTTAGTTACGTTATGGAACACCTTACAGAAAATATGAGGCGAGAACTAGAACCCCTCTTTCAAAAACAGACACTAAAATTACCCACAATGGCATGGAACTACGTCACTTACACGGTAGGAGATGGTGAGGTCTTTATGATAAAACCAGCCCCACGGCAGGGCCCACACGACCCGTGTTGAGAAGTCCATCATAGCTCAGCCCAGCAACCTTCACAGTCCTACCCGAAACGCAAGTCTTCAAAAATTTTATATTACAAGCAAAAATATAAGCCTCCTTCATGCGTTTTCATGTTCGAAAAAGAACCGCATTTTCTGTAACCAATCCCGTCCCCTTCTAAAATCATGACAGGCATCTAAATCAACGAACTGTAACAAAATCCAACCAGAAAGACAAACGATAACCACGTCACGAACATTTTAATCGAATAAAAAGAAATGGCGATTATTAAAAGACGTAAGTCGAGTCATGGACCCGAAGCTATTTTCTTTATAACTTAGGAGAAACAATAGCCATTATACGCAGATGGTTAACATATTCCAAAACGTGGCGAGGTTTAAATATTTTGGAGCAACAATAACAGATCAAAATTCCAGTCACGAATAAATTAAGGGCACACAACAATCGCGGAGTACTGGCAAGCGTTTGGTCCAAAACTTTTCGTCTTTCCGGTTTCACAATTTGTGTTCTTCATCACATATCCTCACCATGATAAAATAAATGAATATGCAATGGGCAGTGCAAGTAGAAGGCAAAGGAACATCTAGCAATACACACAAAATCTTGGTCGGAAGGGCTGAAGGGCAGTAGCCACATGGATGACCGTGCAGAGAGAGGAGAAAACTGCTCAGAGATTAAGGAGAACGTGGACCGGATTACTCTGGCTCAGGACACGGACCAGTGTAAACACGGCAATGAACTTCAGGGTTCTGCGTTTAAATACAATGACTTTAATGACTTGCTTAGCGACTACAAGATACTCAACAATAATAGTGTGCTCTATTCATGTACAAACAGAATTCCAAGAACCTTTTATTGTCAGAGTACGAATTCGCTGCTGCTGCTGCTGCTGCAATGGCGTTAGAACCCATATCGAGCCTTAGCCTCCTGTATGAGTACGAATTCGATGTATCCGAAATCAACAGAGACGTATCAGAAGCGCCGGCATATGCATTTAACAATGATATACTTACTGTACAAATTTCATGTCGTGGAACTAAGTGTGAGGACCATGACGGTTTAGATGAAATAATCTGGCACTTGTGAAGCCATGTTAAAACAGGTCACGAATGCCCACGTCTCTCAAAACTGATTTGCAGTTTATTCTAGAGAAAAAACAGATTTGTACGACTATTACCAAGTCACGTACACTAATACACGGTCTCGTAATGCATTTCGTGTTTCAAAAGACAGACGCAAACGGCTGGACCAGGAACGGGTTCTGCATGCCCGTAGTAAAAATGTAAACATCAGTAACATGTTCATGGCAGCGTCAAACGATGGACACAAACTTGAAGCTCATAACGTAAAAGAAAACCTGTTTTTCACAGTAACACCTGTCACTTTTGTCAGACTCTGCATTCATAACTTAAATGCAACTGTGCAGGTACCAAGGCAAGACAAACCAAGCATTAAAAAATACGTAAGGAAATCTAAGTATGGCGTAACAATTCTGGATGATGTCAGCGCGGCTCTACTACTTCTGGAACGTCCTAGATCGGTGAATACGAACATCCAAAGGAGCAGCGTCAGAGGAAGTGACAGGATTTATGTTTGTGTGGAGATTTGGCACGTCACTAGACGGAAAACATCAGTAGGATGCGCGCATGTCACTTCCTTGATCAGGCTGCAATTCCAAGTACTTTCTTCCCGCCTAAGGGAATGATGCGTTTTTCAACAGTGATTATCTGTACTGCGCCCTGTTGTATAAATACTGGAGCTATACGAGTACATTTGGCTCCCGGAGCAGATGACAGACCGCATCAAACCTGGGCAGATGGTTCCTCAATGGCGGTTTGTTCCACACTTCGAACAAATTGCGTCAGAAGCGGAAGATATGTGTACATATAAAGGCACATACGACGAAAATAAATGGTAAAAGGTAATGTCGTGGAAAGGAAACCCCGAGAGCCCCTTTGCATCCCCGATCAGGACGAGGACCGACCTACCTTGTCGGGAAAGTTTCGACAGTCAGTCCTCTGTATTAACCCGTTAAAGACGAAGCGTATCTGTTTTATATAAGGACTCAGTGCGTACCGCGCTGTAAACACTCTCCACTTCGGTTATAAAAACCAGTGTCTTAATGTTTTATAAGGCAAAAGTTGCTGTTTGTTCTGAGATCCGTACAAAACACATAAACGCAATGTGGGCACCACGTAGAATTTTTTAATGTTAAACCTGGTCGTATGTAAAGTTACCGCTAGGCTTTAAAAGGTTAAGGCGACTGATTGCCAAGTACACTGAGAGTTCCTTTGTTTTGAACTCAGCTGCCTCCTGTGACCAGCTTACTAACCCAGTGGTTGAGAAGTCGAGGACAGATCACAGCTGCCGCCACATCCGCCGGTGTTCAGTCACCACTGTACTAGTATGCAAGTAACTTACGGTTCTTGGGGGAAAATAAAACAGGAAAAGAAAATATTCTTTATCTTCCCACCACCTCAGAACCCTGGGAATTATCATTCATACAACTGCTCACTGTACTTGTCAGTCAGTAGTGACTAGTCACGAAATCGTGTGCGCGATCAATTTTCAGCGAAGCCAGCAGAGATCCACTATATAATATGCTTGGTTTGCAAGCCACAGCTGGGTTGTTCTTATAGCTGATGATACGCCAGACGTACGCGACTCCCGAAAAAGATCTCTCGTTTCAAAGCACTCAAATGATACCTATGCTTGGGTCGGCATTGCAGCGTCATATTTTGCCGACAAATCTATCAAGCTGTCTAACAAAAACTTACCGAATTTATTGCGTGGGTGTTCAGTGAAACTGTATTAACCCGTTGGCGGCGGAATTAAATGCCCAGTGGGATCTGTAAGACCGCAGCATACCCGACTGTTGTGTGTTGTCAGGTAAAGATCTCTGCGTCGGGCTGATCACTCGTCCAGAGGAGTGCTACCGTGTGTGGTGTGTCTAACCGAGTATGATCTCGAAACCTCAACAACGAGGAGGCCTACGCCCACTAGGGGTGCCGAGCCATTAAAAAAAAGCATGAAGACTAACCAGGTTCAACTGGATGATGGTTCATACTGTTTTTATCCACCATCATTTTCAAGACTGCCAACATTCCTTCTGCGGTGAACGAAAATTTCCTTTACTTTCAGGCTCTTCCTCGTACCAACTCAGAATCTGAGAAACAAACTGACTGGACCTCTGATAACAGAACTTCTAACACTTTAAAGGACAAAGGTTTTCTACATAATACTGTATTTTAAAATGAGATTCCTGTCTCCAACACACTACGCTCGTTACCATCACGCATAAACTTAAAGATATTCGTGAAATTTTCTGCTCGCACTTCAGAATCAAATAAAACCCATAAACGGACTTCGGCTACAAAGAAGTGTAATATTCGAAAGTAGTGTCAAGATTTTCTACACTTCTAAGGAGACAACGCGTGAACAAGTGAAGGAAAATACACACGTTCGTACAACTTTACTGAATAAGTTAATTAACTGGTGGACGCACGGTCGGTAAGAAAACATTCAATGAGTACTCCGAATGTCTTTATAAAAATCTAAGAAGCGAAACACACGACAACAAGATAACGTGTTATGATCACATTTAAATAATTACAATACATTCAACTTTCATACCTTTTACTGTGCACACCGTAACTCACAGTAACTGCAATTACATGTTCAGCAGAAGATGGAAAGTGGGCCCAAGGTCGTTTACATCTACATCGTAGCAGGAATTATCCACATCCCGTACTTAATAATAATGTTTTTTCTCTCTATTACAAAGTGTGCCACGCGCGATCTCTGAGCACAACCAACTGTGTCTGTTCCGGTCGATGGACTGAGATCAGCTGTGAAGCGTTTACACACTTCCTTCAAAGAAAAGCGATACATGTATTAACATACCCACATTTACGTATTAGCATTTCACCGCATGAAGGAAGAAACAGTCCCAAAAGTGCAAATCCCAACGATTCTGAAAATTAAAAAAGAGATAATGTAATAGTTTCATCACACTTAGAGAAAAGTTCTTCTTCAAAAACAGCATAGTTTTAAATTTTTTATATAGGCAACATTTTACTACTTTGGTTCCTTCATTCGTTCAATAACGATTTGCTAGTGTGCAAAATCACAACTGAACCATTCACTTCTACAAGTGGCAACTGCTGAATCGGTTAGATGCACGAAGAGTTGAAATAAAACAGTCACGCAGTGAAGACGCACCCCGAACACGTAAACCAGACGGTCATTCATCTTACACTATTACCATCTCATAACCTTCCTCCCGCAGCGAATACACAATTTCGTAAACCAATTACGCATATAAACTTTTAGTCGGAAAGCCTCCTATTGAAGACCTTCGCGTACAATTGAGTATAATATTAAAAGAGGCCTTTAAAAAATAGGACGATAGAGTGTAGACTGAAATATGTCTCAGGACAGGCTCTAGAAGTGTAAGGTGAGCATCGTACTCTCGGCCCTTTAATCCTGGGAAAGAGCGCGCCGTACCCTTCAGGAAGAAGGGGTGGTGTAGAGAAAACCCATACTCGTGCGTTTAGACTACGATAAAATTCGACAGCATGCCATGCACGTAAATGATCGGCATGACGATGTATAATATAGTCCTAATGGCGACGAATTAGATGGAAAAATTACTGCAAATAGTAAATAGGTAACCAGTGGCGTATAGGGCTTTTGGCACTCGGAACGGATAATCAAAGTGCCCACCCCTAAAAGACATTGTGAAGAAAATAACAGTCATTCATCGAATTTAGTTTCATTTGACTGAATAATTTAAAACATGTTTAGCGCAGAAAATCAAACTGTTTCATTTTTTGCAGCCAGGGGTATTTTACCACCCGCGGCGGCGGCATCACTCGAAGACCTCCCCCTCCCAACTACGCCACTGAACGTAATAAATTACTCAGGACACGGTGGTAGCCTGTTTCAACACGGAATTCACCAGAGCACACTGAGGAAAACCACGGAGCACCTGTCCAGAAAACCCGCTATCCCCGAGTAGGTTTCAAAAGGGTATATCCTGGACACAGGTGTAGAGTGCTTGAAGTACATGAAGTTGCTCGGTGAAACGTGCTACAAATGATAGTAGTATGTAGTAGTTGCCACTGCTGTGTAGTGTCCGGGAGACCGCAGTCCGAAAGTCGGCTTAAGGAAAAACCAACTGTAGAGTCAAACTCTGTTATAACGCCATGAAAGGAACTGAATATTTTGTGTCGTTACAACCGGGTTCGGCGGTATTTTCCTCTAGTCCCTCACGTCCGACTTCTGAGATTATTTTAAAACAGGCCATGGCCGTTTATTTGCACATCGCTTATGCCTTATTATTCAAAACAACAACACAATTCTATGCCTATAACAGGCGGGTCTAACCTGCTTTGGCAAGAAGCCACAACCGTTATTGTTGGCTGGTTTGCGGAGCGCAGTGTAATAATCACAATAAGCGGTAGCCTATACCTAACCGCCTAAACTGTTGTGAAATTTTTAGTGTGTATATACATATACAATTTACAAATGTAGTCACCGGCCGCGTAACACAACCTGGCCGGCTAAAGTCTGGACACTCCTGCTCTTTAACCTAAAGAATTGAAACAGCGCCGTTAAATACAGTAACTAAAAAAAAGTAAATGTAGAACGACGGTATCAACTACGGGCAAACAGACAGACTAACAAAAGGAACAAATGTTATGGATAAACAGCAAGTTGTAAACAAAGAATACAGGCATGGACGAACAGAATGTAGGAAGCAGATACAAAAAGAAGAGAAACCACCACAGGACACGGAGAAGGGAAACATTTCACATCCACTATTTCACATGTCCATGCAAACTCCGCACACTTTCCACTTCCATTTCAGGACAGGATACTTTCATTGAACTCATCAGCGACCATCCATTTCCGAACGTAAACAGCAATCATCTGAACAACATGACTAAAGCTTCCATCTGTCTATTGAAACGTACATCATTGGCACATATACAATTTAAGTAAACTAGAAGTAAAAGGCAATACTGTCCCTGTGCACGCCAGGAAGGCAAAGGGACAGTGGACGTACAGCTACACAGATCCTAACCGTCGGCTCCAGACGAATATGAGCACTCAGCTTCATGTTCCGGCCGCTTTACTCGTTGGGAAAAAGGCCCCACCTCTCATACTTATTGAATAGGACGCTGCGTGGGCTGCAGAGCCGGTCTGAGTGCTTTCAGAGGCGAAAATCTCTTGCCTGTGCCGGGAATCAAACCTAGATTCCTCCCAGTTTTCCAGCCCGTAGTCTAGCCACTGTACGAAATACGCTACCTCGACTCTCATAAAATTTAACTGACCGTCAGGTGTGACTCACAGGTTGCATTCGACATACAGTTCTTGGCGGTTTGTGCGAAAACATTTGCATACAACACTGCAGCTAACGTTTCGTACAGATACTTCTACAAACACCGTCGGCCTACACTTTTCATGGCAGACATTATAATGACTCGACCAGAACATGAATGAAATTTCCGAATATCAGTACCCTACGGGCCATTTCAATCCAGCTGGCCACCACGTCAACACACGCCATATTTACTATAAAACAAAGCGAGTTCAGACGCCAGAATAATTTTAGTAGCTGACACATTACTAATAATGCTGTACCAACTGCCTGTAAGAACTATATATAGGCTTTCTATACACACAAAAAAGTTGCAGCGTCAAACAGTGACGCTCAGTACACAAAAATGATGCCATTTTGAGTACAACACATTCCTTCGGTTAACTAAATGCGTAAAGGGACGAGGAAGATCAACAGGGTGAGTGATGTACTAAGACTGATTTCTTTTCGTGGTGAAGGGACCCGCAGCAGACGCTACGGACGCACCGCAGCCTTGAGGCTTCTTGTGCAACCCTGTGATGAAGGTGATTATTTTTTTTCCGTTCTTCCGTGTAAAGGAGCACCGGTAGAAGGAAACTGACATGGGAAAACCGAAGTACTGGGGGAAAACCTATCCCAGTGCCACTTTGTCCACCACAGATCCCACATGGAAGGACACGGGAACGAACCGGGGCCTCCGCGGTGAGAGGCCGGCGACTAACCGCCTGAGCCACGGCACGGTCACAAGAACTGAGTTTAGTAGCAACCGAATGTCTAAACAGCTTCATGTTTCTTGCTTACACAAAACAACACATAAGATAATAGCCATAAACATTTAAATCCGTAGGAAAGAGATGAAAATTAAGAACTATGAACTGAATGACAACAAGCGCTCCTGGAATTCAATTTTCATTTAATTTCTTCGTGAACGCAATCCTGAATCTTGACGATCCCTATCAAATCTAAGTACTGAATAAATATGTCGGCTGCAAACATATCGCTTGACACTCGAGGCACCATGTTAAGCACAGAATGCCAAGCGACTTCAAGGCCATGCTCTACACATTCAAAGAAATAAAGAAACAAACATACATACATACATACATACATACATACATACACACACACACACACATACATACATACATACATACACACATACATATACATACAGTCTACAATCAAAGCAACCGACAACAATACAAATTTAGTAACTAATAAAAATCCCTACACATTGACACATGTATTTTTTATTCTCATCGACGCAAGACGATCCTATCTGTGGTACCAAATTCAGGTAAACGCGCCGGTTCCGATCTGATTCACAGATACAATAAGGTGTGCCTGAAAACTTGCAAACAAATACGCAGCTAGAAAGTTTCGTATTCTCTGCGCCACACGTACTTCAATCAAAATAACGTTTAAGCACACAATACGTATGCATGAAACTACGTGCGTGAAGCAAAATCCTTCTTCAGGAACTGACATTCGATTAGCCTTTTATGGAACAACAAACATCGTTAATGTCACTACCGCGTTCACGCTGGGCTTCATCCTGAGACACGAAGCAAGCTTTCTCAACAGGCAACGCTTCTGACTTGCACTCTACAGATGGCCGGCTGGAATCATGACCATTACAGCAAATACACTTCACATACTTTCTGAGATCTTCCCCAGTCCTTCCAAGCAAAGACCAGCTTAGTAACTTAAATTCGACTACTACCGCTTCCTTTCATGGGGCCGCGGTGGCGCAGTTGGTTGAGGCACTGTACTACAAACCGGAAGGTCGCGGGTTCGATTTCCGATGGTGTCATTGGAATTTTTCATTGGCATAATCCTGTCGGTCGCACTATGCCCCTGGGGTCGACTCAGCCTCTAACAGAAATGAGTACCAGGAGTATTTCCTGCGGGGTAAATGCGGCCGGTGCGTATGGCTGACAACCTTACCATCTTCACGTGCCGATTGTTTTGAAATCTGGGGGCCTCGACCTCCTGGAACCCTATGGGCCTGTCCAGGCCTGTAATGGGACTGCTTTACCTTTTTACCTTACCGCCTCCTTTCATATCCTGTCAAATTTACTTCATTACTATCCAATCACTAGAAGCCATTTAGTCTTAGTTACTGACGCCGTTAAATAAACCATAAGAAAGCGCCACTCTGAGATACGTCATGACTAATTTCATGGAACATGCAGTCTTCTAGCAAAACTCAATCATAAAGTTAAATTCTCTACCAAGAGACTAAATATTGATATAGAAATTAAATTCATTTTTAGTTACGTTAGTTCCTGCTCTGCTAATGCAAAACGTGAAATTTAAATCACATAATCGGGTGACATGGTTGCCATATGCATGGTACCCAACGTGCGCTGACGTATGACACGGTGAACAGAGTGAACAGACACGTGTTTTATTTAATGATGCTGTAAACTCTTTGAGATTACATAGGTGAATGAAACATGAGTATGGAGAACTGGAGGAATGATACTGCCAGAGGAAAGCCGAAGGGACTCGGAGAAAATCCTGTCCCATTGCCACTATATCCACCACAAATCCCAAGAGGACTGGCCTCGGATTGAGCCCGGGTCTCTATGGCGAGAGGCCTGCGACTAACCGACTAAGCCATGTCAAGACCCGACGTGACCGACACATTTTCTCTTTTTGCATACACTGTGCCACAAGCCTACTAACTGTTGTTCTTGACAGAATGCGTTGGTTTGCCCAGGCCTATTACTGCTTCTGCAACTGTAACTGCTGTGGCGTTTACTCCGAGATACGATTTTTTTCACGGCTCGACAGCCCTAGTGGGCGAGGCCTCCTCTATGAGGTTCCGCGATCACACTCAGACACACCTCACTCGGCAGGACTCCTCTGGACGTGTGATCGGCCCGTCGCAGAGACCTCTTATCTGATAACACACAACACTCACAAGAGACAGACATACATGCCACCGGAAGGATTCGAAACAGCAATCTCAGTACGCGAACGGCCGTAGACCCACGCTTTAGACCGCGCGGGCACCGGGATCGGCTCTGAGATACGCTACCGGACCCAAATTCGTGAAGTTTCCTGAATCTAATATCAGAGTCAATATAGCCTCTGTAAAGAGTTCGTGATTTCTTCAGTTCTTTAAGGTTCCTTTCTCTACCACCAGGTTTAACATTCAAAAATCTACATTTTGCCTACAGAATGTATATATACGGTCTGTATGGATCTCAGAATAAACAGCAGTTTTTTATATGTTGTATACATGCATATGTTTACACTGTTTAGATAGACCAACAGATACGCACACTGTTCACAATTATATACTTGTATCAGTGTCACCCCTACATGTTTCGGTGGTCAAGCCACCATCACACACTTTTCCTGTAAACGTTGAACATTTTATCCATTTTACTGTACGTAAAACTAGATTTGTGTATCACACCTTTTAACTGTGCAGTCCTAGTGAGAGTGAATTGACGTTATTTTAACTGCAATGAGTTGGGTGATGAAGTGTCACACACTGAGAAAGCGGATTGCTTCTTAAATGAAATATTGTACGACTTTAGATGCAGAACGGAGCCTGTGACCTTTGGTGCCCCCTGACGATGGTGGCTTGACCACCGAAACATGTAGGGGTGACAATGATACAAATATATAATTGTAAACAGTGTGCGTATTTGTTGGTCTATGTAAACAGCAGTTATTTCTGTATGCTGCATTAACTGACCGGTTTTAATAACCGAAATGGAAAGTGTTAACTGCGTGGTACGAAATGAATCTTTAAATATAATTCAGATTAATCTCCGTTTTTAAATGGTGGTGAACTTCCATCTACTACATATCGCCTCTTCCTGGTTCAAAACAGGTATGAAACTATCATGCCTATAATACGGGTGGTCAACCTGTGAAACAAAAATAAAATGTGAATAGACAAATTGTGTCGTGACTTGTTTTCCTTTCGTATATTCGCCTGTAGAGACAGCAAAACCGCAGGAACACCCACTAGAAACATTCCACAACAGACTGCCAGATCCTTTATCTCCCAGCTCACGTTCGGCTGCCAGACTTTGTAAGGAGCTAACACTGGATTAACCGAATTGAAATACACCGTTTCCTAATTATGCCAATCTCCTTTTGAAAATTCTCTTGAAGGTCTTACACTGTTTGGAAAGTTTGTCGTGATTAAATCAAGGTAGAATTATCGGAAGATTTACCGCACAGGGAAAACGACAAACGCATGTCCGAACACTGACCTAGGCGCAGGTGGGAGGAAAATCCCAAAGCTGCTCTGAAACAGAGAGTCGAACTGTGGACAGACTCCACCGTGTCAGAACAGGGTCGAATCTTGGGCAGTTAAAGTGAATCCTGCTGTCCCAAAGAGAAAATATACATAAAAATAGGTTTAAAAAATACAACTCACTGGAGTACAATGGTTAGCATCTTACGTAGGCTATACTCTTTGCTTTAAGTTAAAAAATCTGATCTCTGACCACAAAGCGTACATACGATGTACGTATTTCATATAATTCTCACTATCAGCACCGTATATTTCCCCATTCAGCATTGCCTGACTGCACTCTGTAATAGAGACACAATTTAATGTCTGTAAAGTGGGAATTATTATTATTCCCCCCCCCCCCAATGGCGCAACAGCCCCTCGTGGGCCAGGGCCTCCTCATTACCGAGGCTTCGCGATCACACTCAGACACACCACCCTCAGTAGGACTCCCCTGGAAGAATGATCAGCCCGATGCAGAGACCTCTACCTGACAACACACAACACTCACAAGAAACAGATATCCGTGCCCCTGGCGGGATTCGAACCCGCAATCCCACCAAGCGAACGGCCGCAGAGCCACGCCTTAGATCGCACGGCCACTGGGATCGGCTAAAGTGGGAATTATACTCTTATATATTACACAAATGCAGGCCTGCTTCATATGGTTAAAAGAAGCAAATCCCTTCACCCCCCTTTATTCAGTTCCCACGACCTTCCTAACCGCAAACTCTATACCGTGCGCCAACGGTTTCTCCAGGCGATATGGTTAAATAATCCCAGTCACACACACACACACACACACACACACACACACACACACACACACACACACACAGACGACTTGAGGGGCCGTATGTTAAAATAACTCATTAACGTGCCGACGGTGAACACTGAGAATTATCTGTACCTGAGGAGAATTCGAAACAAACATCCGGGAGGTTTGTGTTGGACGCCTGCACTCCTGTTGAAGATAAGCAGGAAATTATACAATGGATTCAGCTTAGATGTTACAGTGTTGACATGCTAATGTAAAAGGCTAAACCAGCGGAGGATACATTTCCCAAAAATTTGGCAGCCACCTCAAAATTCTAGACGGCACAAGGGTGACATGAAGCAAGTTCCATACTGAGGACCCACAAACACTAGGCGCCACCGTACAAAATTTAGACACCCGGGCGACATGACACCCGGGATTTCTGCACCCCAGCTAAGTTTATCCCTGTGCCCTGGTACAGCGTGATGAGAACATGCCAAAGCTTACGCAAAGCTCCAGGCATTGTTATTTCGGAGTTAGATAAGTGAATAGTCCGCGTCATGATCGGGCCGCTTTATCTTCGGGGTAGGAAAGCCGATTACAGTAACATAGAACAACGGGTGCCCCATGGCTGGGTCTATGTATGTGATACGGAAAGTCTCTGCCGGGGCACCAAATCATAGACAATCAGGAAAATATCTAACTGCCAGTGTAGAACGATACACTCGGCTCAGCAACGATTCCGTTACAACAGATTACAGGCAAGGACAAGTAAGAAGGCTTTCAATGGACTGACCTGGCTCAGGATACAGACAAAGGGTAGCCTTTTGTGAACACGGTAATGAGCCTTCGGGGTGCAATTAAATGCGAGGATTTCTTGACTACCTGAGGAATCATGTTCTCCAGAAGAACCCTGCTCCTTGGAGATAGTTTAGTTAGCTAATTAGGTAGTTATAACAGGCAAGGAGGAGGTATTCTTGAGCCCTTTTAAATTCAGCCACATACTGAAAATATTATCACAGGAATCATATTTGTTTGCACAACCAGCAAAGACTTTCTTCACAGCAAAAAATAAATCGAGGTTTGTGACAGCCCTCATGCCAGGCCCGCTCAACCCGTTCCTCGCGGGCAACATGTTGCCCGCGACACTGTGTTATGTTGCCCGCGGAGACACTCGAAATGAGAAAACGTATTTTAACCCTTTTCCTGGCAAAGCCGAGATACAACATCGAAGCAATTTCGAAAATCTGTAAGCTGATTATTTATGGAGACATACAATACATTGCCAATTCTTTTTGTAAAACTGATAAAAACAGCGACACACTAGCCTATGTAGTGAATCACTCGTACAGTCTTTAAAAAGTTCTTGTTATCAGTATATTTTACGGCACGTGTTGTAGAGAAAAGTATACAGTAAAACGATACATATTATTATATTATATTATATTATATTTATTCATCTTCATTCTGAGTATTGAATTTCATGTTGCCCACGTGCAGACAAAATTCTGCCGACGTTTCCTGCACCATATGAAACGTTAACGGGCCTGCCTTAGGCATTATTTCACCTCTAAACGCCTCCGGGTTTAGAATGCGTGGACTTCATATATTTGCAATTACTTATTTACGTAGAGAAAGGTTACATTGCTTCTTTGCAAGAAAAGGGCTGGTACCTACTCCATGAAAGCAGGTGAAGTTAAAAATAGAAGTAATTGATATTGCTGTTTCGCAGTGTGATAACACTGAATAAAACAGCAAGATCTATCTTCCCCGAGTTCTGGGTTGATAATATTCAGCCAATGCGTCAACCTCCATGCAGGTACGGATTTGCCGCAACATTGCGTACCGTCACAAAAATCATCGCTTGCTTCACACTGCTGTCTGTGCACAAGCTGTTACCTATGCAAGGTTAGCTGCACACTGCCGCATTTCAATTAGGATCCGAGACACTGAAACCACCAATGAGACAACAATGAGTGAGTCAGCGAGGAAAGGAGCGAAACCGCAGGGTCTTCCGGTTTCTTGCCGTACCAAGATTCATGCGTCCAGTAAGTTAATGACGCTGTCTTTTGTACACAAGTGTCGAGCAAAACTGATCCTTAGTAACAAGACAGAACTAGATGAACCTTTTCCAAACAGCACTGGGGCATGATACACTGTGTTGCTTACACGAAACCAGAAGTACAGTTTGATGTAAACCCTGAACTACAACAATTCTTCTTGCCGCTCTCGCCTTCTGATCCCACAAATCTGCAGGTCTTCGTTCCTCTGAAAAATTTCCTGTGTGATTTCAAAATATTTTATCTAAACAAACAGCACCTAATTACAGTTGAACTCGTTATAACTACATCGGTTTACAGGCCTACACCCCGTCTATAACAGCAGATATTCTGTGGTACCAACTAATTCCTCACTGTCAACCGTAATATTATACTCGGCTATTATAACGACACTCGTTTATAAGGACACAAAACATGCAGTCCCTTTCATAACGTTATAACAAGAGTTTCACTTTAAATGGCCAAATGCAGTTTCAAATTGAATGCAGTGCGTCTGAGTTGCAAAATATGTAAAGAAGAGAAAAAAATGCCACAAGCACGTAAGACAACAACATATGGAATACTTATATTACTGTTGAATAAAGAGTTGCAGAGTACAAAGTACGAAAAAAAAAACACAACGTGAACTTAATATGGATAATAATAATGACAGAGAGTGATTCAGTGGTCCATCTGAGATTGTAAGAACGTGTAGCAACGACAAGAGCTTAAAGTGCAAAGGGACTCAGAAGTTGCAGTGCACATTCGCCCAAGGTGGCGCATTTAACACGTGTAACGAAACACTTTGACCTTGATGATGACCTTCCATCGACCACTTGTGCCGTAGACGGTGACCACTTTCGGTGAGCAGAAGACGGGTGCACAAGCACAGAGGAACATAATCAGCTGCTGACGCGCCGAGATTCGTCAGACCGCAAGTGTTCAACACAGGACAAAGACTTGGTCTTGTGTGATCGCGTAACAGTAAGTCCGACAACGTCCATTCTCAAACCGTCACAGCAACATCATAAACGTGCGTAAGTCTTCATGTAAAGTACCCACTATTTTTGTCAGATTTTAATGAAACTTGAATATTCTCGACTGATTTTCGAAAAATACTGAAATACCAAATTTCATGAAAATCCGTCTAATGGGATCCGAGATGTTCCGTGTGGACGGAGAGACAAGACGAAGCTAATAGTCGTTTTCCGCAATTTTGCGAACGCGCCTAAAAACTCAAATTTCCCACACCTGTATTAATTACATCATATTGCATTACATTACGTAATAAATTTTTCTTTCATTTCTAAAAAAAATATTAATTTGTTACGACCCTCGAGGTCCCTAAGTTTGCTTGTTTTATGTTTTAAAACGTTAATGTCCTGTTTAATTGCAAATAGAATTCACAATGTGTGTGTGTGTGTGTGTGTGTGTGTGTGTGTGTGTGTGTGTGTGTGTGTGTGTGTGTGTGTACAACCCGGGACAACGCAGTCCGTATAGTCATCAGGTTCGATTCCCAGCGGAATACATTTTTGATTCTGCAAAACATCTAGACCGGCTCTAAGGCCTACCGAGCCTCTTATTCAAAGGGCATCAGGGTTCATTTCCCCGGGAATAAAGAAGTCGGGCTGCAAAGCTGACCACTCCCCTCTATCCATTGCATAGATTAAAAGTGAATGGTGCTGCACCTCTATTCCACCATATGCCATCACAGCGTGCACATGGACAACACACATACACACTCCACCGGCCCACTGAATCTTTATGACTTCCCAGACAGACGTGCTCTAAGTATTAAAAATGAAGAGTCCTGTTTTAGACTTCCGTAGCGCTGGACGTCATATTATTGAGCGATATCCTGCTACGTCAACTTCCGAAACAGTCGCATACGACCGGCCTTTAATTTGCATAAGATTAACCTTTTAAAGCCTAGCGGTAACTTTACGTACCACCAGGTTTAACATTACAAAATTCTACGTGGTGCCCACATTGCGTTTATGTGTTTTGTACGGATCTCAGAACAAACAGCACTTTTGCCTTATAAAACATTAAGAGATTAGTTTTTATAACCGAAGTGGAGAGTGTTTACAGCACGGTACGCACTGAGTCCTTATATAAAACAGATACGTTCCGTCTTTAAAGGGTTAAGGTGACACCACTGCATGACCAATATATACGGTACGCGACACCACGACGTCTAACAATTGATACCACACTCTGCCAAGACACTAACATCTCCCAACGTTATTGGGTACAAATTCGGTACCCATTCGACAGCCATTTAAGTGAGGACCACACTGCCCGCGGTTACTTCCAGCAGGATGGCGCTACACCGTACACTGCTCACGCCTCCATTGTGCTTCTGCGCGATGCCTTCCGTGAACGGCTCACTTTAACCCTTTAAAGACGAACCGTATCTGTTTTATATAAGGACTCAGTGCGTACCGCGCTGTAAACACTCTCCACTTCGGTTATAAAAACCAGTCTCTTAATGTTTTATAAGGCAAAAGTTGCTGTTTGTGCTGAGATCCGTACAAAACACATAAACGCAATGTGGGCACCATGTAGAATTTTTTAATGTTAAACCTGGTGGTGTGTAAAGTTACCGCTAGGCTTTAAAAAGTTAAGGGACATTTGGCTATCGACGTTTCCGGCCGTAACCTTTTTCATTTTTGTCTGCGCGGAGCAATAAAAGCTTCAGTCTCCAAGTCACCGTCATATAAAGGAAGTACGTAATCAGTAATTTTATCGAGAATATCCCGCTCACTGAAGAGAAGCGTGTCTTCACCAAGAACGTTTTGACCTCTCTTTCCTGTTTTCAATTTTGCATCTATTAATATCTGTTTGTACACAGTTCCACCATCTGTTTCTTCGTCGCCCTCTTAGTCTACTTCCCTGGGGATTATGAAATACTTGACTTACTTTTCTTTTACATTCCCTTCTAGTAACAGGACCAATACAATTCAACCAACTTATTCTAACAAATGAAAGTTTTATATATATATATATGTACATTACATATATATGTATATATATATATTCCTCGCAGGTTTGGTGCCGAAGCCCAGCAAATATTAACTAGAGAAAACCAGCGGGGATTGTGAAAGTAATGTGCATGATCCAGCACGTTTCATTCTCAGTGAATAAAAGCAAAGATCACGGGAGGTGACTGTGGGTGCGTGTAAAATATCTAATGAAATCTTGCTTTATCAAGCATAACATCCGTTAAACCGATGTGTGAGGGGAAAACAGTGCGAGAAAAAATATGTTTGCTGCTTCTTGTAAAATTTCAGTCCTACTGGGCATCAGTCTAGACGAAGTTTAGCGATTCGCTTTCCTTCCACCTCACAACAATACTTGTCACGTAAGCTTCAAAATGCGTCTGAATTACTGACTTTAGACCAGCGGTTCCGCAATCTATCGTCTTCTTGGCGACAGAATTTCAATCCAAAGAACATATAAACTCCTACTGAATATATCGCTTCAGTTTCTAGAAATCGATTAAATGATTTCATAATAACAATATTGAAAAAAGAGTTCTATGGTCTTATGACGCCAAGCCAACCAAGCACCAACCAACAATCAAACAACCAATTAAATCCACGGAGCTGTGTCCTCCTTGCTCAGCTAGTAAACATATCTCCCATCTCTTCATACGACCACGAAATGCCATAACCTTTTTCACAAAAGTCACAGGTACTGTCCCTGAAAACAATCCAGTCCGCACTCTTCACTCAGAACCTACCCAAGATGCATTTTCATATTATTATCCCATTCTCGTCTGGGTCTCCCATGTGACATTTTCCCTTCGGGTTTTACACTAAAAATTTTGTATACATATCTCAGCTCCCCCAAGCGTGATATTATACCCCTTATGACAGCCCCTCTCGATCTGATCATACGAGTAGTTTAGTATTGGCTGAAGAATAAGAACCTCACCACGCAATTTGACGTAGTGATACTTGTGAACACATACACTTATTACTGTAATCCGTGATAAGAGCGATTCTTCATTATCCATGAATTTAAATTTCGCAGACGGGATGACCTCTAATGTTATTACATTCGTAATGAACGTCATGTAACACGGTTTTGTAATTTAAATACAGTGGACAGCAGACTCTCCTTAAATCGACATTCTCTTAACAGGCTCTTCAGCTGAACAGCCATAATTCTGAACATGGCCGCAGGGAGGGATGGTTTTAATAAGCGTGACCTGTGCTGCAGACATTGTTAATTTCCTCATTAAAGCAATCCATCTTTGTATCCTGAGGATGGGATACACCAAATATTTTACTGTTACCTGAAACACATTTCGGTCCAGCTGGCCCATTACCACGGAGTTCGATACAAACTGACAAATGGAAGGCACAAACACGATTATGTAAAAGTGATATACACATTAATTTCACATAAAGCTACAAAATTCATGCTTAAGAACAATGTATGCTGCGCCCTACCAGTATATTTGGATTATATACACATTTGTTATAAAACTGCTGCTTCTGAAGTAGATCCCCATCCCTGAATGTATGTCTCGGTCAAGTAGTACAAAAACAGTTGTGGTATACCAGCATGTTTACACAGTTGTTTTCCTTTAATGTTGGATGAAATGTATACAGCAGGAACACAGCACTACCTGACTGTTCGTTTTCGTACGCTTCTTGTACCACAAGGTTCCAAAAACTTAGTCTGTTTTCGTGTTCAGGTGGAAAGGGAAGAAGTAGGATCCGAATCTAGTGAGGACAGTTTAAAATCTAGTTTCTGTCACTGGAGAGTGATGGACTGCTATCTGCTTCAAACAAGTCCACCAGATTAGTATCCCTCTCCCCACATTTTTCGGTCTGAAGACGAAAATACGCCCAGTTTCCGAAATGTTGTTGCATAAAACGGCAACGACAAGCACTATTGAAGCTTAATGCAATATATCAGCCTCAGAAACCTTTAAGGTTGGACATTAATTACACGGTTAGTAATTTACACTATCATCACAGCCATTTGAAGAATGTTACGTTGTCAATAAAACGTAACTGGCAGATCACTGCCATGCTTACTGAATATCGGAAATGACTGTTCACTCTCTGCAGCAGCCTATTCACTGTGTCTTGAGATAAACCAATTTTACCGCTAACAGCTCCGCCTTAAAACTCGGTCCCATTTAGGCCGGTCAAGCAGCAGTCTGCTGTACCACGCAAATAACATACACGTAAAAGGTTTTGTGCTGTATATTTGAGCACGGAATAAGACGATGGATATGAAAATACGAAAATCCTATGTTCTTTCATGGAATGTAACACAGAGGTTAATCGAGCCACAAACTTGGAGCTACGGGTATTTATGTGGCGAAAAAGTAAAGTTGTCCGTGTTTAAGCCATGAAGGTATATGCAGGTGGAGCCACAGCTACATGCAGTATTAACCTTGATACTAGAGGGTGGCGAGTGGTAAGGTTCACGCCGTGACCGTTTCACCCCCGGGCGAGGAACTGGCGGTAGCCACTGAACAGGAGACTTGGTGGGCCCAGAGGCGGTCTCGACGTACTGCAGAGGAGGAAACTCACACCCAGCCGAGAATAGGACGACGCCTCGGCCGTCCAGGCCGTAGCCTCGTCACCATACCGATTACACATGACCGATTTAAAATGTAAGTCAGTATTTGTAATGAGTCTGCAGGAAATGTGATCAAAGCGAAAGAGCGCTCTCTTGCATTCAGCCCAGTAACGGAAATCCACATATTATGGGGCACGGGTTTGTTATAACGACCTTTCACCAACTCAGAACGGAGGGACGGGCCAGTATTACAAGCTGAGATGAAATGCACTTCGTCACAGCCTTATTAAAGCATAAATCGACTTTACCATTCTACAACAGGGTGGCCCAACATTTTCAGCATCCTAGGCCATACGGACTCCAGATCTACAACTCATTGGCCATACATGAGTGCATCAATGTATGAGGGCATTAACCCTTTAAAGACGAAGCGTATCTGTTTTATATAAGGACTCAGTGCGTACCGCGCTGTAAACACTCTCCACTTCGGTTATAAAAACCAGTCTCTTAATGTTTTATAAGGCAAAAGTTGCTGTTTGTTCTGGGATCCGTACAAAACACATAAACGCAATGTGGGCACCACGTAGAATTTTTTAATGTTAAACCTGGTCGTATGTAAAGTTACCGCTACGCTTTAAAATGTTAATGTACGTGGTACATTAACTTAACCAAAACGATGTTCATGCGCTTGTAATTAAAATGACCCCATCGTGAAGCTGACACACCCACCTCCATCTACCGCCCATGTTAAAAACTTGATAAGCTATACCTTTAGTCGGTCATATGCCATCATGACGTGCAAAGGAGCTCTACCTTTAACTTCATGGGGGTTCCTGGGCCACAAAAAATCAACCGGCGTGGCACGGACCTAAATTTGGACCGCCCTGTTCTAAATACCATTCAAAAGCGCCAAGAATACTTTCGAAGTTGAAATACGAAATTCAGACGTCCACTACAACAGGTCTTAATCAGATATAACTGCACCTGAAAATGTTTGTACGACCTGAAAAGAAACTGTATCATAAAATTCACAGTCGGACATACAGCATGCGTACTTAGTCGTGAAAGGAATGATATGGCAAAAATCACTTTCCCTTTCGCTGTCATCGGCTACGTTAGCGTGGCGGTGGTTTTACAGACATGTATTCAAGACATATCCTGTTAGAATCTCGGCGTGGCCAACGGCTTAGTTCTGAAGCTTTCCCTGTCATTACCGGTCTTTTGAAACCTTGTAGTACCTTGAAATACGCGTAGGCCTATGCCACGATCGCATCTTTCGAATCGATACCTAGTCAACATTCATTATACCTTACCATCATGCAAAGATTTGCAACTTCCGACCTAAAAGTGTCATTAAATAAACTGCAAAGTACGGTATCAGAAGGATTAAAGAAATTTACTCGTTTTAATTCTCAGGTGGCAACCACAGTTGGACAGAAGTTAAAAACAAACTGCAAACAAGTATAATGCTGGCATCATTTGCTTCTGTCTGTGTATAACCCTTTATGCGCGACAAATTCAGCTACACATTACCTTTATTTCAATTAATACTCTGGAAAACAAAGCACTGATTTCGTGGTTTCCTTGGGTACACCTAAATGACCCCTCGAAATGAAGGCAGACAAAAAGCTCTTTCCATGCCTTTTATAATCATCGTATACCTGTAACATTTGCACCTCATTCCTCGCTAAATAAACTCTGTATCTGGTACGGTGCCGTTAACTGCGAACCAACCAAGGAGTGGCAGTCCGTGAATGCAGTCTGTGCTAACAGAACCCAGACCATACTGACTTTCCCTAAGAACCATTCTAAATTAACCGTCTGACAAATACCTTCGTATTTTAACAAGATGCTTCGCCTAACCAGCTTCCTTCGGCTCAACCAACTTCCAGCGTGTCCTATTTCGTCGGGGGTGACGGGACCGAAGCATGGAACTTTCTCACAACCAATTGTGACATAAGAATGAGTGGACCATTACTTCCACCTCCATATACGCCTTCATGGAGTTTATGATAAACAGACTCTATCTCTTTTACATAATAATAATAATAATAATAATAATAATATAACGCATTCAACGGACCCTTATACAGTAAGGTGTGTTAAACAATTAGACATTTACCCACGTAAACGTATTTCCTCCATATTTTTCAATAAATTGAAAATGTTTTGTCGCATTTCTACTTAATGATATGGAGGCAATCGGAACACGACGTACGAATTCTGCCAGACTAGGGAATCTAGTTTTCGTCCTGCAGAAATTTTCTGCTGTAAGAATACTCTATAAAAACAAGGATCGCTAAAACCGGACATGTTTGCGTGCGTCTTAGGTCTACTTCGAGGATCAGACGAAACAGACTCAGCCCTACTTGGACTCACACTGACTACTGCTGTGCAAACTCCAAAATTAAGTTTAACATAAACTCATTTCTGTAACCACATTCAGTATAAGATATTCAGGAAAAAAGAAACAGTTTGGCGAATAATTTACATCTTTCGCGTGAGTTATGATACACTTTTTAAAATCTTCCTGTATACAAAGTGACCGACAGCAACCGTACCTCTATGTAACTTACTATGTGGATCTGTATGTGCACACCGTGTGCCATGCACGATGTACCATAGCACACCGCGTGCACAGTCTGATGTCGACAGTGTCGTGACACACCGCCTGCGTGTTCCGCAGTGCACCAAGGCACACCGCGTGCACACACAGATCGACGCGGTAAGAAAGTAGGGACACGGTCACTTCTCCATCACCCTATAGACCTAGGAGCAAGAAATTGTCACTTCTTCGATTAGAGCCCTATTAAGATTCTTTGGCAGGTTAGTCAACGCCTGGAAGAAAAATAGCCTACCGTGTAACGTAATAATATGCTTGGGTATGGCCAACAGGACACAAAAACTCGTTATTCTTCTCTATTCCTCTAGCAATGAGAACGCAAAATGTACAGTAGGACCGCAACTGTAACCTACATTACATTCTACAGCCTGACAACGACAGACGACCTGTCTTAGGCGATGTAAAAGAATCATATTCATTTAGTAATATTCAAGTCTTCTGGGACGTTATGCCGCGTCGACAGCTAAATAGCTACTGACATGTCGGAGAAACGTGCTGCCCCCATCTTCAGGGGCCAGAAGTCCTAGGACTTTGGCACAGCGTAACACCGCAGAAGACTTGAATCTTCGTCAGCACCACTGTAAGAGCCTCAAATCTCCCATCTCCCCTTATTTATTTTCATTCTTGGGTGGGACATAAAAACCGAGTATCGTCAAACTGCGGCTGCAGACGATTTGTTCTGCAAGCTAATGGATTTTCTCTTATAATGCAAATCCTAAATTCATCACTCTAACAACAGATGTTCATCAGCGAGTCAGTTCTATTCAGCTTACATCCCCGAAACTATTTCCTTGCGTTCAATTTTAATATTCTGAAACTCAGCATAACAGCGTTAATGAAATACAATTACGTCCACTTTACAGAATCGCGTACGGAAAGTTTAAACAAACTCATATAGTCACGAAATTTTCCGGTTTTATAGAACCCCAGGTCTATTATCGTCTTCGCAAAAGCTCGCCGCTCGTCCTTAGCAAGCCCCATTCAGCCGAAATCTTAATGTACACAATGTTTTATATTGTTACACCATTAATTCGCCTTCAAATAAGAAAAACTAAAAGTTTCCCACCTAAAATACCAACACTGGTACCAGAAAAATTTTCGATATACGCCATGTTCTCCAACAACAGAGATACATCTGTATATGCAGTTACAATACTACACAAAGGAAGCATCACGCCCAACTGTTGGCACTGCTTGAATCGCCAACACAGTACTTGCTGCTACTTCCACAGCCATGCTATTCTGTCAGAGGCAATAATAAGAGGGGGTATATAACCAAACTCTACTTAAGTCCCTGTCCATTAACAAGCAGAAGAGGGCAGGATGATTGACGCCTTCCTGGCACCGCCCTCTAAAACAACATTCAAGAGAAAAAAGATCAGGGTTGCCACTACACACCGAGAACATATGTAGCACATTTAGAAACAGCAGGAGATATTCTCGTTGGTTTAGACGCGAAACAGACGATACGATGTTAATACAAAAGACTGTGGTCTGCAGGGCAGCTTCTGTTCTAGTTACTTATCACGGTATGTGACAATTCAGTCACAAACGTCACTTTACTGAAGGACCAAAATAAACTTTCACTTATATTCCTGTGTATGCACACAGAGCTCTTTGACAGATTTTGATGAAACGCGATATAGAAACATCTATTAGGCCAATACGAAAATTATCATGTGTTCCCCTGAAGACTGTGTGCTAGTACACCAAAACACGTCGAGACTCCTGTGAAGTTGTCTACATATTTTGTTTTAATTTTGTGCATAAGTTGGTCATCATACATGTTATTGTAACAGTATGTACACGGAACAGACAATTTTAAATTATCATGTGTAAGTTTAACTTAGTTCGGAGGCCCTACACCACTGATGGATCTACATACATTTTTCACGTATCCCGCGAAATATTAACCCGACATGCAAATACGTTGCGTAAATGCTGTAGGCACTCAAAAGATAGTACTTTATGTTTCAAACAATATTTGCATAAATATGTCGAATTCAAGCAAATTTCCATACATTTGCACCCACCTGCCGCGACACATACGCACACAATTTGCACGCACATTCAGCACGTTTGATGTTACAGCATCCTGTGTTAAAACTGTCCTTTCTCACAGCTTAGTGGTGAAAAGTTTTTTTTGTAGTGTTTACTTCCGTTTTTACGAAGCACGATAAATGCGTACAGCATTATTACCTACTCAAATCACGCCTACTCAACGCACCACATTAAATCTTCTTAAAAAATACTACTCCTTCCCCCGAAGCATATTTACAGATGTTTGAAATAACGTTCTGCACATCCCTTACCACTGCATTATACCACCGAAATCTTCACAGTACAGAATAAGCTCGTAACAGCGCACCCACTAACAAGATGAAGCAGTCCTTGAGACGCCGACAGTCCCGAATTCGGTTAGTGAACATGTCAAATTTTACAGAACCCGAAGTTTCATCTTGTTCACAAGCACTCGAAACTGGACCTACCCTGAGGCAACTAATTGTAGACTACATTACAATGAAGCTCTACTTATTTAAGACCCATTCTGTACTCACATAATTGGTAATCATGTGAAAAAACACAGTCATGGCCTATTGAAGCCAACATAGCAGCATTTGCCTCGTGGCTCTGAGGAACCCAAGTGGAAAACACGCTCTCAGGGTAGACGGTTTCAGATCTGAAACTATAACGTGGAATTCGCGACTAGGAAACATATCAGCCCTCTTCACTAAATTAATTTTCATATAGTGTATCCGGATCAACTCAGCCACTGAGGCACATAAACGGACACCTACAGAACAAACGACTAATTGAAGAGGAAGCAAACCCAGTGACAGTTGTTCGCTGCTTCGATGACATGCAGATACGATCGAGCAGCTGCTGCCTTTCACGGTCAACGAGTATCGTAATGAACAAGCCATTGTTAGCAGTCTTACTCAAATAGACTTCTTCGGAAATTGCTCTGATTACCTTCCGCCGCAATGACCATCTTGGGCTTGTACTACAGGCGATTTACAACATCATTATCCACATTCCGCAGTTCTCACTATAGCCTGTAATTAGTCAAGGCAGGAAACAAACAATGAACTATTTATGTGCCATGAAGAAACTACCATTATCGAAGCACAACCATAAAGGTCAATACCGATAATAGGACAGCACGCAACTGGAAAAAACACTGAGCCAATTCCATCCATCTCACATCTTTATAACACACCTTCCTGTAACCTAATTAATTTTATCCACGAGTTGCTGTTCCTTGTAAAAATTCCTTGGCGAAACTTCTATACAATACCGAATGAATGCTGGATATATGTATGAATTCTGGCCAATTTCGTGTCAACTCCACGAAGTAGAATTCTATGTAAGCACAGCCAGCCGAGACATTTTTTGCTTTTTACAAAACTGAAGGTTCACTATCGTTTCACAAGATCCTGCCAATGTACTATATCCTGAACCGTTTGTTCCCTGTCCACAGACAGATCTATACACGCGCACAACCAACAATCGACGCTTACGTCATATCGATGCTTGAGCTGAAGTTGATTCCGCTTACGGCTGCGAAATGTGTTAACGGGAACGACAGCAACACACTGGCAGTACTACAGACAACTACGACTTGATGAACTTCAAATATCAAGTTAATTATAAAGGTAGAAATCCGATGGGTTAGACTTCACCCTGAACTTAAAGTGTGACTGTTGACACAGCATCGACCCAACATCATGAAAAGGCAGTAACTGGTGTGGTCAGTATCCCGGTCTTTTATTGAACCTGAATGCTGATTACCGTATTCATCAGAGACCAAAGGTGGTCCCTATCCTAAACCAAATGAAACCAAATCGTCATACAATATTACTTTAAGATCTACTCTTAGTTCTCCCAAGTTGCTGGTTTCTTTATTTCAGAGTTTTCGACCAATTCTTTACGCATTTCTCATTGTCTGCAGGAATTACATGTTCCGTCCATCCCATTTTCTTTGAACGAATCATTCAAACAACACTTTGTGAGCAGTACAACTAATCAAATATCCTATGATTCAACTTTTTCCGTGTTCTTGTGTCTTCCTCTCTCTTATGTCCAGATATTCTCTACAGAATTTTGTTCTCAGGGCAATTCTCATAGCCACAAAAATAACAAGCAAACTAAAAGTTTTGCATATTTAAATCTTAAGGCATTAGGACATTATTTACAAAACGTATTTGCATGTGATCACTAACGCAGTCACCCAGATAAGATCGCCCTAATGGCAATAATAACAGTAATGTGACAAAAAACATGAACGACATTCAATAAAACCGTGTCATTAGTTAAGACACAAGGCAACAGCAGGTATATGTGCATTCTCATTTTACGTTCAAGGTCACTCTTTCAGAACATGGACAATGACCAGTTGCGTGATGACGACAACGGCCGGTCGAACGACGTCCGCCGGAAATGGATACGTGCCACATTCAGTACAAGAAGTACGGCACATACTGGCCGTATCATAACTTGCCATCAACAACATAATAAGCATATTTATAACAACGTAGCGATAAAATGTCTACAAGCACGCGCGCAGTATCGACACGCGATACGTATAAATCTCAACATGCCACAGTAGTACTTACCATTCATAACTAATGCACTGGACGAACAGCAGCTTCAGTGACAGATCATTAGATACTCATTACTTAACAGAACTGTTTCAACTGCACAGGTTATATAGCTTCGAAAGGGGTGGGAAAGACAAGCAGAGAATGATGTGGAGGTTGTCGGTTGTGGGCTATTTATATCCCGAAATTTACCTTGGGAGACTGAAGCAAACAACGAAAATTTAAAGACAATCATCAGTAGGGTGACAGAAACTGAAGGTGGCGCCTACAGTTTACCGCTACACCATCCACATTTTTTATTGCCGAACTGCTCGCCGTAGAGCGGACAACATCGTTGCTGCATAGCGACTGATGATGGCGTCCGCTCTGCAGTGCTCCGTTCGGCGATAACATATACTCTCTGTACTGGATTCGCGAATGTTTCAGTTCCACATAGCTGAGCAACGTTGCATCAACTGCACAGAATATGTAACATAATATGAAACCACTACGGGATCATTATCACCATCATTATCACGCTTTCTAGGACCCTGCCCTCGTGGCCCGTTCCGCCGTCAGTACAAGAATCCAGAAAGCCTCCTTAAATGGCGTTCTGTGTTCATTTTTCCTGCTGGTTGATATTTCATAATAGGGTACGAGAGTCTGGATCTGCCCATTCGGCAAACATGTTGTATCCATTTATTTTTACAGATTTTTATTTTCCCCTCATATGGGAGGAATATCCTACACACAATAAAAAAGAGCAAGGCTAACTGGATCGATCTTGCGTAGGAACTGCCTTCTAAAACACATTAGTGAAGGAACGATAGAAGGAGGGCTAGAAGTGACTGGAAGACGAGGAAGATGACGTAAGCAGCTACTGCATGACCTTAAGGGAACGACAGGATACTGGGAATTGAAAAAGGAAGCACTAGATCGCACTCTGTGGAGAACTCGCTTTGGAAGAGGCTATGGACCTGTCGTAAGACAGAATACAGAATGAACTAGGATAGTCGATCTAACAGCAGAGATTCGAACCAGCTGAACCCAGAACGAAAGTCTGAAGTGCTAACGAGCAAATCTGCTCGGATTTTCTGAAGATCCGAATGACAAAATGGAGCTGTTGTAGCTAGACACTAGTTACAAACTACTTTTTTATTTCTTCTTAGTAACTAAACCCTACTGTCAGAATGTGTATTACGGTGATTCTTAAAGGAAAGTAAGTACAAGGTCTGTTGCTCCTAATTAAGCAGTCTTGCTTGATGCAGACGGAATGGGATCGTTAATTAAATGTGGATGTTTAAGTCTGAATCCCTGACTTGAACGTTAAACCCTTCGTCACGGAGGGCGATTTTGCTTTTACACAGGCAAGATGTAAGCAACAAAAACAGGCCGAGTAATTGGAATTACATGCGAAAGTAAATAAAAAATTGTCATCATTTGGAACGCGGAAACGTCCATGGACAGGTCATCATACAATTAAGTACTGATTCACGGCGGGGGGTGGGGGGGCAGAGAGTGGCATTCAGATACTGCATGCAGTAATCCAAATCGAGACCAAACATTATAAAACAAGTGACGTGAGAGGCATTTGAAAAAATATAACTGCTGACAGGTTGCACATAACGTAGAAACGTCTTTCAGGTTCCTGAAGAAATAGCCGAAAATTTGCTTCAAATCCGAAGCAAACCACCCCTTTGTGTATGACAAGCTGGCCCATGTCCTCCATTTCGAGTTTCACAAAATCGAGGGCGCCGGTGTTCACCACTGCAAGCAGTTATGCCTTCACCATGAATTAGAACAGCCCTTGTAACTGCTCTGGCTTCACTTGATTTTGTTTAGATGTGACAGGTTAGTCGTTCGGCGAAGCGAGGCCATTTGAGCGTTACGCTTGGAAGGAACCAAAATTCGGTTCTGGCGAATTTAACGGGTCTAAATTTAGAGCAGGTTGGACTACTAAACTTTCGACTCTAAGCCGAACGCGATTATCTCAGCGACTCTTAACTGCAGGCGTTTTATCCCTGTGAGTACTTTCAACAGTTGTAACTGAGATTATGAAATGTTCTCTAAGAAATATTGGTCAGGAAATGGCGGAAGGACCTCTTTCTTTGCGTGAACAATCACAAATGCCAAATGCACACTTGTCAAAAATGTCACGCCTAAAATATAAAATACTGAGATGCCCGAAAGCATAAGTGGCCAGGGAGTGTTAGCCAGTCTATCGCCGAACACATACTACTGAGGTTGGCGATTTGAGCTCATTAAGGACAGCAAACACAAAACAGACTTTTCACACACAGCGAAAAATGCAGACATACATACATCGACGGAGTCCGAGACTCGCCGCCTACTACGCTGAAGTGTACCCCTTTAACACTGTCGTAAAAACCAACACCGATGAATGTCACACCGTGTATTTCAGTGACTTTACTAAGTCCAATAATTATTTTTATGGATGTATTAACTGTCTTTTTTTTTAAATATTACCTACTTCCATGTTTAACGGAGCGCAAACTTGTTAAGACCTTGAAGGAATCCGTGCCTCCATTATTCGAACTAAACTGTGCACCTCAACGTTCCATCCACTCCTCTTGTCAAAATTGATTTCCCACCCACCCCAGTGGCAGAAAGTGTTAAGTGAGAACATGTGTAATTTGCGCCTACAAAAGTGAGATTCAAAAGTGGGCTCATTAGGACGGTGCAAAAGTCAATAACTAAAACAAGCTGTCAATCAACGAAATTAAATTACAAGGATGGCATAATAAGATTAGTAAATAATAAATTATACATCAACTAACAAAAGCGTCAGCTGCTTCTTCATAACCGCTCCAACGTATGCGGCTGCTTCACCCTGACATGACACGCCGTTGCCGTTAGACAACAAGTCGGTCATTTACGCATGTTCCAAAATCTGCTTCGAGAATACGGCGGCAAGAAATCCGTCAGTCGGAGATGCAGACCCACATTACAGACACTACAGTACAACTTCTGCCGAGTCAGCATGTTAAAGTGAACAGGCCATACACGTATTCGTATGTTTTATTTAACGAATTTGTCGGATGATACGTGAAGATTACCGAATTTGTCGGATGATACGTGAAGATTACCGAATAATGGAACCTAAATGATGCAGAACAAGACATCTTGGCTTGATTTGAACCTTTTTTTTTTCATGGCGCGACAGCCCCTAAAGTACAGGGCCCTCTCATTATCGAGGCTCCACGACCACACTCAGACACACCACACCCGGTAGGACTACCCTGAACGAGTCATCAGTCCGACGCAGAGACCTGTACCTAACAACACTCACAAACAGACAGACATCCATGCCTCCGGCGGGATTCGAACTCACAATCCCACCAAGCGAACGGCCATAGACCCACACCTGAGACCGCGCGGCCAATGGTATCGGCTAATGTGAAGTACTAAACTGAAGTCTCCCTGCAAGGACTGAAGAAAATCATGTAAATCATTATATCCAGCATTAGGCTGAAATTTGAAACCAGGACCTCTCGAATACAAGGCAGGAGTGACACCCACTCATCCACCATGTTCAGTGCACTTAACTAACTCCACGGAACAGAGTCCTTCTTCAAATGCCAATAGTTCCCCAGCCAGTCAAGAAGTTTCCCATTTGCATGCAGCCCAAAAGTTTATTAACGTGAACAGAACAGCCCGCCACACTATACCTATGACCATAAAGTTCCAAGTAGGTTTTTTACTTTAATTTTTAATTACTTTCTTCACAAGCATAATATAGTGTCACGCACACAGCACGTGAAATGACCAAAAGAAACAATGACAATAAAAGAAGAAAAGACTTAAGAGTACTGCTGTCAAGAAGCCAACATATTAATTGTAGCATCACAGACTGGATGTAAAGTACAAACCACACTGCGGGCGGAAGATATTTCACATTAACTTTTAACATACTGGAACGATTATCTCCCAAACTTCTTCGTAAAAGAAATTCCGTTTTCAGAACTTTTTATACATACCATAAGATGCCTACTACTAGCACAGAATGTCTGTGTAAAACGCAGGAACGAAATTACGATGCAGTTACAATTAATGTAGCCTACGTGCATCCAATGATATGGACACGTCGGTAGACAACAGCGCCTGCTGGCTGGCGTTTCGAGCACACGCAACACACGACTGTAAGATAAGTTGCCGCAACTTGCCGAGGTTCAGAGCTTCTTGTAATTCACTTTACGAGGCTGTCAGTATTTCGAGACTACAAAGCGTCGAATGGCAGATATGACGAAACTAACGAATCCACAATAATATGAAGATTCGGTTCGTACCTTGCACAGAACAATGTGCATCCATCAGAAAGAACAATCTCTGAATACTATGTAGGAAAACAGCAGTTACTGCGACAATCACACGAGACATATAAATACTCGTCCACTGTGTAAGCAAAATGGAGACTTCTTGCGTTAACCTTTTAAGGCCTAGCGGTAACTTTTAAGTACCACCAGGTTTAACATTAAAAAAGTCTACGTGGTGCCCACATTGCGTTTATGGATTTTGTACGGATCTCAGAACAAACAGCAACTTTTGCCTTATAAAACATTAAGAGACTGGTTTTTATAACCGAAGTGTAGAGTGTTTACAGCGCGGTACGCACTGAGTCCTTATATAAAACAGATACGCTTAGTCTTTAAAGGGTTAAACCTGGAGATGCGTATACCGTACAGAGACTACACTTTTCAGCAGCATTTCCCAACCCTTATCCACGAAGGAACTCCTACCTACGAAAACTTTAACAGGTCAGAAAAAGCTTACAGCCACCAGTGTGGCGGCTCTGTAACAATAGGAAACACAGGCAAAATGCAACTAAATGTAACCTTAAATACGAACTGACCAAAAATAATGAAAAAGCGGTTGGCAGCGAAAGGAGATTACTCCAGTGCTGCTAAGTGCCTGACAAAAATTCGCGCCACATTCCTTGGAATATTTTGAACTATCACGTATTTTAAATTGTTATTTACTAAGTCCACGAATTCTCGCGGAACCCCTAACGAGGGCCTGCGGAACCCGGAACCCTGGTTGGCAAACACTGCTTTAGAGCAGTGGTTCCCAACTTAGGTCGCGACCCAAATCGGGGTCGCGGGGGGTCTGACGTAGACTCGCGAGAGGGTTTTATGGAGAACTCGATAATTACAAAAAAAATCAAAATTTGTATCTAAATTTAAAAAATGATAGAGAAAATGTAACTACTGAATCTGTGTTTATTAATGTTTTATGTACATAACATTGTCCCAAAAACATTGAATTTGACAACTAGCATTAAGAAATACATATTATTCCCGGATCTGACTGCTACAAGCAGATTTTCCGCAGTACGCCTCCCTCATATTGGTTTTGAGGTCTAAACTATGACACTGAATAATCTATATTTTGCACACAGACAAAACAAAAACATACATCGTGACAACTGTTTTTTTTTCATACGTTTGTGTAAGAAAAATTGCAAACATGGTCAGGCGCCTCTCTTTAAGGTTACGTTTAAAAGTCAGGTTGTGGAAATTTAAACCCACAACCATCATAAACAGTAAACACATAATCATTTTAAAACGTATCAATTTATACACTCTGCTACTCTTTGCGATCAGATGAAATAACTGAATCCGAACTGCGTTTGTTAAGTTTTCCCCTTAACTCGAGAGTTTCAACGATGTAGTTAACAGCGATTAATAATAAAAACATAAAAACTCACAACAATATTATAGAACAAAAACTCTCGAACGGTCAGATGGAAATACTGCATGGTACGCGCTACTAATTCCTTATCCCCTCACACAGTGAAAGTGTAAGAGGTTACGATGCCTGGCCAAATCTTCCATTCTACCCTCGGATTCCTTCCACCACCCACACAATACTCAACTCCCCTTTCTCGGGTCCTTTCGATCGGCCAGCAAACGATTCGCGTTGAAACGTTTTCTGTTTTGTTCTGGGTGCCTGTCGATGTCTATGTTGGATACCCCTGTTTTACTAGGTTCTCTTGTACATACGACCAGTGCCACAAGAGTGGCCAAATAAATCGTGCAAAATCAATTGACTAAATGAGATCACAAAGATCTCTATGTTCAGTTCAGATTCATGCAACTACATGAAATACGTGATAGAGGTAAGGCCTATTTATTGTCCACCAACATGTAAAAGATGGGAGACCTACGGAGCATTTACAACGAATCGTCAACTTCTCGACGATGTAATGAAGTACTCGCACAGCAGAACATCAGATTCAACTCCTAGACAGGCCAATGCTTTATTTATGTGGAGGTGGCAATGCCTTAAAATCCGAATTCCACAAAATCAGAGCAGCAGGTGTTCACCATGGCAGCTGTTTTCACCCTAAACTGGAAACAACGCCCACCCTCTACGCATGCCTAAATAAGCCCAGCGAGAATGGTGGCAGACAGCACGGTCAGGAATACCGATGTAACGTGTGGTCACTACATCCTGCGGGCTGACTCATGCACCCGGATGAATCATGGATTCGTGAATTCTTTATTCAGTTGATCGATAATGTAGCAAGTGGAGAACGAGGCGTTGCTATGACAAACAGAAAGGCACGCATCTCACGCCAGGCTCAACGCATCCTTATTTATTGTGACGGTTAAGACGCAGGAGCAGTTGCCAATTGCGTACTCAACGACAAGCATACAGAAGTTTCAAAACAATCTGCAGGCATGTGATACATAACCAGACCTATACTAACCGACCGTAACGAATTTTCATTAAGTTGCCAAATGTAACTTAAATCTTTCCCTTACATTGCTAAGGCCAAAAGCCAGATTCGCTTTTAGTACTATCAGGCCGGAAACCGGATTATCCTATCTGTTTGAGGCTTCCAGTGACCTTCACCAAGCGAATGAAAGAAATCTTAAGACGAGTCACTGCCATCTACATCCCTTCCGAATCGCCGCACCCCATTAGACGCCACTTAACTTCAGCAGGCGGCACATATTAGTAGGATAACTCAGTGGTCTATGAATCATGCCTACACTTTCAAACCTTTACCTTGATTTGACAGGCAAGACAGTTGTGTAATTAGTAATCGGGAAGTTCTAATTCTTACCGGTACAATCCGGAACTTCCGACAATTTTCCTAAATCCCGCCAAGCTGTTGCCGGAAAATGTATCTCCAAACAGGCCACGACCATTCTCTGCATCTGCATCTCACATTACCTAATGAACACAGAATCTTGTTCGATGCATGGAAAAAATCGTCTACAGTTCATACACAGCACTGCAAAAAAACTCAAGTAAGCGTATCTTAAGAAACGCCACAGAATGCAGATATTGAGATGACTGACATTTCTGTCATAAAAAAGCAATCAGGATATGTCTGAGTGAGATAATCTTAAACGACGTCTTTCATAGTGCCTTTCCCTGTTCACACTATTATCTAGGTTACGATAACAAAAGACACAATATGTCTATTTCAGCAAACCACACAACAACGTAACAAAACAGACAGTTTTGACCACAAACCATACACAATCACCGCATATTAAATCCAATCGAAAGCTGACATTGCGAATGGTTGAAGTAACTAATTACAATACACACTGTAATTCGGCAGTGGCTGTAGAACAGCAACATTGATAGAAAAATAGTTATGCAAGATGTGATCTAATCAGTGTAACATAATTACCATAAGGTGACTTCGGTCCTACTAAACTGGCCTGTAATTTCCCGTAAATTATTAATCTCAGTTTATATTAAGGATGTAAATCCACATAAGGCAGATAAAGGAAACGTGTATACGCGCGCGCCACACACACACACACACATATATAAGGGCCCTTCTAGACCGCTCGTGTTACTTCAGTTCAACATTTAACAGTCTATCATATTTTTGTGTTTAACTTATAATAAATTGCCACACTAAACACAAATTATAACTCCACGTTACACTGCGCTTCTAACGTAAGATATTACACGATCCGCCAATCACAAGACATATCTTATAGTTCATTATACACTTGCAAACATACAAAATGTTTCGGCAGCAAGGGCCATCATCAGGTATCAATAATAAAAGCATTTAGAGAAAATGATTTACGCAAAAACAAGAAACCTGTATTAAGGACAACTCATTCTTTTACATATGAAGATTGGGTATTTTACAAAATCAGAATTCTTAATGTGGTTAGGCCAAAACCTCTGCAGTCTATGTTAGAAATGTAAAATTTGATTAGAATGGAATTTAAAATACGATATTTAAAACTTCTTAAAGAAGAGTGCTACCAGTGGGAGCCAGATTTGTAAATTTATAGTTGTTTTTAGATCCTCCGATTGTAAACGTAAAGTCTACCTTATTTTCCTTTTTCGTGACTTTTGGTAGGGTCTACGTTTTTGGTTGTTGTGGGGTGCTCTGTAATTAAATAAAACTAAGAGTAACCGATTGTAAAAAACTATCATAATGTAAATATTATATGAGTAATCCTACTTTTCTTGCAATCTCAGGTATATTACAGCCTTTTATTTCCTTCTAAGTTGAAGTATATTTCAGGTTTTTGAATAGAAAGATGTGAAATTAGGTGCATAACCTACATTAAAAACTGTGGCTAAATGATTATAATTTTTCTGTAGTGGTGTATGGTATAATATCTCCACTTACGTGTCTACGGACGGTAGTATGTAGAGAAGGAGTGATGGGTCTGTTCCGTGCACTAGCTAGTGGAGTACTGAACGCATTGTGTGAGTGGCTGGTCGCGCTATAGATCATGTTATAGTATGGTTTGAAATATAGTATTCCGTTGCACTGTGCACTGGTTAGTAAGCTGACTGTTGTGTTTAGTTCCTTTGTAGATATAAAACTTTTCTGCAGTATTGAGGTATGAACCCTTTCTGCTGTATGTAGGACCTTCAAAGGCTGTCGATTGTGTTTATGGGGGTGTTGGTTTTCTAATAAATGTTGAACAAATTTCGAATTGTAACTATGATGGAATGCCTATACGTGTCCGTTCAATTTGGTTAAAAAATATCTTCCAGTTTGTCCGACATACCGTTTTTTAACATTCAGAGCAGGTTAAGACGTAAACACCTGAATTCATATATATATATATATATACATACATATACATATATTATCATGGGCTAGGTCTTTGTTGATTAATAATGTTCCTATGGAAATATTCACTTTGAAAGCTGCTTTTATTTTAGTATGAATGAGGAGTTTAGTTATAAATTTGGTTTCTTTTCAGATCTAAGTGGACTTTTCAGTTTCTTCTTCACCTTGTTTCGGGGATAGTTGTTAACGACATATCACGTTAAAGGTATCACGAGTGTATGAATTATTAACCAAAACGTCTTGGAATGTTTGAGTTTTTTTTCTATTCTAATGGGTAGTGTTGTAGTCTATTTATGAAGTACCTTATAGCAAAGTGTTTACGTACTGATGGGCAACAATAATTTGCTGGTAAGATCGTTGGATTTCTGCATATACTGAATTGCAACGAAATTGTACGCTTATTTCTAGTTTCGGACATACCTAAAAAGTTGATTCTATTATGAATTTCTTGCTTAAAAGTAAAGGTCAGTTTGTGACTAATGTTTCTATAGTCTTTCTGAGGGAGATCCCATTGTTAGACCTTGTTTTTGGAGGTATAAATTATCACTGTAAATAAGTAATTTTGTTTAAGGAGAATCTCACATAAATTCATTAATTACTCTTTTTCTAATTCATTGCAAGAACTCTTGAATTCGGTGTCTAGTATTCTAGTTAATTTTTCAGGAGCAATGTTGGTGTACATATTCTTTAAGTCGAATTACACTAACCTGGAGTCTTGATTATTTGAGATGTTTTAAATCACAAATCAATTCAACAACTCAATCTTTCAATGCAAAAGACTGAGACCTCATTCTTAACACAGGTTATATGTTTATACGCACAAATAATTTTCTCTAAATATGTTTATTATTGCTACCCGATAATGGTACTTGCGGGCGAAACACGTTGTGTGTTCGAAAGTAAACACATTGCGTCTCGGTTATACAAAACCTGAAGAGTTCATGTGCTACTCCAATAAATGACAGTCATCTGATCTCAGGTGGCGCTCAACGCACTGAATTTGGTTCGGAATTACAACGCTTAGAGCAAAGATTTCCCAACTTCCCAGCTCTATATAAGGGCATCCGGACAACCGCGCTTAATTTACACTGAAGACGGCCCAAATGTATTGTTCACCGAACAGTGGAGAAATCACTTCTCTGCACGGCCCTATCATGAAAGCCGACTCAACGTATTCCTGATAAACATTATGTACAGCAGCTGGATAACGTTCTTGAGAACCCATGAGGCATCACTTTTGCCCCCGCCGCCGGCCCCCCGATCCCCGAACATACTCAACTGCATTACACCTTCATATCATAGAACTTGATCTCGGTAATAAAAATGTAAATAACATAGAAAATGTGATGCCGTACCGTTTGGTAATATGAATTATAACAGACCTGCGCTCTTTCGAGATTTTACGCAGGGTAGAATGGTAGTTTCTTGCCGACACTTCGGGACCACCCAGAGGCCCCATCTGCACCTGGGGTCACAGAGACTGCTTGTCACATGATGTTAAATGGCTATATCACCTAAACGGAACGGTACATTGGTATGATTCTTGCACCATTATAAAACTCACACCCAGGGCTGTGTAGTCGGTACACAAAACTTCCGACTCCGACTCATCAATTTTTAAAAGCTCCGACTCCGACTCCTTCATAAAATCTCAATACGTATTAATAATGGTAAACCTGCAAGGCACTTCATCACCACCAAGTGAACCATCAGGCTACCTTTTTGACTTATAACCTGTATTTAAGTGTGCGTCTAATGGTTACTGTAGCTATCAGGGCGGTGGAGTTGGAGTATCTAGTTAAGATTTTATATTGAGGTCGGAGTCGGAGTCGGTACTTTTTTTACCGACTCCGACTCCACCTAAAATTCCTTCCGACTCCGACTCCACGGCCCTGCTTATACCACTGTATTTACTTGACATTCATTCTATAAATTCCTAAGATTGGGACAGTAATAAATAATAATACATTGTTTCGGTAGTTTACTTTTAAAAAACTCGACAAACGGGGGTCTCCGGGAGTTTCTTCAAATGCATAAATTTTCACCAAATTAGTCTCGACTTCCGTAAGTCGCGACCACCCAAATTACTAACTAAACGTTTACACCTTCTTAATATGCAAAATTAAGTGCAAATCGTCATTCCATACGATTCAGACCCAAGAACGAATTCATCAATCGGGTCAACGTCTAAGACAAAATTTGATCGGACACAACAATCTCTCGCTCTCTGCACGCAAAATCTTCTAACGAGACATTAAAATGTGTTGGCTACCCCTTTAAATAAGTCTCTAATGAATCAATGACGAGATTTACGAATAAAGGCACGTACGAGTGGATGCAATTTCCCACAGTGCGCGACGTGAAAGCTCTTGAAAGGGAATAAATGGCTGTGATAAAATAAAATAAAAAAAAAAAGTCCGGTACTACAGTCTGGACGAAACCAGTTCAGAAGATACAAGTACGCTACACGACTTGTTCTCCTTCACATTTCTCCAACCTCGTAATGTAAATCAATGAGTTTCGTTGAGACCAGTCGTCTGCGTACTACACAAGTACAGCGCGACACGTAAACTACCACAACATTATACAAGTTGCTCAAGAATTTATAGTCACCTGGAATTTTTAAACCATCTAACTCGAAAGAAAAACCTGATGCGGATACCACATCAATTCTTTGTGATCTGCACCGTGTAATGCTTTGTTTCGTTATCTCCTTCTTCGGTCCTTCTGTTGTTGCACAGTTCGGGACTCACCTTTGCGGCCCCAGACGTTGGGAAATGTGTCGCAGGATACGCGGAAGGAACACGCCCTATCACTGCTGTCAGAACGAGTGGGCATGGTGTGGTATATTGTGTGAAAACATGTTGCAAGACCCGGTGTGAGAACACAGTGGTCCCACAGCACTGTAAACCGGTGAACAGATATATTTTCTATTGGTAGGAGCGTGAAGTACGCCCCTTAGACGAGCCGGCCTGTTCTGAAATTCCTTCTTGAGACGCAAAGCTCAGGCCCAAACTGTAGCTATGTATGATCGCTCATTTTATTCGCTGGTCAGCACAGCCACATTTTAATGACAAACAATCGGTCACTTTTTTATCTATCGGATTACTGTAAGAGCAGCCAGCGACTGAACTTGGGTCTGTCAACAGTGTACAAATTGAAACCTTAGTTCAGATCCTTGCCCTTCTAGGATGTTACGCAGCGTTGATTAGTAGTTCGTGACTGACGTTTCGGGACAGCCTATCGGTCCCATCTTCAAGGGTCGAGAAGATGGGACCGATAGGTTGTCCTGAAACGTCGGTAACTAACCACCAATCTACGCTGCGTAACATCCCAGAAGAGCAATTATCTCGTTTACACCGCGGCGGAAGTCTGAAATCTCAGTTCACTGCCACACGCACTAAATAAATACTGGTCGAAAAGGATGGCCTCCTTAAGAACCAAGCTTTTGCCCATTTACTTTTTAGCACACTTCACTTCGTGGCACTACCAGTAAGTCAGTACGATAGCAGCAGCTAATAACGTTAGTCCGCTTTCATCCACAGCCGTCGCACGGTGATAACCAGCTGCTTGACAACTGTGACCTGAAACACTGCACACAAGCTGGGCATGGGAAGACGACGGTGCCGTGCAGACGCGATAGCACAGCTCCATCCTTTTACTCGCGCCTGCCTGGCTTTTGCATTCTTGACATGAATAGAAGAAACGCGAGGAAGAGCCGTCAGAACATACTACAGAGCTGGTTAGTGTTGCGGTGGCCATCCAAACCTGCAATCACTTGATGACCAGTTCAAATATCGACCTTAACCTCATTTACGTCGCCTTCCACAGTCCCTCCAGGCAACTTCTGGTATAATACGTCGATTAGGCCATGACCGCTTCCTTTCAAATCCCCACCAACACATCACTGACTAAATCATACTACTACCGACAGTATAAGTATATTCTCAGCAACTGACACTGTTGTAAAACAAACTACGAATTAACTCCTTATCTTACTTTCATGAAAAGCCGCCCATTGTGTTGGAAATTACAGAGGATTTTTGAAGGTACATTGGACTGCTGCTGAAGCAATTGGAACTTTAACCTTTATGAACTTAGGGGTTCAGTTCTTTTCTAAATGTTGTTTACTAAAATAAATGTTAACGCCACATTCTGAATTTTTCTTTTGACATTCTTAGGTATATATGCAAAGAGGCGGTGTGCTGAACCAGCACTTATTACTTGTAAGGAATTCATCCCATGCTGTAAACTGATAACCAACTGAAAGCAACACAGACATAGCCTCACAAAATAACAGATCAAACTGACTACAGTGCTCGAATGAACATACTTGGGAATATTAAACAGAAGTCAGAAAACAGGGCCACGTTACCCCCAACATAAAATTGATTAATTCATTTCAACTCTTAAAATGACAGTGATTACTATAACTATTGCCTGTTTCACTGTACCATTAAAAACTATGTATTTTGCCACACACAGTCTGTTCACGTGCCCGCGAGATACTCCAACAACACAGCGACTGTTTCCATAAACAACATTAATCGGCTGGTCACTGTAATGGAGTCAAAGTGTGCTTCCTGTGAGGCAGTAACTGGATTGTCACATATTGTTTCGCCAAATTTCATGCTTCAAAACGTTAAGCGAAGCATGTAAAAAAATCAAGTGTCACAAGCGACGTTACCGTACTGCATAATTTAACTCCTACTTGAAAGGTGGGTTGTTAAAGTGGGATGTTGTCACTTTTCATGCCCACAAGGTGTTTCAAGGTTAAAATCCAATTTTAAAAAATATACACACAGGCCGCTGTATAAGTTCTGTCGTGGACTGCACGTGGAGCACCTGCTCCAACTCTGAGACATCTGGTTTCCAACAGTAGCCATGAACCTACTTAACACAGCAGCAGAAAAGGGGTTTCCAAGTTGAACCTCGCCATCTAAAGACAACACCTGCAAGCCTACTGTTCTGTCTCTTGTAACCAAATGCAACAAGCAGCTGTGACACCAACCGAATTGCAAGTGATCTTCCCAGTGTTAGCTGTAGGGATGTATTTCTTCATTAATACCAGTGGTGTGACAATTGGGTCGAAACTATACGCATGAGCGTTTCTTTTCACAATCCTCCTGTCTCATGACTCAATACCTCATTTCACTCTGCAGAAGCAACTAAGCCGACTAAGAATGCACGTGCAATGTATCATCCCTCTTCCCAAAACACATACACACACCTCACCTCAAGTGACAACTACTACTTGCTTTCTGCAATCATCGTTCACATGATGACGATGTGCCCTGCAGAGGCCCGGCTAGGTCCTGAAGGTTCCAAAAGGGTGAGGCTCCCAGATTTCAAGACAATCAGCACATGAAAGTCGTAAGGTTGTCAGCCCTACGCATCGGCCGCCTTTACCCCTTAGGGAATATTCCTGGTACTCATTTCTGTTAGGGGCTGAGTCGACCCCAGGGCCATAGTGCGGCCGGAAGGATGTGAATCAAAAATTCCAGTGGCACCATCGGGAATCGAACCCGAGACCTTCAGGCTTGTTGCGCAGTGCCTAAACACTGCAAGCCCCAATGATGACGACACGCTGATGATTATAAATGACACCTAGTAAAAGGGACACGGCTACAATAAACTGAAAGTTAAAACTAAGTCTTCGAAAGAGCATTCCTTAGATTTACAGCACACACAGCTAGTAAACAAATTCCGCCCTTTTAAAGACACCGAACATTCATCATCCCGCTTGCAATTAATTCCGGACGAGTCCTCCTGGAAGTATCGTCCTTGCACGCAATTTATCAAATTTTGATGTTACTATCACCCCATGTGCCCCTACAGAGTCCTAAGTGGCCCCATGACGCTTAACGATAAAAATGTGTTCGCACTTCCCATCTGTCCTACATCACGTTTTCTGTCCACATGTATCGTTCTTCTAGCTTCTATACTCCTAGCACTATGCATGTAGTAGGAGTACAAGACATGCAGCTCTTTCTTGCGCAGTTCTTTCCGTAATTCGTCCCTGTGCAAGCTATAAAGATATATGGGGGGAGTGAAGACAGAACTCCAGGTGGAAGTCAGTCGTCAGGTCATGTCCCGGCCATTTTACACTCGGAGAAGCCCCCGGCACTTACTAAACAGAAGGCTGGGTGGGCGCCGGGAACGGTCTGGACGTTTTAGAGAGAACAAAAATCGCCTTCAATCACCGCGAATCGAACATAATTCCTCGGCCGTCCAGACTACACCGGATACGCTCTCCCGGGTCCTCAGTTTTTTGTATGAAAATGAGAAATGCTAGCTACACCCGTGCGTACTCCTTTAGGGAGCCAGAAAGAATATCAACATGGCAAAGTGAGTCACGCGCTATTCGTGAGGTACGAGGAAAATAGCGCTAAAGCGCCGTTCATTACGATGACAAGTATCCATGATCAAAAACATGACAAAGAAGCCAGTACCGAAATGTTTCTAAATGTTTTCCGATGCAACGTTCCAGCTGACAGTCCCTAATCATGGGCTCACTTCACGCAAGGAACAAGTCACTGCCCAAACAAGTAAAGCCATGTGACAAAAGTGAGTGGACCTGCAGAGTATTCCAGCCAGACATCACAACCACCTTGAGAATGCTACCCAACATATGTGAGCATACTTTGGTTAGGGCCGTCCAAACAACTAGCATCGAGCCGCATGTGTTAAATCCATTTCCAATTTACCCATCCCTTCTTCTGAATCATGCCAAAGAACTCTATATCCATGAATCTGCCCGTCTCTTGTTTCAAAAATTGATATTAAAAGGCATACATACTTTTGTAAAAGTCGGTATAAACAATACGCCACTACACAGCAATTTCTTAGGAGCAAGGGTCCTGAAAATTTGTCCAATTCAATCCACGGAGCAGAGTCCATACTAAGCAGCTGAGAGTGGTCACAACAGCCAGCTAGGCCGATGTTCATGTGTTTGCCATATTACGCGTTGGCTACTAAAAACAGCACGCACACGCACAAAAATCCTTTGTTGTACCAGACAAACAAGTAAGGCCCAAAACAATGTCCTACCTTATAACGGATAAACACCCTCCGATCACTAACTAACAAAAAGAGAACGCACACAAAATTATATCGGTTACAACGTGACATCATTATAGCCAGAAATAACCTTACAGAAGACAAAAAATTCATTGTATCTACGAATACAATACGAGTTCAAAACGTAAAAAAAAAAAGAATCTTTACAACGCCTAAGTGAATCTGTGACAAAAGTGAGATGAACAATCACACTGTACACTCTGACTAATGACGGCAGCATAATTTCCGAAATACATTGCGAATATGAGTAAGTATTCTAATGACGAAAAAGTGGTTGCACCAAGACTAAGAGAATGAAACAAAACATCGGTTCACTGAACACAAAATGACACAAACATTTAATTCCTCTGTTGTCCGTCCTGTGATTGGCAGGAGGCTATAAACAACAAAGCTTATGACCACAACTGTGTTGCTGCCAGCCAACCACATACGGCTTCATGCATAAAGCGATGTATTCTGTATTTACAAGTCATTTCACCACCCGATGCCAAGGCTGTTAATAGAAAAATTGTGCGACGTCACGTCCTTTCATTTTATAACTTGAATTTAATGATAAGTAACAATATCTCAATTTTTGCTTCGTACAGTGCACTAACTTTAGTGTGTCTGTAAAGAGGTAAGAAGCGCCTTGTTACTTTGATTGTGAATCAGTACTATTATAATGTTGACTAACTGATCACATTTTTTCTTGGTTGTTTCTCACTTTATTGTACCCGATTTCTTTTTTCGAATCAGCTAGTTCATTCTAATGGGTTCCGTACGTAGACGACTGTGCACAATGTCCGTACTCTGCATCCTCAGTAATCGTCGAAATATGGAAACCTTGAGAATAATCCAAATGGATCGACACATGTCGGATACAACAAATTGAGTAACAAACAAGCAAAAGTGCCTTTGAAGGAAGGTTATTACGAAGTTGCCTTGTTAATGTTTCCAGGCTGTTTATGGAATTACTGACGACGTACGAAGAAGAGTAATCTAAAATAACCTTACACGTATGTAGTCATCTTCAAGCATCAAGCAAAGAATTTAAAAAAGGTGTGTGATATACAGATAATAACGAATTTAATTATTTCGGTACAGTTTATTTCGTTCCTCCAGCAAATTCCGGGACAGTGTATCCATTTTACCACTACCGCGTCCAACGAAACCCAGTTCACCATTCATTAATCACCTTATCACGACGCTATAGTCTGGGATACTGAGATCATAATCAAATAAAACGACACAAAACATCACGATTTGTTTGAAGGTAAAGACTTGCATTCGGGACATGCCCGATTCGAATCTCGACCGGGACACCGACAATCCTGTTTTTCGTAGCCATCCTCAGTCCATCCAGACAAGCAACAGGGTAGTACCTCGGTCAGGGCACCACCGCTTCCTACCAAATCCTTTCCAATTCATCACTCATCAGTCATGGAATAACATACGCCGTACAATCTGAGACCTTGACAAAGTCGCAAAATAAACTCTAAACAAGAAAAAAAGTTCGCCCTAGTACAGGCCATGAAGGCCCAGAGAGGGAGTAGAGGTATAGCTCTACTCTTTCCTTAACCTCGGTGCTAGATGGGTGTGGGTGGTCAACGCCACGGTCCGGCCGCTTTACCGCCGGGACAGAGAGCCGGTACCCATTGTATAGGAGGCTGAGTGGGCCCCAGGGCCGGTCTGGCCAAGCGCTGAGAATCTCTCCCACACCGTGATTCGATCCTCCTACCGATAAACAGGATAAACCTGGAGAAAAAGGCGTACTTCGGCTTTAGCTAGTGTGTATGTATGGATCTGTCAGCATGCAGGTCACTTTCCCCTCTCGAGCGATTAATCTGACTGCGGTTAGTCGCCGGCCCCTCACCGCGGAGGATCGGGTTTAATCCCAGGCCAGTCCATGCGGGATCTTCAGTGGACAAAGTGGCACTGTCACAGTTTCCTCCCAGCGCTTCGGTTTCCCCTGTCAGCATCATTCCACCAATGCTCGACACTCATATTTACATGTCACTGACGCTACATAATCTTACAACTGAAAGCGTCGTTAAATAGCATGCAAAAAAAAATAGGCGCGCAGCTTTATGCCCCCTCCAAGCACTATGTTTCCACACCTTGCCAGACACAGGCAACCTTACCTTACGCCGACGGCTGCTTACAAAGTTCATTCCCGCACTTCGCCACAAGCGCACACCCGTCCACAAGCACTGCAATGCCATGTGGGAAGGCCCAGTCACGCACGACTCTCACAGCATGTTGCAGACTATATTCCCGGTGCAGGATTTATTGACGAAAGTGTACATACTTACTCTAAGGACACCATCACTTTCGCTTTTGAATTCATTCACGAAGCCCCACGTTGGACTCTTAGTGAGGGTGGCGTGGCGATATTAGACTAGCAGTAGGCCTGTTACGTAAAGTGACCCCTGTCTCGTTCCGCTCTGAACTTGTCCGGGTAGTCAGGCCAACATCCGCTATGTTGTTTCTTCTCAAGCTACATTTTAATTCGTGTTAGAATCTACACTACGTGAAGGTCTCACGGTTTCCGTATTTTGTACGTCAGTTTATTGCAAAAACAAAATAAATGAAAGCGAATGTGCGGTAGGCATAATTCAGATGAAGGGACGCAGCAAAATTAAGGGTTTGTCCGGCTAGACAGAAATCCAAATTGGGTTCGACCTGAATTAAAAACAGAAGCTGTACACACTACACCGCAATATTTGCTTATCTTTCGTCAAGTTCGTAAAACAGCTGCAAAAGGTGACTTTTAGCTACGTCATACCTGACCCTCCGTTCAGCTGTCCGCACGAAACAGCACGACTAGCACCGAACGGATTTTCGTAAAATTTAACACGTCTAAATTTTACTAAAATTTGTCACCACGTTCCTATTTTGGTTAAAACCAGGGGAAAATAACACAGACACTGCATGAAATGCTTACGTATATTTGATAATATCTCACTGTTACTGGTCTTTACAATTCTGTGTTCTTCGTCAGATACAACATGAGACCGAAGAAACACCTGACGATCTGAACATAACAATAGACTGTTATATTCAGTTTACGATGTCTCGGCGCTTACGAGATTTCGATTATGAGTGACCAAATCTGATAATATACGACAAGGGGCATTTACATACTCGCACCTTCGGTGGTTTCCTTTAAACTTCTCACGCATTTAAAATTTAGGCCCAATAATAAGTAACGAACTAGACATGTTATGCTCTGCGGACGTGTTCAACATTAGTTTTTTACCACCTGAATCTGTAATGAATTCAGAAGGGTACCTAAACATCGTAATTAACGTTTCTAAGCAGCACCGCTTCGGAAAAGAACGGGTGCGCTAGCATGATTTATGGGTTCCATGAAATTATTGTACGATGGTAGAAACATAAACTGAAACCATACCAGGTAGGCCTCAACATGTAGCTGTTCTGTGCCAAAGAACCACACCATGAACGCGTACAGGGAGGGGTGAGTTTAAGGTTAGTGTAGAGAGAAACGACTGGTCAACGTCATGCTCCAAACATTATACACCCCCCCACTATCCCCCTCCCGGGGCAAGAATGTGCCCCACTAAGGTACTAAAAGCGTAAACACGTCCTGTCTCATAATGCAAAAAACGTATGTATATACATACACCCTATCCGTCTTGATACAATGGTCACATGTCAGCCTTACTCTTCCACCAACTCACTCTTAAACGAGCACAAAGGACAAGACCAACTGGGAGTCGTTCTCAGCACGGTAACAAAAATTTGTGTACGTTCGAAATCTGCCTGCCGGAAACGGCACTTCTACCTTTAAGGTCGGTGTATACAACCCCTGAGGCTTGATCCTAATATGGTGTATGCTCGCGGTCAGGAATTTGGTAGATTATTAATAATAAACGCTCTTACAGCACTCGAGAGCAGTTAATTTTGCTTTAAAAATGTTCAAACACTTGGCCAAAAAGATCTGGCGGTAGTCGGAATGGCAAATATTCTTCCCCAACATACTCACGCTCATTTGAGCGCCCCGTCACGTGAGCGTGACCGTTGGTATGAACAGCTGGTTTTAAATGCAGGCAGAAAATGTCTTTCCCAGACAGCCAAGCAACTATGAGCGTGCCCATATTATGGCTCACGCTTCACAGTGTTGTGTGGAAATGATGTACATAAACATGTACACAAACCACACTCTGTTTCCTTACGTCATACAGCTATCAAAAAACGCAGCGCCAAAGTTGTGGGCATGCTTACTTAGGCACCACGCCATGAACACATATGGCGGCCGGTGACAGTCATTTGGCCATGGACGAACACTTTTTTTGAATGTGAAGACACCTACCAGACATCGAGGAAAACACTTTTTCTTACACGTTTTTAGGAACGTTAGCAAAACTGCGAGAGGCGAATGTATTAGCTTCGGCCCCAGACTTAGACTTCTGATGTCATCAGGGTCTAAAAACAAGGAACCCAGATAAGTATGCCTGAGCGTCGCCAAAGCTGCACACACACAAAACGTGAGCTGAGGTCTCCGCGTCTGTTCCGCACCTCCTGCAGAAGGGACTGTCAGTAGCATTAAGTAGAGGTGTCTTCTCACGGTGTTGCGTCCCGTAAAAAGGCCGCTAACTACCCTGGACTGCTTCCTATTAAAGTAGAGAAGCCTAGCCTTAGCAGGAGTACGACGGCCCGAGATCAACTCTCCAGCCTGTCTCTAACTGCCGGTAAGACCCTGCCACAGTGTCACATGCTGCTTATCCAGCCAGCACTGAATTGTTCCCTTTATACTCTGCCTCAAAACCCCCCGGGCTGACTCCGGTCCAACAAAATGGTGAACAGAACCCTGCCTTGTGAGCTCATCGGCAATTTCATTTCCACGTATTCGAGAATGTCTAGGGACCCAACACAGTCGCACAGAGTGATAGGCGGAGATGTCATTCAACGCTCTTTGGCACTACCGGACCAGTGGAGGCGTTGTTTTAGCAGCACGAAGAGCTTTCAAAGCTGCTTGACTGTCAGAGCAAATTAATGCATTTCTCTGATCTAACATTAGTTTGAATTTCACAAACACAGGCCAAGATAGCAAATATCTCGGCCTGGGAAACTGTTACATATTTTCCTAGAGTGATACTTAGCCTCCTACCCAAGGATTGCCCACAGACTCCGGCCGCAGCCCCCCCCCCCCCGCCCCGCGTTCTGGACCCATTTGTGTACCAGAAGAGCCCTTTAAGCACAGGTGGGGACCCAGATCCCTTGGTCCATTCTTCTCTAGTCAACACAGTAACCCTGTACTTGGGTTCAAAATTGTATGGTGGCCTCATAATATCGTTCCCCATACTGAATATGGGATCCGATTTTTGAAACCCCAGTACTGTAGCAACAGTGACCATACAGTTGAACTTATTTAGCAGGTACCCATTTGACATTGTGTCGTACTGCAAAATTTTCTGTAGTACTAGATCCAACAAGAACCTAACGTAAAGTAACCCTATGAAGAATAAAATTCATCCGCATTATATATAATTCCCAGACAGTACAGTATGTCTGCATTAAAAAGACCAATCAGTCAATGTTGCATGGGGAAATAATTACCCTTACTGCAAAAATCATTCACAACACAAATACACTGTGTGTTCAAAATACAGGGCGATTCAGTGTTAAACCTCACAGTACACACTGTTACCACCGGGCTATAATGGGTTAAATTCAGTTAGATTAAATTAAATTATGCATGCCTCATGGAATTCTGATTTTCTGGAAGAACATGAGAATATATTACATGAAAATACTGTTAGCAAATGAAGCTTACATAACCAGCAAATTATCTTGCCTTCATTACTTCAAATAAATACTGTATCATTAATTTACACTAGCCACTAACCATTCAAGTTCACAAAGAAACATGCTTTCATAGTTCACCACTTACACGGTCACTCACTCGATTTTTACCTCCTACAGTACACTGTAACATCCCCGGATTTGCCCCATAAGATTTTAAAACTCAGGCACAACTCTTGTATGTTCAGCCATACACTATAAATAATTACAGGTAAATTTCATTTCCAACAGCTTTGTCCAAAATATTTTGGTAACTTACGAATAAAAGAGCAAATGAGTTGATGAAAATATCAATCACTGGGAACGTCTGAGAACGTCTTTTTTCGTTAATAAGAGTATTTGGTTCAGAAAATACTACTTCAGAGGAAAATTCTGATGAGTTACTTGAAGAATGCAACAGAATTTATTTTTGCAAGTTGTGCAGCTGCTTGCACATAGTTTAATCCTGTAATGAAACAGCACCTAAGATGAAACAAAGACAAAGAAACTCATCAGCATTACTTGGAGAGGAGAAAAACAAAATGAAATCATTCAGACATTGCGTTACCAAAAAATTATGAAGAAATTTATGGTTGGTAACTGCTGTACCCTGACTCACAGCTGTATACCAGACCTTTCACACACTGAACAAATGTCACTGATTGTTCACTTTGTGTCCATCTTGCCCACTCCTAATTCAGATGGTAAATCTGTGGAAAAACACTAACACTATTTATGTTTTATCAATACCTACAACAGTACCAGTGCTGCAATGAATGAGACATTCTCAACATGTGACAAGACTGAACTATCGTTATTTGATTTAAGATGCAAGAGGTATGAAAATGGTTCATTTATGGGGCAAACACAGTGACATTCAAAGTCATATATCAACGTGAAATCAATGAGCATTTTTTTGTTCCTTGTTCCTCACATTAATTGAATTTATAATCAACAAGGCAGTCAGAGGCTCTACCGAAGCAGTAACATGTCAATATTGTGGATCATCTTCTTTTTTTTTTGGCAACTCCATATCCATGGGCCATATTTAGACAACACGCAAACAGTTTAATATCAGAAGGACTTTTCAAAACCCAAAGGGTCAGTTGCACAGAAGTATTAAACTCATCAGGTATCAACAGAAGAAAATCATTGAACACCTTTCTTGAATGTGCAAAGAAATGCAGCAACGCCAAATGCTGCTAGAAACAACTCAGAAGCTAGTGTTTTGTTGGTACAAACTGCAGAGTTTAAATGTATTTGTTAACCAATGGTTCCGTACAGTATTTTAAGCAAATAAACATCATGAAGTACTTCAAGGTGTAAACTTAAATATGTTTCAAGCTCCAGATCAATCAAATATCTTCAGAATTATGTAAGAAATTAAACACTTGAACATGTTTTAGAGAATGCGAAAAAGTTCCCTGACGAATTGGAAACTGATCTACACTTTCAGCAAAAAAGAAACTGATGCTAATAAAGAACATTGATTATGAACACAAAGACAAAGTAACATAATATCACTCAAGACTTTAAGATCCACTTTTTCAACAATATCTTAGACAACGCAATTCAGTCACCAAGCAATATGTGTAAGTCGACTGTAATGCATAATGACAGATTCCAGTTTATACATTATTTGAACTCTGTTGCAGAAACGACACCACGAGCTATGTGAGAACTGTACAGACTTAGAAAATCTGATGGTAATTAAAATGGACATCTCTGACATAGATATGTATGACAAATTAAAATATATGTGAAACTGTCTTCAAGAAGTGAAGGACACTTTTTCTGCAGAGAAATTTTCGAATTAGTGTGTCCAAAATACACTTGACTGCATCAATGCCAAATACTTCATGGTGCTGAGAATTTTCTTGGTGTTGCCAATGTCAGCTGCAAGAGCACAGCACTGGTTTTCAAAATTACAATAAATTAAAACTTATCTGCATACAACAATAACCCAACACAACTTATATGGATCAGTGCAATTATGAAGTAAATATGCCATCACAAAGAACTTGGGCTAAGAAAAACTGATCAAAATTTGCATCATTAAAAGCCCATACAGTAATATTCTAAAACCAAAATTTAAGTGGTTGTGTCTGTAATGCATGCAACACATTACATTCAAATTTAAAGTTACTTTTGCTTTCAGATTTGCTGTGCAGTACAAAAATCAAATAACATTCACTTACTTAAATGACAGAAATAAAGTAATAAACAAATTTTGATACTATAACTCTAAAAATATTAGGACATACTTTGTCAACTTGAGAAGACGGCAGTGCTAAAGTTGGCTCAAGGTGCCATAATCACAGGAGCTGGCCATGGACTTATTATCACCAACACCAAAACTGTACGGAATTCAGGATACAACTGGACAGTTGACATGTGCACAGACAATAATAACTTTGAACAGAAGGAGGAAATAAAATCTTAAAATTCATATTTTAATATCAATTTAAAATGGGGTGTCATAAAATGTGGAGTGCTTTTTACATACCTCAAGGTAAGCTCCCCAACCCTCAACAATCAATTCTAACCTGCACTTTTGTAGTGACATTAAACTCTGGCAAAACATTCTCCATTAAATTTGCCATGAGTAACAAAACATGGACTAATCTAAACATATAACAAAAACACAAATTTAAAGGCACAAACAGCTAAATTCCTTGGCATACCAAATCATAATAATTCAAACTTGAAAATGCATACTGCATGTATCTTAAAATAAGGTTCACCATGCTTTGCTGTGATGGCAGACACGTTACTTAAGAACGCAGACGCTTCAACATTAATTTGCTTTATATTAATTTATTTTCTTCCCCTCTAATACAATTATAACAAATTTGTTGGTCTGGCTGAAACATCTGCAGTCTGCAAAGAGACAAATGGTAGAGCAAAAAAACAAAGGCAAACACCAAATTTTTCCTATCACCAAGAGCTATGAAAAGATCATTAAGATTTAAACATAGCACACACACTCAGCCTCTAAAAGCACACAACTGTATGGTGCCTTCATCCATAGTATTCAGAAAAACAGACACACAAATTATTTTGCTACACAATTTTAACAAGGAAATGTGTAACATACAGTTTATGACTTGTAAGTGTAATAGTATTTTAATACATTCCTAAAAAATAAGTACAATTCATAATCACACATACACTATTGTAAACTTCAGTGGCTTGTGCCCTGAAGATGCCACAGCAATACTGAAATCTACTGGGTATAAACACACTCCAATTTCATTAACGTTTTGTTCTAGGTGTATCACATGGTAAGATAAAAAATTAATATAACAACTAATGAAAAGGTTACTTTACTGCATCTCTGTCTCTTCCAGAATATCATATGAAGCAATCTGCCGAGGAAATTCAGCATGCAGCAAACAACCATTCAACATCAAACAAAGTTGCTGGAAAAATGATGGCATTAAAAAACACAGCCTCTTTGGGGGAAAAAATCACCCATGCAATTAAATATGCAGGGTTTCATTACAGGGCATTGTATAAGCTCAGTGTAAGCACCAAGTTACTCTATACTGGCTCACATTTTAAGTGTCATAATTTTGAAAACCCCATACTACCCCTAGCCAATAAGTGTTTATTCCCACTATTGTAATTTGCTGTAGACAACACGAAAAGCTGCCACAAAATTCAGACATACGTAATACAGATGACATATTAGATACGAGCGTCCCATGCAGAAATCAAGTTATGCAATAACCCTCTTATGAAGGATCTAAGGAGTATGAATGAATTCTAATTCGCATTACAAAATAATGTCAAGGCGAAAAATATGGCTCACAGAGTTTGGTTAATACTAACAACACATTCTGAAAATGGCAGAAGTCATGGTCTTTCCAGTCACACGTAACACAGCCTTCCTAAAACAGGTGTATGTGTTGGGCACAATAACTACATGAACAAGTTCTACACTACTATTATGTATAATTCACACATAAAAAGATTAATATTTCGTTTAAACAGTAATAATTAATCTTCTGCCAAACTCTGCAAATACATGGCAATAACAGATGAAAGCAAAAATTTGCATCACCGCCCCCCATATTATAATTTGTCACAAATTTACAGTTGTTACGCCTTAGTCCTGAATCCTCCATTGAAATAATGCGAAGATTCAGGACTAAGACATCTTGAGCCACAACATGTTTGAACGTTAAGCATGGGAAATTTTAAAACTAGCGGCATTTTTATCAGACGACGAAGCATACCGAATTCCTACAACCAGATGACCGTCAACCTCATCATTACGTAAACGAACCAACCGGGGCAAGACAGCGCTCGGCCTCCTATTGCTACATTATAAACGACATATTTACGACAACCAATAAAATTCACCAGTCACTTACATTTACTGATGCTCCACAGTAACCATCGGCATCCACTGGAAGAAATCTTCCATTAATTTACGAAGAAACACACTCACACACCACACACTTGCTCACTTCTTCCTCATAATTCTAATAGTAATGGTTGCTACACTATTTCATACGTTACAGTTCCACCAACTAAGAGTGTACGATTAGTTATCTTTATTTAGGATATTTTATTGGGTTTATATTTTGTTGTAGACTACTTCTAACTTTCCTACTGAATACATACAACACTCATACTTTCTTTTCAAACCGCCTTCTCGCATCACATTACGTGAAAACATCGTCAAAAGCTCGTTAGGAACCAGCATCATCTGATTGGTTAATCGTACGCTTCTTACCACAACGTTGGTAGCACTGCAATAATACGTGAACTATTGAGTTACGTTCACATTACGAAGTTAGATCATTAATTAACAACATACGAAACTCCAATAACAAATTACACGACAAATTCCTCAACTTTACGCCAATATCAAATATTACAAGGCATGTAACATACACATTCATATTGTCTTGTAGTAATAACAAATTCCTGCAGGTGCCAGCACCAATTGATTTCGTATACTGCCATCTGTGCGAAAATGCTGGAAGCCATCGACGCCTGCACAACCTCGTATTGGATGCGAATGCATCTTATACCCTGTAATGTATACGCGACAAACGGGAGTAAAAGGATCTCCAGGAGAACCGCGCCATTCACTTTCACATACCACTGCGTATCAATAAATGCCAGGTTCCACCATAATTATAAACAATACCATTTGAACTTACCTATTGTTGCTATGCTGTATAGTTTCACATACTCATTTATCCATAACATTGCGCAGTACAAACCTACAAAATTTACACAGTGACACAGTTACATTCTGCTCCTCCTTTATCAAGCGCAGATTTACAAGGTCAAAATACAATACAATGCTTCTTAGCTGGTTCCAAATTGGCATTTAGGAATACAACCACTGATAATTTGTTTTGGAGATTTCAGTCTGCTTCTCTTTCACAAATAATGTCCTGGTTTTTGAAAAAATTTTTTCACAGGGAACAAATGTGGCCACACCACACAAACCCATTCTTCATAAGCGGGACAAGAAAAAAAAACCCTACCACAGAAGCTTCCATCATTCCCCCAAGATGACATCACAAGTTCTTGGATACATGGGCTTTGCTATGTATTTATCCAGTAAAATGGTCAGCCCCATAGCCAAGAGGGTACAAGATGGTGCACTGCACCCACCAGGAATTTCCACAAAATTAAAGACAACCATGCTGATCAGAAGCGAGCTCCGTGATGACAATATCACAAAGCCAAACCATGAAAAAAAAAGCACAATTGCGATAGGCAAAGAGCACAAGCAGCAAACAATACACAATAGGTTCACACATTAAGAAGGCAGTATCAATGTAGTTAAAAGTGTACTACAGTGCAGGTGTGGATGCACTGCTTACAGCACTTTACTGCATTCCACTTCTGGGAACCCTTTTGTCTGAAATGGTCCAGAAGTTTCTGCCAACATCATGACTCTCTTACGTATTGTGGCATGTGTGTGTGTGTGGTATCTTAAGTTAAAGTTTGGGAGGCTGGCACCACATCACATCATCCACAAAGCATACTATTGTGATACGTAATCTTGCTCATTCTCAATGATTTATGTATATGTAAGAAGTTCTGTACAGCATTACAGAGCGCATTATGTAATTACAGTGTTGATTCTGTACTCCTGACAAAGGCACTTTTTACGCTTATGCATACATAATATATACACAGTGTATGTATAATACTGCATTATATATGCATATAAACATGTGTGCATATATGCACCCACAAAGAACCACTGCCCCCACTGCATTCATGGTCTGGCTACAGGCATGTCCATGGCACTGTACTACCAGCTAGCAGCTTCATTTCATTGGCAAAGTCCTTCTGAATCATAAAAAACACAAAGAGAAATTCTGACCTGATTTACCTCTCAACATAGTTAATACTGAAGGTGGTGAATGAGACATATCCATGGGGTCTGTGAATAAGCAACAAATACAGTTATTTAACACATGGCATTTAGAGGGTTGTTTTATATTTGAAGTCATCTTCATACCCAGTGGGACTGACAAAACAGACAATAGAATACCATGGAGACAGAGATAGGAGAAGACTGAAAATAATTCCCCTAAGGTAAAACACTTCAGGCCCAACAGTCATATGCATCTGTACTTTTATCTTCGACTCCTGTATGAAAATATAACAACATTCCAAAGATATTTATTAGTCGTTACAAAAACAACACCCACTCATGTTTAAAAAAGAATGGCAATAAAAATTTATGCACACCTTCTTCCAAATAAAACAATTCACACAGCACCCTCTTCATCCATATATCAGAACCTGTAAACAAAAATTATTATACAAACCAAAATTGTTTGGGAATTGCACGAGATTAACCTGCATTTATGAATGTACACTAATATGTAATATTACGCATGACTACAGTCACCATACATTCAACAGCTCTCACTCAAGATGTCAACTTCCAGTGTGATGCTATCTAGTGTATTCACAGCTGACAAACCTCTCATCCAAACTCCACTACGTATGTACACAGATGGTGCAGATATGCCTTCAGAATTATTTCCTTCACAATAGCCACACTCACAGAAAATCCATAATGCATCTCCACTATATATCAATGGCGAGAATTTAACAAAACTGTACTTTCAAATATTATTACACTTTTAAATGTCTTCGTTCATTTGCATCAACTGCTGGCCTCACGACTTTCCACCATACCCCATGAGATTTCCTAATCCACCAGCTCCTTGCTGCAGCTGTCTCATCATGTTTTGGAGACCGGACATTCCACCTGCCAACAAAGAGATGTTTAATTAAAATAATCATCCTTAACATAACAAGATCAGAAATGTGTAGTCTGCACGAGCGTACACATTTTTTTCCACCTACACTCTTTGCACCTGTTACCTTTGGATTAAAAAACCACAAACCAAAACACTCATTACCATAAGTTACAAAGACAACTTTTAATTCAATATCCTGCTTTTAGGTAATATGGATTTATAACCTGATAGCAAGAATGTTATTTAGCTCATGTGCTAGGATTGTGGACAAATGTGGACATGGTCACAGCCTCACATCCCAGTCAAGTAAACACTGTGGGCTGCAGCCACTTCACTTCTTCCCTCATTGCTAAGACCCTATGGTCTGAAGAGGTTCATGATGAACCTATAATGCACAATAAAGCTACCAATGATCAAGAAAATAACAATTTTAAAAACATGACCACAAACATATGAACAATTAACAAAAAGGGCCAGGAGAGATTTAATGGTCTCACAGCGCTGTTGCTGCAGACTCAGGTCTTCTGAGACATGACACTGTGTTGATGACTGAATGCTTCCTGACATTCCGATCGATGTAGAACATCAGGAACCACTCATGCAATAAAACAGTGTCACATCCCAGGAGCTCTGAATCCTAAAGGACAACTTTTACATCTAGAACTATTTTAATCTATTTGCAATTTCATCTGTATTATTCAGACAGACAGCAGATAATATATTTTTTTTGCATTAACGTACAGAATAATGATAAACTTACAAGTTTTAACAGTACAACCATACAGAAATATTCAGAAGAATATTATGAAAAAAAAAAAAGAACTCGCAGAACTATACAGTGTGACAAAGAATGTTTTCCACCACCTACAATAAAACGAGTATGTGACACATACCCATCTGATGTAGGATTCGTGGGTCCATCATCTTGGCCATTTGTTGATTGAGTTTTGTCATCTGAGCCTGGTTTACATTCTTTGCCATGTCTCCTCCTCTGAACAGTCCCTTAATGCCACCCATTTTCTTCACCACTGCAGCAAACTTTGTATATTGAGAAATCAGGTCCTTCACTTCTTTCTCAGTCACACCAGCACCCTGAGCCACTCGAACCACACGTCCAGACTGTTTCGTGAATAGTTTTGCTCCATCCCTATTGTCCAGCTCTGTATTTAACACAAAACAATTCCTCAGCTTGTAATATTCAGTAATGGACATGTATAAAATTATTACCCACTTTTAAAAATTTTTACACATCCATTCAAAATACAGTTTCATCTAGCACATCAATATTTTGAACTGAAACTATTTTTTAATAACAACAGTGCAGTTTACTATGCACCACTTTCTTTTCTGTACAGAAATATTACATTTCTGAAACTCAGTCACACAGAAAGAAATGAAAAAAGAAAAGAAAAGAAAGAAAATACAAAAAATTATGTTCATTCAAAACACTGGACTGTAATAAATGCCAGGCACTCATTTCCATTTTACAAGAATACTCACTTCTAGTTAAGCATAAATGAGGCCCCATTTCTCATGTGTATGTACATGAATGTATATAATATGTAACACATGCTGCTTTTTTGCATCCATATTGAGAATCTTTTACTTCATTTAAACATTTACAATACCCTCACATTTTAAATAACATTTACCTTTCCTTTATTGACACTTACTTTATTAGAAGAACGTACACATTTTTTTCTCTATTAAGGAACACTCCAGTTGGTATGTTGAACCAGTACTGCAGAGAACCATGTGCTGCTCAACTATGGCATGCGAGACAAACTGAAGATCTAACTGATGTGGAAATTTGATGGTGACAGTACTCACCACATTGACAAGTTGAGAAACAGTGATGCTTTGGGAGGACAGAAGTACTTAAAACAGTACTTTACGTACTTTGGTGTAAGTATATAAAAATACAAAATGACAAACTTGTCACTGTCCTATACAAAGCTGGCAGTTTTACTGCCATCTGTGAACATAGTTACATAACACTAGGCCATGGCAATACAAAACATTTTTCACTCAGAACACACCTTGAGCTTCTTTCATCTTTTTCTGTATGGTGCATGCATGCATGTAAATATTTTGGTGTTCACTTATTTATAGTGAAATAATGAAAACTGCATACTGATAAAAATGATTGGCCAAGCAGTATAATCGTTGGTAGCATAAAATTTCACTGGAAAAATGATTGGCCAAGCAGTATAACTGTTGGTAGCATAAAAGTTGACTGGAAAAAGACATAAAGAAAAATATAAAACTGCAAGGAAACTATCATTCCCAAGTAATTACTGTATTTGGGTATGTACGTCCTACTGTACTAGAAGCCAGCTAAAGCTCTCAAGAAATAAAATGGATCAAAAGCCACACCAGACCTCTTCTGATAACAGTCAATAGTTTAAACAGCATGGGAGGTCAAGCCAACTTAATTACTTATGTGACAAATCATATACACATAAACCCATGCACATACACACACATAAACTCACCTCCATCATTCATACTGTCCATTATTGTCATAAGTCGTTTTAGTCTTGCCATAGATTCTTGCTCACTACCTTTCGACAGGAAATCTTGACTGAAGCCTGGAATCATACCCTGTTCAAGAAAACTGAAGATTTAGTGGTCAAAGCAACATAAATTAATACCATCCCACCAAAAGAGGCTAAGCAACACAATACTTTCAAAATTTTAGGACATATCATGTTGATGCTACTCAATATATCAAGGCACCTACTCCAAATGCTCTTGTTTCATCTAAAGTGCCAATGACATCAGGCTTACAACACTCCATCAACCATCAATAGCCCTCCACCCACTTACAAGAATCACGTATGTTCTACTGACTAAGTTCAACATTAGCCTGATACAGTGTCATGGACAAATCCATTTAACAAAAACCTTGACACTCCTAATCCTCTGGAGCCAGAATTAAATTCCTGTAATGATCTCAAAGACCAGAATTTAAATGGGGACTGCATAAAAGCATATTACAATTATGTAACATTCAGCATTTTCAGCATCACACTGTGTGTTACACATACGTAACATTCAGTGCCAAAAGGTTACATGGAAACACCTGAAGTTGCACTTCAAATTCACTGAGTGTTATCTTCAAAGGTAAAAAAATATGAAAACTGTAAAACAACAGAACAGAACTGTATGGAGTGTGTTCCAGCTGTTTTCATGGTGCTCACTAGTGTCACAGACGGTATGATAACTTGTGCAACTTCTCCTGCATGCTCAGTATTAATGACTGCATGGTGCACAATACACATATTTCTATCATATCTGCATTGTGCATACATTATAACACTTATGCTTTAGAGAACTTATGTGTAACAATTTACAAAATCAGAGATTTGCATTTCGACATCTGGAGATTTGCCTGCATTCAATTCAATCACATGTACTTGTGTATTTTCTACAGTTTCTGAATCACAGCAAATGATTCACACATAGTGACTGGCTGTGAATGGAAGAGAATTAAACCACTCAGAAAACACAAAACAGACAAACATCATCTGGGAGAATGGTACCATTGTCATAATATTTTGCAGCTGTTCGCATATACAGTAAAACCCGCATTTTATATCTTTCGGCCACCCATCTACAAATGACATCAAATGCAGGACACACGGTTCTTATGGGCATTTGGCTGGGACTGTACCAAAAAGTGCATACAATCATGGGAAACACAAAATCAGGAAACACAACATCGGGGTTTAAGCGTGTAACTACAGTTGAACCCGGATATAACAACATCAGTTTATACGACACCTCATCTATAGTGTCAGATACTCTGTGGTACCAATTGACTCCTCACTGTTAACCTTAATGTCATACTATTCAGTTACAACAACACTCGTTTATAATGACACAATCTATGCAGTCCCCTTCATGATGTCATAAACGAGTTCGACTGTATTTGAAAACACAAGAATAAATTACCATGATCTGAGAGAATGGTCCCATCTTCATAATATTCTGAAACTGTTCATACATATCCCGGAGTGTGAACTGTCCATGTTTTATCTTCTCTATTAGCTCCTCATTGTCATCCAGCTTCAGTTCATTCACCTTGTCAATCAAACCCTCAATGTCACCCATTCCAAGTAGCTTGCTTACAAAAGGCTTTGTTTTGAATGGCTCAAAATCATCAATATGTTCTCCTGTTCCAATAAAAATGATGGGGCTTTGCGTAGCTGCAACACTAACACCAATAAGCCTTGTAAATATCATTCTTAGAATTACATTCAATGAACACACACACAAATAGGCTAATATTAAACTTTACTGTCAGGGCAATAACTTTATCCTGTAAAACAAAACCTGCTAGGTTTCCACGAAGTGGGTGCCTGCCAATAAAACTGACAAAGTATAAAAATAATTACACCATAGTAATATTAAATACTACAAGTAGTTTTGCATCTTACTGGATTTCAAATGATGAGCTTCTGGGTTTTTACACTGTCCAGTATAGCAGATTTGTTTCAATGTTCAAACCAACTACTACTACTACTACTACTACTACTACTACTACTACTACTACTACTACTACTACTACTACTACTACTACTACTACTACTACTACTACTACTACTACTACTACTGCATGGCATAAAAACCCCAAAGACCACCATGAAAACCTCACAACTTATTCCTTACTAGATGTTTGGGTAAAATGTTGCAAATTATATTATCTCAGCAGGATACCAAGCAACATTTCAAATGATCTAGCAGTGTGTTACCGAGATTAACTCTTACAGTAGCCGAAACGACAACATGTACACAAAAAAAATCCATTCCACGCAGTTGATGTGTTGTGCCATTTATAATACTCAGTAGTAAATGCACACAGAATGTCTCATCCAAATTGAAGTTAATTTTACTTACATCATAATTCAGCATCAGTGATAATTACACTTTAACACGTTACACATTATTACAGTATGGTTCCTTTTCTAGCATTTTAAGTTGTGTCATCTTCATTGCGTACTATGTGCAAAACAACAGTATCTGAATACACAAGTTTAAGTATACATAGCAAAGCAAGTATTACGCTACTTACGCGCTAAGAGCCCCTCCACCCTTTGCATGGCCATCCAACTTTGTTATAATGACAGACCCTACATCCACTTTCTCCTTGAAAGCTCTAGCCTGAGCTTCACAAGCTTGACCAATTGTTGCATCCATCACAAAGATAATATTATCTGGCCTCTGAAACAGGAATATACAGAAGGTTGAGCAGAAATACATCCAATGCGATGATAATGTTTCCCTGCCTGTGTTCATTGCCATGATTTAGGTAAGTCTGCAAATTCTTATGAAGCGTTACTGGAAAAATAACTCCATCAAAACTAGACCTCAACATTCTTTCCCTCTGCAGGATGTAAACATCCCTGAAAATAAACAGTCTGACATACACTGGTAATTGGACTGATGACATTGTATAAAAACTAGCAAAATAAGTTCGATCATGTGTCTGCCTGATTTAGCAGGTTCATACCAGTTTGTGGTTACATATCCTACCGTGCAGTATTTTGTTTGTCAAAACATGGGTAACAGATAAACTGGTAGATGAGACAGTTGAGATTAAATTTATAGCAAAATCAAACAGAAATATCACTTAACATGTACAGAATGCTCCAGTAACTTTACAGTCACCAAACAACCCACTTTGCAAGCTGTTCTTGAACAAGCAGGTAATGAATGTGCAGCACAAGAGTTCTGGTATGTTTGCTCCATCAGTGCCTTTAGATTTTCAATTCACAAAGGCTAACTTTTGTGTTCCGTTACATACAGCATACGTAATTATTTCAAGCAATGTGAATATTTTAAGTACATCTTTCCACTTCTTACACAAGACAAAATGAAGCCTGGAGAGTGTAGTCAGTATAGTGACTATGCTACCAGAATCTGGACATCTGAGGAACTGTGGCTTAATTCTTTTGAGGGACACAAGATTCATATCTTCTCCAAACCATCCAGGCCAGCTATGGGGCACAACCACGGGACATTCCCATTGAGACAAAGAAGCCGCGGCATGAAACTGACCACTCACCTCCCTCTAATGCCATGGTTAAGAATGGTATGCACAGGGACAGCTTTATCTTTACCTTACACAACACACACATTGTAAGTTTCTTCCATATGGTAGTAGCTCATACACAACATATTGCTGCTCCAGTACACAGAAAACTTGTGTGCATAGTAACAGTGAAAATTGAAGCTTCAGAGTCATATTTTAACAGAACACTATATGAAAGGAATAACACACACCTCCTTTCAATGCAGTATAAATACAATCATGACTTTGGCTTTCATGTCTGGTGATTGTTAGACCAATTCAGACTTTCTTTTGTTTTTTACATGGAATAATGGACAGGCCCATGAATGCTGAACATTTATGGAGAAATACATCTAAGTTTCAATATAAAGTGTCCGTTACATTTGATTTTAACCAAAATCAAAATGGTTTAGCTTATCATAAAATTAACTGTATCAAATTTCATGAGGATCTGTTCAGCAGTTCTGAAGTTGTTATACATTCACAGGCATTGAAAGTAATTTACTAAGCACTCCACAAGGACAATAATGTGCCTAAGGGGTAATACAATTAAAAACATCAAACAATAAGTCAAGGATCAGAAAAACAGTTCCTGGGACTGTAATTTCTGTTAATTAGGGCCTGCAGCATTCCCATTCCCAAGTTTACATTGCTCACACACTAAAAACCTTGTATGAATGTGATCATTCTCACAACTTAAAAGATCAAACAAATTATGTCATATTCTTAGAGGAAAATAAATATACAGTTCTGACGTTCTCTGCAGAGACATACTATTAACTTCACACCTATGTTAGACATACAGTTACACAAATGAGCCTACTTTACCAGATCCAAATCATGAATGAGTATCGAGCACTGGCAGAATGGGGACTGACAGTGGGAAACTAACGCACTCGACAGAAACCTGTCACAGCACCACCCCACCCACCACAAATCCAACGCGGCCTAACCCTTCAAACAAATGTGGGAATCTGCAGTACGACACTGGTGACAGCCTCTACTATGCCATGGCACAGTCAGTCGCACCCAGATATATACATATTACATTACTTACATTCAAATTTGATATTTATACCATTTTGTCAATATCATAATACTTACAATGGCATTAGAAACTTGTAACATTTCTTCAAAAAGTGACTCTTCCTGCTTATGTCTCCCACTGGTGTCAACAATGATAATTTCAAACCCCTCCTTCTTGAACATCTCAACACCATCCTGGGCAATAACAACAGGGTCCACTTCAGTGTAGCTGCAAATCATAAAAACTTCAGATCAACATAAATCTTAAAATGTGATGACACATCTTCAGCATTTCACATTCCAACATGTATTCCAAAACCAAGCACTCCATTTCTCCCAATATAGTACAGAACAACATCTGTACATAAATGATAAGTGGGAAACCTGAAGGAAAAAGACCCTGTGGAAGAATTACTCATATACTGGGGATAACATTAAAATGCATCTTCAAGAACTATGATATGAAGGTGAGACATGAATTCACCTAGCTCAGAATAGAATCAATAAAAGGTGGGCATTTCTTGAACACCAAAGTTACTGTCCACTTCTCAGAGTACTTACTCAGGTCTATGGCACCAATCAGTTAACAGACCACCCTACACCTCATACTTCACTTCATGAATTAATGAATGTGCTGCTACTCCCATGAGCCCCACCCAATGGAGTCTTTAATGCCTGGACATTTTTTCTGTTAATCATATGAGTCAGGGTCATGGAAATGGCTGTTCATTCATTAGTGAGATGTGAGGTCCACAGTGTGCTGTCAGTCACAGACAACAGGAGTCAGGATAGTGTAGTCAGTGTAGTAGTGACTGGGCTACAAGCTATGGAGCTATAGTTCGTTTCCCAAAAACTTCCAGACTGGCTCTGGGGCCCACCCAGCCTCCTATTCAATGGGTACCAAGAACTCTTTCCCCTGAGGTAACGCAGCAAGGGCACACTGCTGCCCATGCACCTCCACTTAGATCTAAGCTTAAGAACAAGTGGATTTATGCCTCCACTCCCCCACATGCCTTAACAGCATGCACAGGGACAACCTTACCTTTATTCATAGATGCGTGCACCTGCCACATCAATTTTCTTATGCACTGATGACAGCCTTCTTTATTTTTCGTTTATTTAACATGGCTTTCATTTCCTCGGTACATAAAGCACTGAATTATGGGAATATTTGTGAACAGTCTATTGGAAAGAATGTAGAAGAAACTGGCCATGGCCTAATTTAAGGAACTGTCATGGCATTTTCCTGGACAGAATGAGGAAAACTAAGAAAACCCTCTCAGGATACCTGGTTATCTGGCTGAGATTTTATATGGGACCTCCTGAAGATGAAGAAATTCTAACCAGCCAAGTGTGATGTTTTGTGCATGGACCCTTGATTGTACAACTTCAAATCTATTAAGGTTACGTAATTATTATCCAGAAAGGAGAACAACAGCAGTCAGTTAGAAGTATCTGCTCAATGCACAAGAACAGAAACATGAACTTCAACATGATCAGAAAATTTCAAATGAAGGGGAAGAAAAAACAGTCCTTCTTGGAATATATGCTACCATTCTAATACCAGTGGCATTTATAATGTTGACAGTACAATTTCAAACTTCACCGGTACACAGTGGTACTTCCAGACTTAACCTGGTACATCAAAATCTTAACTGCTGCAACTTAAGAGTGACAGAGATTATCTATGGTCAAGGAATGAAACTAAATCCAAAAAATTTTCATGGTACTGAAATATCAACAATCAACACCTTTGCATGCACATTCAACTGGATGTATGCGATCCTGCCTTTGCATAATAACTTGGAAGTTCTGAAGCAAAATAACTGTGTGTGGACATGAGCCCTAACAACACAAATTCTTTTTGTAAATAAAAAATATGCAATTACACAACTATGAGTGTACTTATAAGGATTTATTTAAAGCATTGTAACTGAGGTACATGATGGATGATAAACCAATTAAGATGAACACAGAAGCTCACCTAACTCACCTTCCTTCATGCACACTTACAACACAAGTGATTTATTTATGACACAACTAATAAGCATAAAATTTTTCAAATCACTTGTTTCTGGAAAACCAATATGCAAGAGAAAATAACAAACCTTTTAGATTTCTACTAGATTTCTTCTAATACCAAGATTTCTGCACTTTCTAGGGTATAAAGCAGTCTTTTGAACACACAAAGTACAAGAAAGTGGAGTACTGTAGACAACGTGAATCAGGTATCTACACACGAAGCGAACAAGAGGTCATGAATGAAAATTTAACAGCATTCAAGGGCAAACAGCTTATGCTAAGATCATTCTATCAAAAGGTTCATCCACTTAGTACAAAATTCCATGAACTGTGAACTGGAATCAAGACACTGTGTCCAGATCCGGATGTGACCGTGGATGTGGTGTGTCTCAATTACAGCAACACATCAACTTGTGCCATGATGACTGACCCTGTGTCAGGATCCAGATGTGACTGTGAGTGTGGTGTGTCTCAATTACAGCAGCACATCAACTTGTGTCATGATGACTGACCCTGTGTCAGGATCTAAATATGAATGTGAGTGTGGTGTGTCTCAATTACAGCAGCACATCATCTTGTGTTGTGGTGACAGACAGTATCAGGATCAATATGTGACTGTGAGTGTGGTATGTCTCAATTACAGCAGCACACCACCTTATGCTCTGATGCTTGACACAATGTCAGGGTCAAGATGTCACTGTGACTGTGGTGTGTGTCAGTTACAGCAGCACATCACCTTGTTCAATGATGACCAACACTGTGTCAAGATCAAGATGTGGCTATGAGTGTGGTGTGTCTCAATTACAGCAGCACATCACCTTATGCTGTGATGCTTGAGTGTCAGGATCAAGATGTGGCTGTGAGTGTGGTCTGTGTCAATTACAGCAGCACTTCACCTTGTGCTGTGGTGATTTTGACACTGTGCCAGGATCAAGATATGACTGTGAGTGTGGTGTGTCTCAATTACAGCAGCACATCACCTTGTGCTGTGATGACTGATACTTCTATCCCAAACTTTTCCTCAATCTGAAAGAAAGGGCAATAATACCCTTTGGGCTGCAAGAGGCGGCAGGCAAAATATGCCTAGCAATATACTTATATGATTCACTGCTTGCAATTGCCAGTGTGTGCACTCACTTTTCCATTATAACAGTAGCAGACTGTACCTAACACACTCACTCACTCACTCACTCACTCACTCACTCACTCACTCACTCACTCACTCACTCACTCACTCACTCACCCATTCACTCCATGAGCACGGTATGTTACTGCATTCCACATTATGGTAGATGGTCTATTTTATTATAATTCTACCATTTATGCCTTGGTCTCTCAAGTGGCGTTTTATTTTTGGATTTTCAGTCTAAAATGTTTACACATTCCTCATCCCACACCTCCCCCCCCAAGCACACACACATGCCACCTGTGTCATCCTCCTTTATTTCATCACCATGATAATACTTGGAGCTGAGTGCAAATTATTAAGATCTAATAAATATATAATATGAAAAAGGAGATGAAGACTCTAAACAGCATGCTGATCAAATATTCATAAATATGCTGCAGAACTTTGTAAAAAAGAGGCAATAAACTGTACCTTCCATAGAAAGGAATTCTGGCCTTGGTGGCATTTTGCTTCAACTGGTCATATGCACCTGCTCGAAATGTGTCAGCACACACTAGGCAAGCCTTCCAATTCTTCTTGAGGTAATGGTATGCCAATTTGGTACATGTTGTTGTTTTACCAGAACCTTGAAGGCCCACAAACATGATGATGTTTGGCTTTCCCTTAACTGGCTGATGAGCTTTAACACCTGGATCCACAAGCTGAAAATTACTTACTCATTTCAATTACTGCTCAAAAACAGAATGTCCAAGAAAGAAATCTGAAGACATAGTTCATGAAACAAACAAAACACATCACAGAGAGCAACAGTGAACAGCAAAACAAGTGATGATTTGTTCTACTAAACAGTGTAATGCAAAGTGCATGTATGAGACAACAGTGTGGGGCTATTTGCCATTTCAACATTGTGCATGTCAGTATCAGCTGTATTGTACGTCTATGTTCCAGGTCAGTGGACTGAAAGATGTGGGCTCATCCGCAACCATTAAGGGGCCTCAAATTAATATCACTTGACTTTTTGCTGTAGGTTCACACAAAGGACACCACATATGCCAAATGAGCTGACAATCTGGCAGATCTGCAGGGCAGAATCATAATGACAATAGCAACAGTGGCAGTTGCATTGCAGACTAGGGCATGCATTCAGCAGTAATACTATCTTAACTTTTGCAGAGATGTGGAGCCCACAGCCAGTTATACTGACTTATAAACATCTTTCCAAAATTAAGTGTTAACATCTTTGTTCATAGTAAAACTTACGCAGCATTCATTATGAGTGATTCATATGTCAAAATGAATGTGTTGTTCAATTCACTTTTCCTATCTGCACTGTCCCATGGACAAGGAAATATTATAACAACAATAATCACCAACCAAAGCGCTAGTATATTGGTTGGTGATTATTGTTATTATATTAAGAAAATGCACAGTGAATACAACGTAAAAATAAAGAAATATTACGTTACAAATCCCCAGAGTTCTTTCTCCATATGTTATGGCTGTTTTGCACACGAACAATAAGTCTGTAAATATGAACATGATCATAAGTGTCTTTTGAGCCCAGCATCTGACTTAAAAAATATGGTCAGTAATATGGCTTCAAATCTGTAACACTTTATTCTAAATGTTAAGACCAAAGCCTACTAAACACTGTCAGTCAACAGATGTAAGTTATGGGACATGATGATCTCAGGGTGTAATCACACTGTCATTCAGAATTTCACACCTGAGTGCAGAGTTCCAAAATCCCTCACTTCTACTAGACCTGAGACTCTGGAACTGTAGAAAACTGCAGGAACCCATTGTGACTTGGAGAACAGCTTAAACAGTGAAGTCTCACATACCAGCTGTCACTTTTACTGCAGGGATGCACAAATCCCATGCACTTGGTTCCCTGAGTGACAAACCTTTGTACTGCGGCACTCAGTATTTACAGCATAATTATTACAATTTTTTTTCCTCACACACAAAAATGTGTAACAGTTCACACGCACTAAGCAGAAAGTGCCAGATAACAATGACATTCACAGGTCAATGCAGGAATGTGGGTCTTTAATATGGAATGCATTTTATATTAGACTTCTGGCACCTAGAATTTGGAGATGGCTCTTAGAGTTTTCAAAAACTTGCGGACCCCTGTTTTACAGTCACTGTGCCACTGCAAGAGTGAAATCAATCTAAGAAATTAATTTTTTTTACTTCACCAGGCAGCCAAAGGCCAAGAACACTGACAAAATCACAACTGTCACCATTTACTGTAACAGAAAACAACTGTATTACCTCACCTTAACCAGTTCCTTAAACACTGCACTCTGTATCATTCTGCGTTTGTTCAGTCCCCCTGCCATTTCATCAAAATCAATTACAGCACGAACATTTTCTCGCAGTTTTTTTACTAGTCGTATGTTAACATCAGCTTCCAGTAGGGCAGTACATATTTCCTTAAGCATAGCATTTAGGACCTGTTTGTACAGAGAATATGAGAGATCAGAATGCAGTGGTATAACATACATAAATGATAACAAGCAAGCTACTGAAATAGGCCTTTGGAAGACAAAACACACAATCAGAAATGCAAAAACAACATTATATTAGAAAAGATCATACATATAAAAGAACAGTATGGCAGCTGAAGGTTCAATCAGGGCTATGGAGTCAGAGTCGGCAGAATTTTGGGTGGAGTCGGAGTTGGTAAAAATGTACCCACTCCAACTCTGATCGTGACATAAAATCTTAAATAGGTACTAGCTACAATAACCATTAGACCTATATATAGGTCATAAATCCAAAAAGTAGCCTGATGATTCACATGGTGGTGATGAAATATCATATGACACCACTTACCACTTTAGTAGGTTTACCATGGTTAATACATATTGAGCTTTTATGAAGGAGTTGGAGATTTAAAAATTGAGGAGCTGGAGTTGGAAATTTAAAAACTGAAAAGTCGAAGTGGAAGGTTTTGTGTACCAAATCCACAGCCCTGGGTTCAACAACTAGTAAAATGGATCATAAAGAAATCAGATAGGAGGGCACAGACTGGAGTAAATCTGGCTCAGGACAGGGACAGGTGGCAGATTCTTGTGAACATGATAATGAACATTTAAATTCCATAAAATGCAGGGAATTTCTTGACTGCTGTGCTGGGTAAATCAAGATGCATGCTTACAAACACTACAAACAAGCTCTCCATCCTGTAGCCTGGTTCATCGTGAAATCTCTAACAATGGTTTCAACACTACTTTGACCTCAAAGTTATGGAATTTTGAACTGAAGTTCTCAATATTCCTCTGGAAGACGTGACGACACTAGTGAACCTAGAAAATGCCCCATCTCATCCTCACATAAAGAAATTCTGCAGTCATGATGGGAAGCTTAAATGCTTGGTATTACCTTCCAATACGCTTCAATGATTCAGCCCATGGATAATGGCACCACAGTGGCAATCACGACGTTCTACACCCACACAACATTTCTCAATGACACAACGGTGATTACTGGGCAGGCTACGGCAGAAGTGCACAAATCCCGGGCGCTGGGTCACCCAGACAACTAGATTTTGTACTGTGGCGCCTAATATTGTGGGTCCTCTGTACTTCACTTGCTTTGTGTCACCCTTCTGGCACCTAGACTTTCAAAGTGCCTCCTACGTTTTTGGAAAATTTGTGTACTACTGGCCTGAATACCAACTGGATGATACCACAGGGAAAAGAACACCACATAGCAACAGAAACTATGCCACAAGTCTGCCACTTTTAACTGGGCCATTGCCTGGTAGGGTACAAAGAAGACAAGCCTTCATCAGTAGAAGACGCTCCTCATCAAGACTGATACATGTTCTGACCTGGAGGGACCAAAACCACTAGATTTATACAAGAATGTATTGATGGCAGGAGAATATGGTACTGAAGGTACTACAGAATGGTTCTAAGCAGATGTGAGGGCACCTGGGTATCAGAAAATGCCAAGAAGGAAAATATGCAAGGGATTATGGCTGCTGCCTGTGAAGAGTACAGCAAAACACTCGAAAGTCAGAGACACCCTGGCCAAGGTTGTAAACTTCATCAGTGTCAACAGCAGACAAGGATATGTAGCCTTTGGTGACCCTGAAGAAAAACTGTAATTTGCAAGCAACAACGCAAAATTACCCAGCTAAAAATGGATATGTTCCTCGATACTGTATCTGCTCCAGAATCAACATCCACTGCAAGAACCAGGTCCCCAGATGAACTATCACAGCAAGTTTTTAAAAGTAATTCAGGATGACTACACTACAGTATTATTACTACACTACAGTACACAGATATGAACACAGTTTTTCCAACTGCATTTTCATCGTTTACATGTCGACGTGTTTGTCACCTCAAACTCACAAACTATCATAAACTGCCCTTTCCCCTCACAAAGTCTGTACAATTGATATCTTGTTGTGTTAGTACAATGCGATAAAGTCAGATCGTCATTTACTTTAGTTCTTGTAACATCTCACATAGAAGACAGAAGAGCCATTTTGTAAATGTAATTAACCACACACTGACAGCATACACGGAAACAATGCACTACTGGAGTGACATTTCTGATAATATGAAATTCTACAAGGTGTAAATCCCTGTTTATCTTTGTACTATACTGAAGGCCACTGCGTAACTGAAACAACGGACAACTGAAAAATCTTAAATGCTACAGCCACAACCCCTTATACTTAGCAATGGCATATTATTTAAATTTGCTGAGCTACACTGTCATTACCTGCATTACATAGTGTCAGTGACAAATGAATATGTATATGGAGCATCCGTGAAATAATACATGACAGGGTAGGGCCGAAGTACTGGAAGGAAACTGGCCACTGCCACTCTGCCCCTGACAAATCCAACCAGGCACTGGGATATTACAAAATTCCATTTGTTTCACTAGTCTGTCAACGACTTCAAAAGCCGTCACAAAATATACAACACAAAACACCTATTTAGTAAACATAATGTAATCTAATCACCGTGCACATATACATGTTTTAAATACGGATGAATCAGCATATATAACAGACATTTCTTAACAAATCCAATTAAAACAAAATTACTTATAAACCTGATTCGTTTATATAAAAGTGTGCAGGGCAGTATGTCAGTTTCTTAAATACTGCACCAGAGAATTTTTCGGACGTCTGGTTTAGTGCATAGTTTCCATATTTCATTACTTACCTCTTCGTTAATTACTGTTGCATTGCTCAGGGACCGCAACGCGGACGTAATTTTACGTCCCAAATCTGCTAACACCATTGTGACTTAATATATCAACTACGTAACCTGTCAACAAAATAAAATAACTGTACAGTCGTCACAAAACACGCCACTGTCACTTGTCTACCTCGGCACACTCCGATCATTTCTCCATCATCAACTGGGCCAACAACATACATGGCCACTTCCGTTTACTACGTCATAAAACTTTTGGAGAAATATGAGATGTCTCTTGCGCCTGTTTATTTGAATATATAGAGCGTTAAAATTCTTCGGCTTTAATCACAATGAAAGTTAGAACCGGGAAGATAGTTGAAGTTCATAAATTATGTATTTTGTTTACTTACGTTGTAGTCCGCGAAGTACATACATATACGCATCCATGAAACGTAAAATTGCATGAGATGGTTTACCTCGGATTAATGAGTAACAGTGCTGGCAGCATACATTTGCAGTCCCAAGTGCTTCTCATTTTCATCTACTCTTCTAATTGCATATGGGGAGCACTCATTCATGCCTACAACAATTTGAAATATTTGTTGTTAATGTAGAATGTAATATTATCTCACGTGATTTATGTTTCTGGGTAATATTTTAACACCTGTAGAATAATGTTAGCGAGGAACGGTCGACAAATAACATGAGAATATGTGTAGAGTTTTAAGTCAGTGCCGCTGAAACTTTGTAAAATTAAGATGTCATAGCAATGCATTGCGTAAACTCTTACACTATACGGCCGTGCGCTCTGAAAAGGTGCGTCGCAGACTAAATCAATAAGTACAGCATCCCACCTGCTCCAGCCCTAAAGCCTAAAGCGAGAGTGTGGCCGAAAGTCAGGAGGCAAAATGAGATATAGTGATCAGAAGGAATTATGTGGGATTTTGCACAAAGCAAATTAATGTTTACGAACATTCAAAACCACTTTCCAACGTGAATTGAATGGAAGCAACGGCAGTTCCCAAAACATATTTTACACAAAAATTCACGGGACACGTCAAGGAATGCCAACGACACACATCGATATGACGGACGACAACAAGGGTAAGATACTAGCTAAAATTATTAAAAGTATACGTAACTGCTTTCTCACGTTATAAAGAGACCAAGTTGTACGGGCACACACTGTGCTACAAATTATAACGTCGAAATTTTATTAATAAAATGATACTACTGGGGTAAGTATTGGTTGTAATGAGCTATATCTTACCAGTTTTTGTGGAAGAAATTATGCATGTTTTAAAGGTGTCTGAAATTATGTTCGGCAAGTAGTTGAGGATTGTTTCCGTTTTTTTTTTTTTGCGACGTTTTGTAGGGATCCGAAAGTTTTGTGATAAGAGAAGAATTCTGTGCATTAAACAACACGTTCGTTTGCCTGAAATTACTGCATCCCCCCCTCCCGGTGGAAAATTAGCCATTACTGTAAATATTTTAATGCTGATGGATTTTTTAATACATTGCTTCAAATTACCATCTCATAAGGAATTTCAAAACTGCATTTTATGAAGAAAAAAGTATGTATGGGAGCACATACAGGCCACGAAATTTGCGAACATTCATTTTTTACATACATACATTCCAAAGATCCATAAGTTTGTCACAAGACAACAGGATGTGGAATAAGTCATAAACATACAAAAAATATATACAGAATTTTACAGTGCAAAATATTATAAACATTTTATACAGTCTTGTAGGTCAGTATTATGGGTCATCCGTACACATAAAAAATTCATTTACAGAATAAAAGGAGTGCGCATTTAAGTACCTTCTTAGTGCTACTTTAAATTGTGCCTTTTCATTCTTAAGATTTATGAGACTACATGGTAAACTGTTGAAACTTCTAATGCCAGAATAGAATGCACTTTTCTGAAAACGAGATAGGTTGGCAATTGGTCTATGAAGATGGTGCTTATACCTTGTATTAATACTGCATACTGATGAATTTGTTTGAAAATTTTCTTGATTATTAACAAAGAAGTTCATTAATGAAAATATATATTGACCTGGAACAGGTAAAATCTCTGATTTTTTAAATAAACTTCTAGATGGAGTTCTAGGATGTGCACCAACCATAATTCTGATAATTTGCTTTTGCAAAGTAAATACCTTCCTGCTGTTGCAAGAATTACCTCAGAAGTCTAGTAAGGAATTCAAAATGAGTTGGTATTTATTAGGCAAAATGCAGGGCAATATTAAATTAAATATACACCTAAATACCAAAAATCACAGAATATACAAAAATGCTCCAAACACTGTAAAAATAAGGGCAAAATTTAAGTTTCATAGTATTTCATTAATAACAATATCCTAATGTCCTTGTTCCAGATTCTCCCTATTGACCTATTTTCGAAGAGGTGAAATCCATTATGAAATACTAAGAACCACTGTAAATGAAAACTGCATTTAATAAAGATTCAAATTCTCACAACCAGCAACATAATCATGACAGTGATTACATACCTTGTAGATGAACACCTCTGCTTCTTCCCTATAAAGCCACGTATTACCGTTCTAATTAACAGGCAAGCATTAACAAACAAATTTACACAAATTACAGGCACGAAATAAGAAATTAATTTACACATAGAAGTGAAAATAATAACTTTTTCCTTGAAAGGCAAAAGCAAAGCAATCCACAATGTTAGAAAGATAAAAATGATTACTCTAATGTTGAATGTACCAATTATGTCCACTGCTTTTCCTGCTAATTATTGTCAACACTCAATGAGCTCCATTTTGTTAAAAAAGATGTTGCAATTGGAAATAGAAGAGAATTATCTTAGGAACAAATATAAAAATAGCAGAGGTTAAGCTCATGTAAAATTTGCTTGAATTGGAGTGACAGTGACTGGCATAGCAAAACACCAATTATGAAAGCCAGTTATGCATTCAGGAGCCTGTGACACACTGTTAAGATTTAATGGAAAGTCTGACAAATATTGCACAATTTTTGACACCACATAACTAACCACTTTGAGGACACAGAGAAATATTATCATTAGATGCAGACCACAGGCCAGAGAATTTTATATATCTATATATGACCTAGAGATATGTGAGCATTCCCATCACATAAATGAAAATGAGATCCATGATCACTAATTGAGCTAGACTGAGCTAATATAGTCAGTGATTAAGGACACAGTAATGAATAACATCAGGTAGGTTAAGTATTTTTGCACCTTGTTAAACAATGCTAGAGATGCTAAGCATGTTCAGCAGATATAATGACATGGAGCAGCATTTCATTGGCTTTAATGCCATTGACAAAGGAACCACTGTTACACTGATGGATACTACTTTCAGAATGTGTGTGTCAGTGTACAGAACTATGTGACCATGCTTACAGCAGTGGGACAAACACAGTTGGAGTGAATTCAGGTGTGAAAACATGAATATCAGTTATCACCATCAGTCTTACACCACATGACTTGCACAACTGGAACTCATGTTTGGACAAAACTGACAAATCCTTACCAATGGCAAGCATTTTATGGGGGTCCAAGGGAGCTTTTCACACAGAATATACAATATTTTCCCCAGATCTCGAAAAAGGTGGGCAGTTTTCAACCAAAAATTGCAAATAATTATCAAATGTTTCAACATGTCAAAATTGACCATGCCCTCAGTTAAGAAAAATGTTGCTTCGATGATGAAATATTCGGTTCCAGAGAAAGCAGAGAAACATATTTTTAGGGTGGGTAAAATTGTGTACATACTCACTATTACAGTAGCTTGCCCATGTGCAACATCATCACTGTTACTCTAAAAGCATTTATTGTTTCACTATTCTAGTAGGAAACTGCCGCTTAATCCAAAATTACAGCCGTAGTAGGTACTCTTAATTTTCTGGCATACCAACATTAAGTTTTAAGAGTTTTGAAGGTGAAGAGGCAATTCAATTGCTGAACCACAGTTATTAAAATTATAGAAATTCGGATCACTTATAATATTCTCATCAAGGAACTTTGCTGATCTTTCTTGCCCAGGGTCCTCCAATTCTGTCTTCCACTATGGCATTCATTCACTTATTTACATTCCATAGATCTTTACATGGTTGGAAAAACCAGTGGATATAGAAATAGTCAAGGACAACATGACAAGTCACAACAAACTACGTAAATACAAAATATACATAATCAGTCACAATAAACACATTACACAGACACTCAAGTACAAAATATCCAAGACGAATCACAATAAGTTATAAAATATATATGCCTAAAAAGCAAGCATCATATTAACAACAAAAAAATATTTATGAGGTAAGATAAATTCACAAAATCAATGCATAATCAGATGTAATATATAGTACTACTTTTAATAAACCAAGATTCATTCATTCATAGTACAATTAAAGTGTGCAAACATAGCACTTGTCACAAAATATCACAATCTGTACATAACCAATGGCACACTCTGTACAATTAATTAAAATAATTAGTTAAATAGAATTGCTACTATTAAAAAAACCATGTGTAAGAATATAAATCTCAAACAGTATTGGAAATTACATATGGAAATATGAACCTAAGGCACTACACAATTATTATTAATTATGATTAAAATATTTGTCTATACTATAAAATGAATTTGTATACAGAAACTGTTTTAAGGCGGGCCTAAATAGTTTTATCTCATTGGATAAACATTTAATGTCAGATGGGAGATGATTAAACATTTTTATTCCAGAATCTACTATCTACTATGACTTTGAACATTTGGTAAAGAATTATTGCTCTTTTCATTTTCAGACACTTCTGATGTACTAACAGAATCTGTAGAGGAATTGCGAGAACGATTGGATGCTATGAAGAAACTGATCGATGATCCAGATACAAAAGCACACAGAAGAAATCAAGCAGGAAACACAATCATTGATGGGAGTTTCCTCAGCATTGTCTTCTCAGTTGTTCTTCTCTTGATCATTGCTGTCAGCTTGTATGCTTTCTTAAATCTCTATTTTGCAATTGTTAAGAAATTCCACCCAAAAGAGCATACTGAGCTGTAGACTGAGATTTGTGAGAAATTTTTATGGAACAGGTGAATTTCAAGATAAACAGAATTATGGTATGTTTTCCTAATTATAATTTAGCAGACAACAGGCTCTAACGACAATGTTGCTTCCAGTTTGTGAGCACAAATTATCAACATGTAGATCTGTATTGATTGATCATAGTTTTTGCTTTGTTTAATATTTTCCTTATATTATCCACATTAAACTGTCTGAATCCCAAGTTATCAAAACTCTGTATAACAGTATGATCTTGACTTCAGTATGTGAAAATAGCAAAGAGCATTTCAAGAGCTGTTTCATTTTAAGTTGGACACACCTGTTACTTTCTGATGCAGAACAAACTGAAGAAACAAAAGAAATGACACAGACTTAATATCAGTACCATTACAGTACCCACACAAGTTTATAAAGGTAATATTGACATTCAGAAGTGGAAGACTGAAATTTTGAGGGAAAGGTAGAAAGGAATATTGGCCTACTTTTATAAGAATATATAAGTTTAATAGGACTGGTCAAGTGATTAACTTCATGGATCTCTCTATGAATGCATATGTTTATTGAATACTAGCCGAATTTTAATATTCTACAATATACTGTTGTGTATTACTCTATTACATTTATGAAATGAAAGGTAATATTAAACGTAATGTGCAGTTTAATGCTGAAGTAAAATTTTGGCCAAAACTCATTATAAATTTGTCTTCTAGTTTCCAAAAGCCCACTTTCATACTAGTTACATAATCATTGTGATTCATGAGTAAATCAAATAATATGAGTTGCAACCTCTCAACATGTTTAGATGATACAAAGTGACTCCTTATAGCGTAGATCTCTGACTTTTAATGGCACACATAAATTTATAAAAGATTTAAGTCTAACACAACATTGAAAAACGTGTTTGTGACCGCATCCATCAGAAGTGGCACACATCAATATTTTACCCATGTGTGGTAAACCATAATTCAGTGCCGTGTTGTAAAGCTTGATCTCCATTTCCCCAGAATTAAATACTTTAAAAATTCTTGGATATGACAAATGATAATTACATAAAAATGTTGCTGTATGTACTCTATTATAATTAATATGCTGTATAGTATACTGATGGTCAGATATTAGTTTACTGAGAGATGTATTCCTGAGGTGCTTTTTATTATGAGTTAATTAGAATGTGCAGTAAACAATTTTACTACTGCAGTGTAAAGAAGGAAGGCAACATATCCTCAATCCAATGATAAATTGGAAAATCTGCAGACATTAAATATTTCATGAGAGGAGAAAAAGAAACATGCATTACAAAATAAAAACTGTTGTTAATATGTGTAACAATTGCTGATTAAGTAGCAGTCTCTATGTCAATTTCTTGCTTGAAAGGAAAGATATGCAACCTAAAAAAATCTTAATGTTTGGAGTTACCCTTTTCCCTTTCATATGAATGCAGAGTTCCTGACAAGGAAGCTAAATTAATAGCATCCGTCATTGGACCTCCCATAATAGTTACAGTGTGCAGGAAGGATTCTCAACATAAAACTTTCTTCTACCCTTCACATGTCATGGTATAAGTTTTGACACTGTTCCTCCGTGGAGGACTAGCTGTTATTTTTCTTAATTGTTCTTTGAACTGTCACTGAAAGTTCAAGCCCTTTAAAAAGTTATATTAACTATAAATTTGTATTATTGTCATTTCTGGTCTGATGGCACTGCACCTGCTGTGTTGAGTCCAAATGTTGTAGTGGTTTTAGTGGCCTTGGCGTTTTCCTTCCAGGCCTATACTGCTGCCTCAAATTTTCATTTTACAAATGCTCTTTCAGTTTTGTTGGGTTGAGCACTTTTTTTTGGTGCTATATTTTCTGGAGCACCACACGGTGTATCTGTCATCATCGCAGACATAAGATGCACCCAAATTGCTATTCCTAAATAAATATTCATTTGCCTTCAAATAACACATGTACTAAACAAGAAGGAGCCGTGATCTTTGATGCAGTGATAGGAAACAATACCTACCATTTTAAAGGTATAAATCTGAATATTTTCAAATTGACCATAGTGGGGTCATGAAGTCAGAGTAGACTGGTAAAACTTAAAACACCTGCTGCTTAGAAACCCAACAAGATGCAGGTTAGTAAACTCTTCATTGTCTAAATTGATGACACAATCCATATTTTACGGGAATGTGAAAAATGAAATAAATGCAGATTTGCAACTTTACCATTAGAATGACAGCATGTGAGACTACAAATTGTGTGTGCTGTGCATAAGGAAGAACTAAAAAGTGACAATCACCATGCAATGGATAATTATTACAGGAAGGGACCATTACCAGACTCACATGTATAAAAGCCTGTGAAGTAAAATTTAGCATTATATATATATTCATTTGTAATTTTACATGCTTTATGTTGTCTGCAGAAACAGTTAACAACTTTTAACACACTAGTTACCAGAAACGTATTCAATAATAATTTGTCTGAATAAACTGAAAGTAATATAGGCTCTTTGATAAGCCAATTGTGTATATGCAGACTGTAACACAGAGTCAACAGACATTCTTGCTCTTTCTTAGAAAGCCTGTAGTTTCTGTAATTTTTACTGATAAGGGTTCTTTGGGATGATATGTTATTACAGATTTTAAATTCGTATTCAGATTAACCAGTGTTAAGTCCACTGCCTTACCCAAAATCCCTGTCATTACATCAAGAATAAAACAGTAACACTGAGTCACTCAGTCAAGTCAGTGAAATTGCTGTTGATCCAATCTGAAGCATGGGGCCTCCATGAAGCAAAGCTAGTGGACTAGTCTACCTCTTCTACAATGTCCTTGGGGTTTCCAACTCAAAGTTTGTTTCCTCATGGCAGAGGAATCTTTTCTCAGTGTGTGTCTAGCCCACTTCAATTTACACAGTTTCATATGCAGTACCAGTAGTTTCTCTTGTGCATGCTTCCACAGATTGGTTAAGCCAAAAGATCTAACAAATTTGCCTAAGGCACCTGTTCATAAATGCTTGCAGTTCCCTTGTGATTCTCTTTGTAACCTTCCATGTTTTGCACCAATATAAAGAACAGACTTGACATTACTTCTAAAAATTCTCAACTTTGTTACAATATCAGTAGGACAGAGTGAGATGTTACAATGACATGAACACTTTGGACTGCCACAAAGATGTCACAAGACTGTGGTCAGTTCCAGTGAATTTCTTTGAAGTACAGCCTTACATGTTGTTGAGTTTTAGTGTTGACTCTGGTGAACTGAAAAGGATTTTAAACTATGCTAAGTCATATTCCTGTGTTTTGAAGGAAGTACCAAACACTTATTACAATCATAACAGATCTTTATATACTAATACAAGTCTGTTGTATTGTACATTAATTTGCTCTGAAGACATTAATGAAAATTTTAAATCCATTTCATGCATTTGCTTTAGAAGCACTAATACATGTTTTTTTAAAACTGTGCTCAGACAGGACTTAGGACTATCTGGAAGATGTTGGAAGATTTTATGACCCTCAAACAGCCTCATCAAACCACAAGGATTACCATACATAAAATAAACTGTGTGTTCTCTTTGCCTGTCCACTTCCTGTCTGAAGTAATTTTTGTGATGTGGTTCTCCAGGGAGGATCTACAACATTAAGTGTGAACAGCACATTACATTAGTCTGTGCACCCAGAGAATTTTACTTTTTTCCATTTTTTAAAAGTGATAATCACAAGGGACATCATTTTTATTCACCAAACAAACTAAAGAAACACACTGTTTCTTTTTAAATGAGCAACTAATCTCTACTTAAAAATGAGACCCAAAATAAAAAAAACTAAACAGCAATGACACTTTTTTTTACATATTATAGTGTGCCAGGTACACCCCTTATACACAACTATGATATTCAGAAAAGTGTTCAGTATTTGTTACTTTTTGTTTCAACATATCTTTGACACTCCTTATATTGTTTTGCTTATAAGAAGTAAAAGAAAATTATACAAATGAGTTTCAGATTACTGAACTTTATAATATGCCATTTCATGTGACATATGTCCATTTCCACAAGTCCAACCACATTTTATACACATTTATGCAGTCAAACCCCAACACTTTCTGCTGCTTTTTGAAGAAGTCTTGTGGAACCTGCTGGAGAAATGCGCTAATTCAATCCAAAGTTTGGCTTTGTTCTTGTAAATCCCTTTTTCATTCATCCCTGTAAGCAGAACTGCATGGTATCAGGTCAGCTCCTTGCTGGCCATTATGTCAGACCTTGTCGACCATGCCATCTGCCAGAAAACTTTGCACACAGACAGTGATGGACCAGTTTCAGAAAGTGGTAAAATATGTTATCTTGATTTAAAGTTACATTCTGTACCTTCTGCCAGCATGAGATGGCTATCCAAATATAATTTTCTAACACCTAAAGGTACTGAATATCATCCATTATGTTTTATAGCAGACACAGCCCTAGAAACTCAGCATTCTTATCAACATGTATTATGTTTTTGTACTAAGAGTAACTTCCTGCCTTCAGGTGAGGGGCCACACTGAGAGGCCTGGGAGTGGCATATGAATTCCAAATGGCCACAAAAATTTAGGAAAAATGGCAAAAATGCAGGTGGATATGTGGAGGTGCAAAATATGACACATGACACAGTATAGAGTATTCTGTAAAGAGTATCTTAACTTACGTCATTTTTCTGCTTATTATCAAAAAATAGTAAGTTACAACATGGTCATTGAATGAAATTATAATTGATTAGGAAATCAATTAAGTGACTGACTTGGGTCCCTCACTTTCTGTGTGTATTCCTACTAGACTACTGAAGGTTGGTTCTTGTCTGTGGGCATATCTTATTTTGTGGTAGGTTGATGACATCCTACATGGCCAATGGCTACGCAGAATTTTATCTAAATCATATCTGTCTCAGTAGTTGCATATTTTAAATGTGCAGTTGCCTATCATGAAAATGGAAGAGACAGAGCTAATCCCTCATGTCAGTACTGTGTATTACTATTAAATTGGATTTGTGTGTTTTCTTTTTCATAAAATACATATCAATTGAATGTGGTAATAATATTCATAACAGTTAGGAATGTACTGAACAGAAAGTCTCCTCCACTTTTGCATTGTTCTCATTGTCACACATCAGATAAGAAGAATGTAAATTATCAAAGCATATGCCAATTCACACTTACTACCAGCTAACGGAAAGTTTCTTTATATGTGCCAACATCACTGAAAAGATTCCTGTAGTAGACGTCTGAAAATTAGCAAGTGTACTATATGTATAAAATACAGTCAAACTCGGTTACATCATCATGAAAGGGACTGAATATTTTGTGTCATTATAAACAAGTGTTGTTCTAACTGAGGAGTATAATGTTATGGTTAACAGTGAGGAATTAATTAGTGTCACAGAACATCTGACACTATATACGAGGTGTTGCATAAACCAATCTCATTACAACTGTGTCTGACTGTGTATGTACATATTTATGCAGTTATGAACACAAAGTAATACCTGCCTGAGCACTTCCCTGTCTGGATTATTTTTTGTTTTGTTTTAGATTAAATTATTCACCTCTACACTCTAACTTAAAAGCTTTTTTTTGTCCACCAATTTGTATGATTATATAACTTATGTATTTCTGAAACTCAATGTAGTAGTTTTGGAGAGTTTATTAAAACTCAATTTTTTAGGCGTGTAATACACATAATATATTTTCCTCTTTTTAATATTCTGTCTTTGAAATGGTACTGATTCTTCAGAGTAAAAATAAAACAATTCTGTTTAGAATATTTATGAGGCATTATTACATATTTCTAATTTAACATTACAGAAGGGTGGAAATATTTAAACATTTCTTTCAACAATTTCTGTCTCAAAAAGAATGTGTCAAAGAGGAAAACAAAATTTTTCGCAGGTGCATCCACACATCTTCATTCAACACAGCATCTGACATCAAGAGCAAACTCAAAATTACAGAAAATATGTTATTTGCAGAATACATTTCATGGTTTATGAAGCATCCAGAAAGTGTTCAGTTGTTTTGTAGAGTATGTTATATTCTGTTCTCAATACATGCATCAGAAATTCACAATGTGACAGAGATATGAGAGTAATGATTACTGAAACATCAAGTAACAGTAGAATTTTAATGTCTCAAATCCATTTACAAATGGAGTGAAAAAGGCTTCCTTTTTCAGTATTACGATGCATCTTTTCTAGAATAAGGTGAACAGTAAGGGTACTGCACATTTAAGATAAATTACCTGATAAACTGTTTATTATGTTTCTCTAAATGAATAAACATATTCTGGAGTAACAAAAAACATTTCATTACTCTGAAAAATCAGCATCTGAAACAGTTACTGAAAATATTCAACAGAACTTTAGGAAAGTAATAATACAAATCTGTAAATTGCGTTGTATCCTAATTACAGAAGAACAGTATGAGTATCATATATTCTTGTATACCACTGTAAATTAAACATTTTATGGAACTACACAGCAAATGTTTCATATTACATCTATCACATGCTACATGCTACTTCTACCCACATGTTCTGTGTCCTGCTTTCATGTGTAGTTCTATGGTAATGGAAACTGATTCTTTGGATGTAAGAAGTACTTATTTGTACTCTATTTTACAACAGCGGTACAAAGTGAAATTCTAAATACACTTTTAAACACTGGCGTCCTGCAGGGAGAGTGCAATACCAGGTAAAGTTAAAGTTATTTCTGTATCAACCTCCCATGCGATGACAGCATACTGTGCATGGGGATGTGGACAAAACTCCACATAGCCATAGCATTACCTACAAGTATGTTTAGTGGTTACCATACAGTTCCGTCACCTCTGACACCCAGAAATTAGGAGGCTGGTTGACCAATGCAGTCATTCTAATTGTGTGGTGAAGACGTGAATTCCATACCCACTGCCAATAATCGAAAGGCAGGCAACTGGTCCATATGACGTATGAGGGGTCACGATATCTTCCCATATTCTAATTTGGTCTCAAATAACAAAAGACCGGCTGTATTTATTAAACCAATTTTCGACAAAATCTGAAGCAAGGCTTGTGAAAGTCCACATTTGTGCCAAGAATAGCAGCATTACATCCACAAAGCCCCCGTCATTTTGCATGAAACCCTTCACCGCGAGTGTCACAAACCTTATGCTCGTCCTACCTCAGTCACGTGATTGCAGCTACTACGTAAGCAGATGAATACTGGCACCTCCACTGCTCGGACTGCAACAATACTGATCTACGCGCACACGACTTCGCGACTTGTGACATGAGCCTAGGCTCGCCTGCGCCTGAAGGTGGAGAGTTATGGAATTAATCTTAACATATTTAAAATTCACATAAGAAAATAATTAAAACCCCTTACGGGAATCTGAAGGAACTCAGCCAAAAATTGTAAGACAGAAAAAGTAGTATGAAAATTAATAGTTTAAAAGACATGAATTAACCCTGGATTGAATCGAATTGCTTAACGAGCAGTTACTGCGATGGCGTGGAAATCGGCGAGTATGTTAAGCGTAGAAGAAAAGCGAATCTTACCGAGGTCTAAACAGTTTTATGTGAGTAATTTTATTGCAAGCGGTCATTTGGAAGACGAAAATAAAAACTGAGATTATAATATCAAACGAAAAGGGTCACGAGGAAATAATATATAAATTATTTGGCATTTGATCTGAATGTGTTATAATGATGGAATTCTTGAGCCTTGAGTAATTGATCCAGCATTGTTTCAAGTAGAGAGGATTATACAGTGTCCTGTGGCGTGGGAAAACGATTACCAAAACGTGGAATGTTAATCGCATTAAGATAATAAACCGTAGTCCTTGTGATGTGTTAGAGACGCACCACACTGAAAGATGTTCAAAGTAGAAGTTGCAGATCGCAAGGAGCTGTAAGCTTATATTTTATGTTATGTACCAAGTTTTGTAGGATAAATTTCTTTTTAAGAATCAATGACGTCCAATTTGAGCTTAGAGGAAAATACGTTCTGTACAGGGCTCATACAAATAGAAATTTAATTCGACCTAAAACGCAAAGCGCAAATCTCCAATTCAAATTTCATGAGACTGCTCCAGCAAATTTCAGAGATAAAATATGTGGACAGATGGGAGGATGTGACGTCTCACAACACATTTGTTCCGAAAACCACATCTTGATACCGAAATTCTAGCAAATTCCACAGTACTCTCGAAGTAAAAAATAACGAAATACTATACTGGTACTCAGTAAATTAGTAAATTATCCTCACCATCTGTGAACTTCTGATTTATTGGCTAAACACACACACACACACACACACACACACACACATATATATATATATATACGCATATAAACGAAAACACATAATGGTTATATAATTAAATAAACTCTTGCAAATATTTCAATTTTACCTGCTTTATTGAGAAAGACATATTGTAATGCCCCGAACAAACAAACGAGACCCAATTCCAACACTTAATGTACACTGTTATTACAATAATTGTAACTTCCTGGGGAAATTTTAACATTGATAAGCAGAGAAAATTTTTAATGCATTTAGATGTATATGGGTCCACAGAAAATCGAAATTATTTATCAGCATTCGATGAATTAATTACTATTCCGCTGCAAATTGCACATTACCTTAAAAATCGTCTGCAGTACCTGTTTCTGATCTCGGAGTGTTATGCGATACACAGGTGCGTTAATTTTAACACAATAATTATGGCACAAATTCCTGTTCACAAATGTGTCATACACCCAGGCACAGAGATACACGTATTACCGAGATTTAATGCTTCTATATGCAGTGAAAAAGAAAACGTATTTGATCCTTACAGTAATTTGGGGAACGAGATGTTGATGTATCACAGTACTTTAAACAAGTATATCAACGCTTGTTATTGGACGGCCTGTTGTATTTTCTATAAAACAAGAAGTACAGATATCAGTCCGTCGGTTAGTAGGGAGTATTCGAGCAGTGGAACAGAAATATTGAGAGGTATCTACCAACACAGAACATAGACAGAGCGGACTGAATCGTAAACAGCGATCCCAGGGTGTGGGTGGGCTAAGGATTTCCGCTCCTTTGCTTATGCGCCCGGTAAGTAGTCAGCAAAATATCACCTGCACCACTTCTCTAAAGGTTTCTAGTCACTTGATGTAAATGATGCATAGTCACACCCTTGACAGAATACAGTTGCAATATCATCCCTGTTTAGATAAAAGATGAATGCAGAATTTGTGTGTGGTAATAATAGAAGGATTCCTACGGTACTAGTAAGAATATTGACAATAATATAACCATTTCAACCGCATTAACTAGTGTGCCAACCAAAACCACTGCTCTTTCTCCAGGAGAAAAGTCCTTCTCTCTAGAACATGTAATGTCTTCCAACATCCCCCATTTCAATTCCTCTGGTCCCCTACATGTCGGTTCACCTTCAGAATCCAAAGCAGTAGTCACTTTCCTCTCTCTGCTCCAGTACCACACAGCCTCAAGTTCACAGTTGCACTCCAGAAAATTGCCGTGCAGAAGGAGTTGCGACAGCCTTTCCAAAGGCTGAACAACGCTCAGCTCCAGGGAACGAAGATTATTCCGTGCAAGATTAAGACGCTCAAGTTTCGGACTCGAAATGAAGGTGCTTGGGGACAGATATGTTAATTTACAGCCAGATATATCCAAATATTCAAGGTCTTCTAGATCGGCAAAAAGTTTTGTTTGTAATTCTGATATCGGATTCGAAGAGAGATTGAGGATTTCCAAGTTATTCAGTCCCTTGAACACATCAACTTGTAATGCAGGTATTTTATTGTTATCCAGTGAAAGCACAGTAAGGTTACTCAGACCTCTGAAAGTATTATGATTTAGTTCTTTTAACCGATTGTAAGATAAACTAAGATGAATCAGATCCTTGACTTCCATAAATGTGTCCTCATGAAGGTTTTCGATGTCATTAAATTTCAAATCGATACCTTTTATTTCCTTAATACCTTCGAACGCCCGAGGATGGATTGAGCTTATTGTATTATTCCGAAGGACCAGAATATTTAATTCATCTGCTCCACAGAACACGCCTTCCTGCAATTTACTCAAACTGTTTTCTTTAAGGTTTATTACATAAATACTTTTCAAGCCATGAAACGAGCCCTGTATGATACTCCTTATTTTATTGCGGCTCAAATTCAAGTACCACAGACCAGACAAACCTTCGAATACATCAGGTTCTACACTTTCAATTAAATTTCCTTCGAGGCTTAAAGAGTTCAAACCCCCCAAAGTTTTGAACACCCTTGGTTTTAAACTTCGAATCGAATTGTTCACAAATGAAATATCCGTGACATTATGCAAATCATCAAACGCACCAATTTCCAGAATTTCTAATCTATTATTGTCTAGTGACAAACTTTCAAGTCTGTAAAGTCCGTTAAATGCACCTTCCTCTAGTGTGTGGATTAAATTATTAGCAAGATACAACTCGCTTACACCACTTAAAGACTTAAACGTATCCTTGTGGATAATTTCGAATTTGTTGTCTTCTAGGTTAACTGAATATAAGTTTTCTGAACTCCTAAATGCACTAGGATCTACGTTCGACACAGAATTGTTCATAAGTGAAAGGATTTTCAAGCTCGGCAAACCAGCAAGAGTTTCAGGAGTAAGAGCTTTGATATTATTGTCTTCCAAAACGAGTTTTGACAAGAAGTCGAGACCGTCGAAAGCCCTGTCTTCTATTTTGTGAATATTCGCCCCACTGATACTCAACAAGTCCAGATTCGACAAATGTTTAAAAGTGTTGGCCGCAAGTGTTTCTATGTTATTATTATCCAAATACAGTCGTCTCAGTCTTTCTAAACCTTTAAATGCGCCTTTATCAATACTTCTTATAAGGTTATTGGCAAAGTTAATTGTGTTTATGAACTTGATGTCCTTAAAAGATATTGGCGAAATTTGTTCCATTTCATTTCCTTCCATATTAATCTTCAAACCATTATAATGGGTGCTCGTGTGACCTTGAAGACCTTCGAAAGCTCCTTGATCTAAAGACATTATACTATTATGTGCCAGATTGAGGAAGTTTAACTTCGTCAAACCCTGAAACGTTCCATCCTGGAGGGACTTCAGTTTGTTTTCGGATAGTTCCAATACAATCAGTTTATTCAGGTTCTTGAACGTTCCTGGAGTAAGAATTTGTATGGAGTTGTTACTGAGATCAAGATCCACAAGTGACGACATTTCGTGAAATGTATCTTTAGGTACTGCAACTATACCATTGCTGTCCAAACGCAACTTAGTCAAACTGTGTAGGCCTTCGAATATATCATTACTAAGTTGCTCCAAACTGTTCCATGAAAGATCCAGTACATTCAGATAGTCCGCACGATGAAACGAGCCTGCCTCGAGTTCCTTTATTGCGTTATGGCTTAAATACAGGAACTGCAAATGGCTTAGATCCTCGAAGTTGTCAGAACTTATTTTTTCTATTTTGTTGTGTCTTAAATCAAGGATCTGTAGCGAATGAAGGCCTTGAAAATTTGTGGAATTGATTGCTTCTATAGAATTTTCGCTGAGATCCAATTCTTCCAGGGTCTTCAAGTACGAAAATGTTTCAGGATAGATATAGGAAAGTTGATTGGCAGACAAGTGAAACTTCCTGAGTTTGTCAAGCCCATGAAATGTCCCTGGTTGTATGCTCCTGATCAAGTTATCTGAAAGACGAAGCTCTTCTAACGACGTCATTGTGTTGAAAGTATCTTGTTCTATGTTTGTAACCCCAGACGAAACAATGGCTAGTTTGACTAAATTCTGTAGTTTGATAAAATGTATTGAATTTAGCGATTTTATGTTGTTTAAGTTCAAATCGAGGTAGAGAATGTTAGCTGAAATATCCTCAGGCACGTCGGTGAGGTTGCTTTTAAAACAGGAACCAGAATTATTCCCCCAGATGCAACTTGAATCTGTCACCTGCAGGACCGTAGCTATCCCCACCAGGAGCAATCCTTTCACTGCTATTGCCATGGTTATTCTAAAATGAAAAGAATGTCTTAGTATAAAAAATTTCCATTTGTAACATTACAGGCTGTGGGGCTCACCCAACCTCCTATTTAATGGTTGGGACACTCTCCCGGGTTAAAGTGGCTGCGGCGTCTAGCTGACTGCTCATCTCCTTTAATGTCGACAGTAAGAACGCGTGGAGCTCTACCTCCACCCCTCATATGCCTTCACGTAGAGGTACTTAAATACGCGCACGGATAAGTGTACCTTTTATATCTCTCATTTATGAGTTTGCGAGAACACAACGGTTGTATCTGCAATTGGAATTACACCTGTTGTTACTCATATGTTACTAGCAAGTTGAAATTATAAAATTCTTTTCATAATCTTACGAATGCAGACCTGACATATACTAGAGTAGTGCTGGCAGTCAGTAGTATGGTCCACCGGTTTGCTCACGCAAAAACAAAGTTTTTACTCTGCTTCACTCAGCGCCACGCCACGGTAGCATTTGAAGGAGTGCAGGAACAACTGAATAAGTCATTTATCTGGGAACTAAATGGAGGTGTTTATGTTTTGATACTTAGGTTTTGGATTATCACGAGTGTTAGGAACGGTATGCATAACACCAACGCATGTAGGACAGGTCACGTCTGTCCGTCCGCATGTTTCCTCCACAGAATGGCCAAACGCGTTTTTATTCTACCTGACATTAAAGAGTTTTACGAAAAACTGTCGAGCCATTTCAACTTAAGTTTAGAGCAGACAATTTCAATGGCCAGTTTAAATACAGACCTACATGCATTTATTCAGGCACGAGTGTCTAAAAGCCTGTTCTGCGCATGTATATTTCCTATCACGCTTTCGAGCTACAGAAAATTTGGAACATCTTTGACAAAGTCTAGTAAGACAAAATGTGAAGGAAATTTTTTTCTCATATGACAAAGGAGTCAGAAACTTGCCTCATTTGAACATAGTTTATGTCCATTGACATTTCAGTAGCGACAATACTGCGATAAACCTCACATATAATACTAGATGACTGTATTATACTCATATTAGACATGTTCGACAACCTTGTACCATGACAAATCAATGGAATGTAAAAAATTAAAATTCCAACAAACTCCATGGAGCACAGTCCTTCCTGAGAAGCTAATATGTCCTCAGCTAGTCAAGAAATTCTCCGCATTTTATGAGACCCGAAGATTTACCACCGCCTTCACAAGCGCCCACCCCCCACCTGCCCCTATCCTGAGCCAGATCAATCTAAGCCATGCCTCCCCATCTCACTTCTTGAAGATCAAATTTTATATTATCCTCCTGTCTGCGCCTAGGTCTTTCAAATGGTCTCTTTACTTCAGGTCTCCCCACCAAAACCCTGTATGCACCTCTTCCGTCTCTCATACGTGCCACATGCCCCGCCCATCTCACTCTTCTTGATTTGATCACTCGAATACTATTTGGTGAGGCGTACAGATCATAACGCTCCTCCAATTCTAATTTCAATTACGGTGAGCCTACGGAATAGCCGTATTGCACGTGATAATCCTACCACTCAAGTGTCCGAAATGTGAGAAGGAAATGGTCTGCATGTTTCTATCAACAAGAACACTCTATTGTGCAGCAAAAATATTGCAAAACGGTTTGAATGAGAATAAAACTTCTTTTTAAGGATGTGTATATATCGGTACCTTAATGCAGCGCCGAATCCTTAAAACTGCGTAATAACATGTTGGTTAAATAAACCATATTGACAGAATCGCGGTACTACACTGGCTTTCACAATTGCTTGTATTGGGTTATTTTGGCTGGCGTTGACTGCAGTTCTGGTAGTCAGTCAATCAGCCAGACAGGCAGACTTGTCTGGTCTGATCTGCTGTACCTTTGTGTGTCCCCACCCTAAGATTATGCTTGTTGAATTACGTACGAAAAATAACTTCACGGCACTTTCTCTCCAAGATCTTTATCCGCACAATTTGAGGAAAAACAGAATTATTCGCATGGAAGAATATGCGACAACAATTGTCGTTCTTTGGCACAACACCCGCATTTTATCGCCAGAATTCTGTCACCAGTATTAGTCTGCTCATCCAGCAACCGCTTTCAAAAGAACAGTTACTAACACACGTACAATACTATACTTACGTTTATGAATTCTGTTACGGCACCGATTACGAATGTGTATGGTCTAATATTTAGCGGCGAGTGATTATGATGATGTTGTTGTTGCCTCGTCCTACTGAACTCGGTGTTATCGTCTGACCTCTTGTCTCAGTACGGTCAAAATGGTATTCTGAACAGTTTATCATATTTACATAAGGGCTAAAAACTACGTGAACGGAAATAAGTTGAATAAAGACAAACAAGACGATATTTTTGTTGGCGGTTTCCCTCTCCTAATAGAAAGAAATAAAATTATCTCATGTATATTTTGATGACATAATGATACGCGTTCCATAAATAATAAAAGACGGCAGAAAATTTGTTTTCATTTCAATACAACATATAGAACAAGCTCGAATAATAAATGTGTTTTGAACCCGGTAATTTATAGCCTGTGCTCTTGAATAGTTTATTATAGTACATACTCCTACTCTTATTATCTGTAAAGTACCAGACATAGCATTGACGTTCGCGTTGTCATGTTGTTCACCTTCGATAGTTTGTTTAGAACAAGTACATTTGGTTAATAAGATACTCATAATATTTCCAAAAGTCATAACTGGTCATCAGTTTTCGCTCTTAACTTAGAGAAAAAGATGTGCATTACATTACTTACTCACCAACGCTAACTGCAGCGTAATCCGCAAAACAGATTCCTTTCCGTCGTTTTGTGTTCTCAAACACGTAGTAGCATATACGTCAAACACATCCGTAGCACTCCCACTTCTACTAATTCATAAAGCAGTGAACAAACTTAAGTGCCTCATTTTAAATAGTGAATATCGATGTCACCTGCAAAAACGGCATCAAAGGTTTCAAACTGACATTGTTCGAAGAAAACTGTTTAAAAAATGGCCAACCATACGTTTGATGAGTTCAATTATCTTGTCATTCTGCCACTGGTCTGTCACAAACAACACAAAATCGAAATGCTACAGGCCATAAAGTTCCAGACAACCTAAGTTCAAGGACACAGAACACTTACAAACACTCAAATAACGCTTGGAATATAAAATTTTCACACAGGAGTAGCGCATGACTGCGGGATTGTTTACCAACGAATTAATCAAAAACACTACGAAACCGTACTTAAAATCCGGCAGACGACGGTTCATAAGACCAGCGGAATTCCTCATCCCTCAACACTGTACCACCATGAAGCGCAGATACGTACTAACCTTACAGCAACAAGCAGTATCCTGCGACGGTGTGTTTGCTGGAACTTGCAGGGACTGTAGGAGGCGTGGATCAGAGTAGGAGACAAGGATAGCGTGGGGGTGGAAAACCCGATATTGCGAGGGTGCTTTATGTTGTGGAAGATACGCCTGTATTGAAATCACTGACCTCCTTCTACATCACAGCTCGGAGTTTACAGCACATTTTAAAACCCTGGATTTCTCTGGTAGAAAACTATTTTGCTTGCCATTCCAGCATGGCACTGTGAACACACGATAGTGTACCACTACGACGAAAAGATACGTAACAAACTTTTAACAAACGTATAGTTATTAATTTCAGAGAACAATCTGGGGGCCCTAAACGGCCGCCCAATCCGCCTCTTGCCACACAGTGGATTAAATGGCACTACCATCTGCGACACGATCCAGGAAGCACAGACCCGAACGCGCCTATCTGTTGTATTATATTTCAATTTCAATTTATTCAGCATCCATGTCTGCTACATAAACAGCAATAGGACAAGTCCATTTATATAAATATTACAATTTCGATCCAATAGGATCCGTACCTGCCACATAAATAGTAACCCTAACAAATATAAATGAAAAGACATAATTAAATTAGCAATACCTGTCTAAAACCAAATACACAATGATGTAAAACTAAATACAGATCAATTTAAAACCAGAATAACAATTTTTCAGTAGAAAACATCTATAGTTGAACTAAACACAAATCTATTTGCACTTTTAGTGTCTTGTTTTGCAGTCTGTGAACACAACGCGTTAAACGACACGTATAACCAAATTTTGTACACAGTACTTTAAAATGTGGCGCCATCACAATAGCATGGGAATTTCTTTCAGCGGATTGTCTACATAGGGAATAAAAGAGGGAAATTTTGATCGACGCAATAGTGTGTGTCGTTGTTGACGTTGTGTCTGCTTTCTCCATTTAAGAATAAAAATGAGCAGTATGAATTGCAAGGACATAGACTTATATGAGTTACTTGGGGTACTTTCAACAGCTAATATACAAGAGGTTTGTGAATGACACTCATTATATGGCAAAGTAGCAGGATTGGACAACTCTAACCTAGAGCTAACCTATAAGATTGAGATCCTCACGGCGGTGTTTGTCAGGATTATGGTCTTCGGGGATATGACTCCTTCTAGTTAGTAGATGGGTGCCTACGTCTTGCAGGAATCTGCTGTCCCCATATTTAGAGTAGAAGAGTAAACAGCATGACTTACTCTTTTACGTTACACATCCTCTACGATACACATAACATTGCAGATGGTCTAATCCGCTGTACGGTATATATTTCGAATTCTATAAAAGTGCGCTTTAGCCCCTTTAGGTGCACATTTTCCTAGTGGTTGTGAGATTTCATTTGGAAGAAATGATCGCTGTACTGTATAATATATATCCCATTTTTGTAAGTTCATCACTTTTATTGTAATCAGTTTTTGAATTACTAGGGCCTTTGTAGTCTGTTAAATGATGCTGTCAGTAAATGAAACTTTATAGTGCTGAAAGAGTCAATGACAGTGAATGATGGATTTAAAAACATGTGGAGGAAGCAGTGGTGGCCTAAGCAAGAGAGTAGGGTGACATTGGTGAGATTCAATGTGTAGTTGCTTCTGCCAGCTTGCCCAGTCTACTGTACTTATATTCCATTAAGAAAAGTAATGTTTATAACTAACCTGTCTACTTTAAGTACAAAAATACACCATTTTCTCATCAGTGCTGTGCCTTTTGTCAAATCATGAACAGAGATAACACTGTGATAATGGCATTAATAATGTAAACTTCCTTCAAGCTTTAAAACAAAAGTTAGGCTTTTGGCTAGTGTGTGTAGTTTGGCACATTTGTATCAAATTCTCTTTGTTATCATACCTTATGACATTTCTCCACGTTCAGTTTTCTAAATGATATTCAGTTTGTAATTTTTCCTATTACCAGAGTGATTTTAAAACTAGCGATGTTCACGACTTCTAGTGGACTTTGTTAAAAGTGAAGAATGACACATATTGAGCAACAGATCTGGAATTTTCCCCCATTTTTCTTCTCATTCCTGGTTCATATTACACTGTATGACATGTCAACAGACATAGGTGCTTGCCTGAAGTGCAGTGCAATTCAGTTTCGTGGCTGGACCCATAGCACGTATCTATTGCGCAGTGGCTGACTTTTAATGACTTGTGCGCCTGTGGGCTTTCTGTGTACTGAGTGACCTATAGTATAGTCAAGGTGGCAACAACTGACAGTTCAGCAATAAACTTGATATGGAGTTGCAGGGGCTCAGAAATTCCTGACGTTACTATGCTCTGTGTAGTCAGATGGTCATTGTCCGCTTATTTTGGCTTCAAGTGGTCAGCTTTTATGCATCTTTGAAGGTCGCCATGAGTGCATTTACTAGCGAAGGTCAGAACAGCAAGTCCGTTGCTGTTCCTTTATCTTGTTAATAGCTCGACTGTTATAGTACAATGTGACTGCATTGTCTTAAGATAACTGTTTGATGCCTGTGTAAGTAATGCATAAAAACTCAGTTCACACCCCCCAGAAAACACACTGTTGCCATTACAAAGGAAAGCCAGATAATTCTGTATGGGGAAATAATCAGTTTACTTTGAGAACCATATGAAGCACATAAATACACTTTGTGAGAAAAGTGCAGAGCTTTGAATGTTAAAAACTGTGGTACATACAGTTACCATCATGCTTTAAAGGGTTAAATACCAAGAGAAGCGGGCTGCTGTCATATGATCTTTGATGACTTTTGTGAATGCAGTGACAAGAATTTGTGTAAGCTCTAATGACCTACATGGATGTGAAATCTGATAAGAGATGTCTACACTGAAGTAAACTACAGTGACTTTCCCCGTTGTAGTGACATATTCCAGCATTGGCAAAGTGTGTAGAATTCTCTACATGGATGCTGTAATTGGTATCTTGTATTATCCATCGCGGACCTCATTATAAAACCTCTTTTATGTACTTTATATATGACACCTTCAGATCTTACCATTCATGCCTTCAGTAACTAGCCTTAAGAAGGCTTTGTATGCCCTGGTAGCACTTCTAGCTTGCTCAGTGTATCACATTAATTTAAATTGCTCCACAGTCGGATGTTGAACAGTGATCTGTAGCTAATACAGTGAATATATTCTCTTAATTGTAGGTGAAGAAAGCCTACCGTAAAAAAGCTTTGGCATGCCATCCAGACAAGAATCCAGATAACCCGAAGGCTGCAGAACTCTTTCATCAGCTCTCCAAAGCATTAGAAATCCTGACAGATGCATCAGCTCGTGTAAGTTGTTCTCCTGACTGAAGCACTGCCTTTCTTATCTAAAGAAAATGTACCATTCCTTTGTCTTGTTTCTTACCACAGACCTAGTAGAGAACATGAAATAGAACTTGTTCAGTACTCTTGCCTGTGTGTGTGTGTGTGTGTGTGTGTGTGTGTGTGTGTGTGTGGCTTCTGGATATGATATGAACGCTCACACCAAATGCTGCCCTTATTAAATGTGTAATTTGGGTGTTTTTTTTTCTTTCTTATACTGTGTACAGGCATCTACTCTATGGTCTGTATTTTAAATTACTGAAGTTCAGATTGTTGTGTATCCGTTAAAAACAAGTGAAAACTATGTGTCTATCTATTTATTTATTCACTGTTCATTTAATAATGTCTGTAGCTCAAATTATATAATGTGAAATGAGTGATGAATTGGAAGATGACCATGGCCTATTTTAACCCTTTGGCACCGAATACCAGATATACCTGTCATGCAGTATGATGCTCAAAATGTAAAACAACTGGTATGGGCGACAGCCAACCACAGCCTTATTATGCAGTCCCCATTTAAATTCTGGTCTGCTGCCCATCACACTGGACATTTAATTCTGGCACCAAAGGGTTAAGGTAGTATCCTAGCAGTAACCTTGAGGGACTGAGGAAGGTCAGTCCTGTGTCCTGGGCAAGATTTTAAGACGGCATATCCCTAACACATGTTAGAAGCATTACCACCTGAACCAGCTTGCTGTCAAGTGTTCTGTCATAAGGTAATTTCAGCATGTACACAAATATGTAGACATATTCACATGTTATGAAGCGCACTCAGTGGTACATGCAATGAATGATACATAATTCTTGGAGGAACATCAGCTCATATCATAAAGCAAAACTGAATTGCATGAGCATTATTGTTACTGACGTATCTTTAAAATACGCTGCCCAGCTACAGCAGTTAAGTAAGAATGGCTTGTGTAAGGGAGTTAAAGGTAAATTTGCCCCTCTTCACAGCTTGAAGGAATAAAGGGGGAGCAGATGCATAGCTCCACTCATTCTTAACCTCAACACTAGATGGAGGTGAGTGGTCAACTTCGTGTCCTGGCTGCTTTACCTCTGGGAAAGAATCCTGGCCCCAAAGCCAGCCTGGACAATTTTGGAGAAGGGAAAATCCCTTGCCCCTGCCTGTATTCAAAGTATACAGTAGTATTTTGGTATGTCCCTTAGAAGTGTATTTATTTTCATTTAAATACACTTAAAACAATTCTACTCATGCACTTAATAAAAAAAATGATGATTACCAAATAACTTTGCTTACCACTGGTTGAAAAGCACTGCAGTAGAGAAATAAATTATGGTACAAACTATAAGAGGATGAAGAAATTAAAATATCTGAAGCTGTTAATTACAGCATAAATTTGTATGTATGAAATGTGCATTGAACGTTTGTTTAACAATGCTGTAAGCATCTCAGACTCTGCAACATCCAGTGATGGGATAATGAATTCGAAAGGATGTGGAGGGAAGCAATTGCAACATAGTTTGAATCTCTGAGAACTGTGGAAAAAGTTGAATCAGAATATGCCCTCTCCTTGTGAACATTTGAACCTGGTACCTCTGAAATATGACACAAGAGTGTTGCTGTCTTGACTGTGATGTTCATTGGCATTGAAGAATAGGCTACTGATGTAATGGAGAACTGTGACCGCTAGCATTCTTACAACCTGTCGCTTCAGAGACTAAGTGCAAAAATTTTATTTTTGCTAAGCATGCATACTTGTGGGTTATACAAACAGTGTTTCAATTTTAGAAGACAGAGTTATGGAAACTGGGTTCTTACAGAAGAATGAAATTTACAGACATCCGTCATCAACACTGCAGATACAGTGCTGTATGCAGATTCTCTTCTGCACAGACATGCAAGATCTGATCATCAGTAAACCAAAGGTTACTGCTATGGAGAGTGTTGTATGAAATGTCTTCCTGCTGTTTTCTGAGAGCATCATTAGTACACATACATATTAGAAAAGAACAATGAAAACAGAGTACCCTGCATCTGACACCTTGAATTACTGGTGGTATTTTATCACCACAAACACGTGTGTGAGGGAAATTGTGTTTACTTTTTGTTGTATGATTCTTCTACATTTTCTCATTTTACCAGGCTGCATATGACAGGGTTTTAAACGCAAAGAAGGCTGCTAAGTTGCGGCATCGTGAACTTGATTCTAAGCGGCAAAAGCTGAAGGAAGAGTTAGAAGCAAGGGAGCGACAAGCTGAGGAATCTGCAAAACAGTACCGCAATTTTGCCAGCAAAACAGATGAAGAACTGCTACAGGTAACAAGTGAATTCTCTCCTGCTGCAGCATCCTGACAGGCAAAATGGACACACATAATGTGTAAGTGAAGGATTACAAGAAAGAATAATTATACAAACAAGAACAAAAGTTTAAAATTCAGTTCTGTTTAAAACAGGAGTACAAAACAATGAAACATTCCCATTAACACATAAATGCCTTGGTGTACAGGGTGACTGCAAATGATGTCTGAGAGTGCACACATTTAGTGGCAAGAAAGTAATACACACAAAATTAAACACAGGCTGTCTTAAAGAGCAACTCAAAATGGGGTTTTTTGCACACACGATAAAAGTGTATGGATTTTTCTTCTTCAGGGAAAGAACAGCTAACAGAATTATCTATTGTGTCATGCTGGAATTGTGGTTAATACCTCATATGCTTGAAGACAAACCAGATCTTTTTTGAACATGATGGAGATGTACCACACATCCACAGTGAAGTGTCAACAATCTTGAATAGACAGTTCCCTGGGGGGGGGGATACACTTCCTGGCCCCTGCGATCTCCAGCTGACACCCCTTGACTTTTTCCTGGGGGACTGTGTCAAAGATAAGGTTTATGTTTCACCAGTGCCTGTAACTCTGAACACCTTGAAGGTTGAACTGAACAGCTTTTACTGCAGAATATTAGGCCTGAAGTTCAACAGGGTATGAAAATGACTTTCTAAGTTGCTCTTTACAACAGTGCACGTTTAATTTTTGTGTGACTACTACCTTCTTACCAATAACCTTCTGTAATCACGTACATTATTTGTAATCATTCTGTGTATTGTTATAGAGGTGACGGACAACTGTACATTCAAGCAGGATTTGAACCCACTTGTAAGTCCCGTCAGCATGAGCTGTAGTTTGAAACCTGTTTGGCCAAGAGTCAGAATTTAAAACATACTTCACTGGCATTGTGTCCTTTCACTATTCAGGATTCTAAAATACGGACCCCTGTTGTATATATTCTTTTCATCACTGTCTATTAACCCTTTGAAGATGAAAGGTAATCTGTTTTATATAAGGACTCAATTCGTAGCGCGCTGTAAACACTCTGCACCTCAGTTATAAAAACGAAACACTTCATGATGTATAATGTAAAGGTTGCGCTTTGTTCTGAGATCCATACAAAACACATAAAGGCACTATCAGTGCAATGTAGAATTTTTCAACTTTAAACCAGGTGCTATGTAAAATATCCGCTAGGATTTAAAAGGTTGATATGGTTTGGGAGTTTATAAAAACATAACTTTAATTATTTTAATCTCAGGATTAAAACCAATGTTCATCTGGGGTAAATATTTATATCAAAATTACATTGAATGGTCCATAAATTATGTTAAAATATGCAGTAATTTGAAGACATAAATACCACCAAGAAAAAATTGTGGCAAACAAATTGTATAAACTTGGGAACGCTTGAAACCAGAGCATTTCAGAAAATGTAATATATGCTTGAAAATTACATATTCAGAAGCCTGATACTATTTAATTAATCTCCATTACTATGTTATGTATGAACAGAATATGAATGAATTCAGATGTCTGAACTATGGGATTTTTTTAAGAAATTCTACCTAGCTGTTCAGAATTGGAGACATCAGAAACATGGAATGGCCAAACACAAGGATGCCTGTATGGTCACAAAGTTAAAAGTAATTAGTGTGCCATACTTCAGTAAAATTATCTGTCTGAAAAATCACTGTTGTTCATAGCAGAAGTTAGTAATGGTATCGGTAGTAGCTCGTAGCACACAAACACAAGTACACACATGTGCACATTTCTGTCTGTCAGTTACCTACTAAAATTTTGAGGAAAGGTGGTTGTATGGTAAAATAAGGTGAATTCCCTATGTCAGACATTAATGTAGACTATTATTATTTGTGCTGTTGACTGTGGGTTGGCACAACAAGTTATTTTCAGCAATTAAATTCTGTAGGTTAATACAGGATCTCGAAGATCCTGGCTTATACAGTGTCTTGTTAGTATACGATGGCCAGAAACATCTACTAAGTTGATACAAAACATTTTAAATCATTCAGGCTAATGCAGAGGAGGTGTCTGTACAATGAATGGTGCATATGATAATACAGAACATCAAATAAATTTGACAAATAGTGAATAAAACAGCGACGAGGAAATGTACACAATGTGCAAGTATATATATGTAAAACATACAGCTGGATTAGACTCATAATTGAAGTTGGTTGCAGGATGAGATAGAGAGGTTAAGAAAGGAAGGTTCAAAACAAGTTGAAGTAGAGCAGGAGTATGTTCGACAACAAATCATACAAGAGAGGTTGGGCAAAGGAACATTGAAAGAGGATGGCAGCAGTCATCACAGGCTGAAAGTACGATGGTCTGCAGTGAAAGATGACCCAGACAATGGAGGGTACACCAGTGAACTGCTGCACAAAATACTTTCCAAGGTATCTTAATACTGAGCTTTCTCTGCATTAGTTGTATTTTTCTTTTTAAATAATTATGCATTAATAGATGAGCAGAAAATTACAATCAACCCCTTCAGTACACATTTTATAATCAGGAATACATTCATTCTGTTGCAGTATGGTGAAATTGTTGCCTTAATTGTGTCTGCCAAGAGGAAAGGGAGTGCTCTAGTTGAATTTGAAAAAAAAGAAGCAGCTGTGAGTACAATAAAGTGACTCTACACAATAAGCGAATGCATGCTTGAACAGTATTCTTGTTTGAAGTAATCACTTTACAGCTATAGTGTTCATCTGTAAACCTTTCACCCACTTTTCTCCTTGACATCCAACGTTACAAATACATAATTTGCCACGATATATATATAGTTCAGCAGGGATCAAATGTTGTAAACTCAAATGAGAACAAAAAAGATGATAATGGTCCACAGTGACATTGAAATTCAGACCTTCAGCAAAGTAATGCAGCATTTGCAATAAGTTACCTGTATTCCAGTGTTTATGGGTATGTCTCAGATGTGTGTTTTAATTCTTAGGTGATGGCATTGGAATTGGAACGAGGATTAACTAAAAACCCTCTGAGACTGGAAAGCCTTGAAAGTGAAGGACAGAATAAACCACCCAGTACCAAGAAGGCACCAAAGTTGGCAGATTTGAGCAGTGAAACAGCTGGTGCTCAACCTGGGAATTACAGCAGTACCTTTCCATCCATGGAAGAAGGGACAAAAAATGAATCATCACCTAACTTCCCCAGCTTTTCATTCTCCCCTAACACTTCAGTATGTAAAAAAAAAAACTTTTGTGTATGCTAGCGTTTTTTTGGTGGAATTATTAAGTTCTACTGGCTTACACATAGTCATACACAATGAATACTTTCGGAGGACAGAACTTAATTTTCATACATTTTATATAAGTGTTCAGGTTTTCATGGCAGTTCTTGTTAAGATGATCGTAACAGTTTCGGTTTTTACATCCTGTAGTGTACTTGGTTTGTTCAGGCAATTTAGAGGACCACACCACCTTCATCCTCAGGGTGACTAAATTTGGTTCAGGTGGTTGCTGAAGTGACTGGGAAGAGAAAATGTGTCAGTTATAGGAAGGTTTGAGGGAATTTTGGCCTCAGGAGGATGAGCGAACACTACCTGACTTTAATACTGATGCCCACATTAGTGAAGTTTATCACTTGCCACCTTCCACCTTCCAATTGTATTACTTTCATGTCTTGCATTGACTGGAGCCCTGTAAAGGGACATCTTCGAACCATCAACTCCCACTGGCTCCCAGCAGGTCCTAGGGCCTACCTCCCTCCCATATCTATAATTGACCAAAATTCCTTCAAACCATCCTATATAACTGATAAATTTTCCTGCTCCCACTCACAGTACTTACTTTGGTTCTATGTTTATCAAAGACCGAACAATACAAAGAATATTAATGTTGCCCCTGCACAAGGTTTGATGCACTAAATCATGCAGTGTTCCACACTTTTGTACCCTTCCTTAAGATTGTGAGCCAGTACAGCTGTGTGGTGGAGCTAGTCCAGTGTGTCGGTACCTCTCGGTGTCGTGGGGCAATGCTCAATACACTGCAGAACTGGTTGACTCATAGGACAGATAGAGGGCAGCCTAGAGACTGGGCAGCCAGCTGCTTAAGCTTTTCAAGACCTGTACTTGCATAAGCAAATGCATGTAGGAAGACACCCCTAGAAATTCATTTTATATATTTAGGCAACAAGGAGATTTACTGAATTTTTAAGACATGCTGCATAAGCTCATTTGCCACAAAATGCCCCTTATTTCAGAACTCTATTCTTTTGGTTCAAATAATACTCATGTATTTCATAAACCATGCAATAAACTTTAAATACCCACCCTGGTAAGAGGAAGGGGGCATATCCATCAGAAATTGTACTTTGTTTTGTAAGCACTTAATCTGTCCTATCAAGGACTGTATGTGCCCTGTGTAGAGGTCTGCTGCCTGCACCCACATCAGGAAGCTACAGGTGGTACACTCCAAGTGTATGTGCACTGTGATTAGTGCACTTGGTACATCAATAAGAAACACACAAGGATTTGAAGGTTGCTGTTTTTGCTGACCACATCAAGGCCCTCAGCCAAGATGGGACATCCATTAGCATAAGTGCAAAGCCCCGGATAATTTTAGGGTTTCCATGGCATAGCCCAGCGATATTTCGTATGCAGGAATGGCCAAATGGAACAACGGAAAATCCTGGGCTTTAGTTAGCTTTATGGTTGATTGGCCTCCTAGTCATTGCAGCATCCCGCTGTACCAAATTCAGTCACCTAGAAGATGGAGGCAGTACGTTCCTCCAAAATGTCAAAAAACCAAGCACACTACACAGTGTAAAATCCACATGTTGATTAAAAAAAATGTTTTATCTTCAGCAGTATTTATAGGAAATTTATATAAATATGATAGAAAATGTTGAAAAGGCTGCTGAGTGTGAAAACAAACTATCAAATAAGAAAGCTTTTTTTGTGGGGGAGGGGGATGCAGTCTTTCAAATTTTCAGTAAATTCGTCACGCACCAACTTGATTATTCATTATGCAAGTTTCATATGTGCAACTTGTTTCATGTGCATGCACAAACCTTCAAGCAAATGCTGAACACTGTTTTATTTTTATCAAAATAAAAATACTCCTGGTCAGCAATCCATATTACACCAGTGCACTGTTTTAATCATTCTTATTTTAATGGTGTAATACTTTTTAGTAATATAATGTATGGGTTGGAATTAACTTCATTTGTGGTTACTGTCATTCTCTTTCTGAACCCCATGCCTCTGAGCCTAGGATAAAGACGACTGAAGGTTTTGATCTCCCTGTATTGTTTATTTATGCAAGGTGGTGGCACACTACTGTATTGGGTCCCCGGACTTCGAGTTCGGGAACCTGATTGTTACTCTACGGGCACAAAGTCTGATCCTCCAGAACCACCACAGAGTACTGAGGGTTGGACCCACTGCGTCACAGTAAATTAATGAATCCATAAAATGGGACATTTTTTTCAGTGTATATTAATATGGTGCAAATATAAAATTTAAGAATGAATCTGACAAATGAAATTATGCAGTGTTTTGTAGTTCTGACAGTTTGACAAACATGGTTTGAGTCTTGGTAAAACTTATCAGTGTTCTCTTTTCACATAACCACAGATCTTAAAATGACACATGATTTGTTAAAATTGTTTTAGTGAATTCATAAGTCTAATGGATATTTTCAAAAGAGTGCTTGGGTTCAAGACAACCATATAACTTGCCCTTTGTCACTGGATAACATTTTTGTTCATAAATTCTTCACTTTTCCACCTGAGTTTGTTGTGACTGTGAAATTGCTTTCTTATTACAGAATGAACCAGCACAGTCATCAGATTTAGATTTTGAGAGTTTGGTTCTGCGCAGACTGAGACAGGCTGAAGAAAGAAAGAGACTGATAGAAAAAATTAAAGAAGAGGATGACAGGAATACATAGTAACATATTTTAAATGGTGGGCCTTAAAAAGTTATGTTTATGTGTAACATTAAATTTTTAAATGATTCAATAATGACAACAGTGTAACTAGCATGAATGAACAGATTATGGTATGTAAGCTGCAAGTGCATTTCAAACAGGTCTGTGAAGTGATTTTCAGATGGGACATATGTCAGTATTGAGTTTACCAAAATATACACTGTGGTAGGTATTTTTTATTTTGTTTTTTGTTACTGGTAATAAGGCTCCCCAGAGGTAAAAGTGGTTAGCATGTGAAGCTGACCACTCATCCCATTTAGTGCCAATGTTAAGAATGAGTGGTGCTATACCTCCACTCCCCTGTATGCCTTCATGGCGTGCACAGGGTGACTTCACTTGACCTTTACTGGTAATAAAAAATTGTGTACTAGGTGCTGTTCAGCTATATTCCTGGGCAATATAATACAGTGATTAGAATTCCCAACTAAGAACTAGTTACTTCATAGCCAAATATAACCCTACAAATGAAAAACAACCAACAAATGCACTGTACTTACTTATTCAACTTTTATTCTGCTTTTCCCCGACATGTTTCGGCGTAGCAAGACACCATCCTCAGGGGGTCGTATATAATTAAGACATTATTTTCCTCAGGCAATGTTTTTCACACGTAAAATTGTTAAAATATAGCATTTATACACACACACTGTTTTCCAATTTTTATTCAACTATTCAACCTCCTGCACAAGATTATTTAATTCGTGATGGTGCCTTATTATTCTCATTGTGTACTGTACTTTTAACATTTTTATAGTTTTGTGACAATGTGCTGTGTTACATTTTAATAGTCTTATACACTTTATTACTATTTAATAGGGTGCCACGGCACTCACAGTTAATAATGTGCTATTCACATCGGACCATATAGTTCTGTGTTATGATCCAAGAACTATCATCAAGTTAAATTTAAAAAACAGTGTGTGTGTATAAATGCTATATTTTAACAATTTTACGTGTGAAAAACATCGCCTGAGGAAAATAATGTCTTAATTATATACGACCCCCTGAGGATGGCGTCTTGCTACGCCAAAACATGTCAGGGAAAAGCAGAATAAAAGTTGAATAAGTAAGTACAGTGCATTTGTTGGTTGTTTTTCATTTGATACGAAAATGCACGGTGAGATAAAAGTGAAAATTATAACCCTACAATTTATTTTCCGTAAGTAATACAAATGCCCAGAATTTTTCAAGTTCTCTTCATATATTTATAAGCTTTTTTCACCATCACCTGTCTAAACTGTAAGACATGATTCTACATGAGAAAGATTTTTTGGAAGTGATGAATTATTAAAATACCAAAGCTGGAAAGCAGAAATTTATTCTGTGCTGTACAAGATATTTGCTGCAAAGTGTAATTAATATTATGGAATTACTTACAAAACAAATATCCATTTAAATGCAATGCTGTGTAGATCTGCCCATTAACTTTACTAGAGCAATATGAACTTACATGCATTAAATATTCCCACAGAAATTTTCCTGTTGTCTTATCCATTGACAGCGTTGTACTCATCAGTTTTACACCGAAACAGCAGGCGCATACTGCTTCACTAATCGATCAAACTCAGATTCCTTCTGAAGGTACTCCTTTATGAATGGGTGTTCATGATGAGAATCCTTCAGCTGACTCAAGTACCTGTTGGCTACCTGAAAGAATACCAGTTTTCCATAATCTATACTATCAACAGAATACCAGCTACTGAATAAATTCACCATATTTACCTAACTACAAGCTGAATTTGTTACTTTCCTTGTCATTTAAAAAATGGGAGTTACCAGTTCCCACACTATGCCTCTAATGTGTGCTACACATACCCATCTTTCGAATATGCAAAGGGGTCATGATCATTATACACAATGCAGTAGTTGCACACTATAGTTAGGGTTTTCCAATAGGTTTAACTCAGTACACACACTAACAACTCTGATTCTACTAACTGACCAGACAGGAAAGTCAACTCAGTTTCTTCAATCATAATTTTTGTCAACATTAATTTTGTAATAAATATATTCACTACTTGTTATGGAGTGGGCCAGGAAAGCATAGTTGGTATAGTGACTCATTATGGGCTGGACAGTCTGTTGACTGAATGCTCGTGGGGGCAAGATTTTTCACACCCATCCAGACTGGCCCTAACCCAGCCTCCTATACAATAGGTGCTGGGTCTCTTTCCCAGAGGTAGAGTGGCCACGACATGGCGTTGACCACCCAGCCCCATCTAGTGCTGAGGTTAAAGAAGGAGTACAGATATACCTCTGCTCCCCATCTGGGCCTTCATGGCCTGTTCTAGGCTCAACTTTACCTTTTACTTGTAATGGAGCTTGATAAAGCATAAAGAAAGTTCTGTAAGTTTATGAATATGCACTCACAAATATGATGATGTTATATTTTATGGCTACATACCATTCAGTATGTGGTAATAATGAATGAGAGAGCATGGCAAAGACAGTGATGAATGTGAAGAGTACTAAGACAGGTTATATTTTGAACAATGGTACATACTCCATTAATTCTGGGCAACAGAGCAAAATACTAGCAAAGGGAAGATTACAGTAACCTGCCAGCAAAAGGTCTTAATGCTCAGTTAAGTAAAGGCAGTGATGTAACTGTCACATTGAGTGTGAAGACCTTGCTGACAGTGATAACTGTCTAGTAACTGATTCTCACATACTGTGGACAGCAAAATAGGTGTCTGCAAATGTAACTGATTCCATTCAGAATATCTATCCACATATTTATATAGGTACACATTCGGAAAGGAATTATATAGTTATGATTTTATAAACTAATTAATATGCTTATAAGTTTCCATTTACAGCACTACAGTTTATTACATGACCATCTGAATCATCACAGTAAAAACTGATATGCTTTAGTAATGTCATCTAAAAATTATACTCAAAGCGGAAATCAATTTTTTTGAAAACATAAGTTTTGAAAATAGTGCTCCATTTCTAAAACTATGTGACTATTTTTTTAAAATACAAACTATCATGAGCAGTCTCATGCCCCAGTGTCTTTGGATTCTTAACAAAAAGTTTCAGTCTCCCCACTTCGAAAACTATAAAATATAGGAAATTACTTATAGTACCTCTGGAGGTTTTCCTGTATGTTGGGACAAAACTATCATATTGATTAGTGTGTCTGGATTGTTACTGTCTTTATCCAGTGATTCTTGAAGCGAAGACTCTGCCTCTCTGTATTTCCCTTGTCCAAGAAAGCACGTTGCTTGTCCATTCAGTAATAATGATGTACTGCTGTGCTTGTCATTCATCTCTTGGAAGATGTAATAGCCATCTTGCAGTCGTTCTCCACCCTACAAAGAGGTCACTTTTGCAATATTTGTCAAGCAAGAGTTATAATATGTTGTTTGAGCCTGAAAACAGCCTGGATTTGAAATTTTCCTCAGTGTGAACACACAATACAAGTTCTGATGTTCCCAAGGTGCTGCTGCTAAATGTTGAAGTATTCTGTGATGTTATGCTATGTTGTTGGGCAAATAGTTCCCAACATTTCAAAACGTCATGACATCTCCAGCTTCATCTTCTGTGTCTGCACTTACTGATCTTGATGATGAAGGCACTGTGATCCTTCAAAATGCTGGGAACTACTTACCCAGCGACACAGTGCAATATCCCAGAGCACCTGAATCTTTGAGAACACAGCACTTCCCACTGTCCAAAAACCCAGTACTGTAATTCTGATGACAATGCCTGCTGACAGTCACTTTGATTTGAAGATGCAAACTGTTAATTCAAACACGATGTTGGCAAACCTGACTGCCACAAGAATGAAGTTAGAGAGTGTATGCATAACTTAAAATTTGTGGTGCATGTCCAATATAACTACCTCTCAATTTTCATAACGTGAATGAGGTTCTCTTATAAAAAGTGTAAAATGAGCACAGTGAATGAACAAGGACCTACAACATAAAATTCAACTGGAATTAGTTCAAGTAACCCACAGTTATGTGACTTACCTTACTTTCTGACACTCTGTAGTTGAGTGCTTACTCTCGTCTCTACAAACAATAACAGACAAAGCAACGGCCCTCACATTTTCCAAAAATCTAGAAGCCAGCTCAAAATTCTAGGTGCTAGAACAGTGACATGGAGCAAGTTACATACTGAGGACCCACAAATATTAGGTGCCACCATATAAAATTAGTCACCTGGGAGATGTGGCACCCCACATTTGTGCAACCCTGAAATAAGCTATACTCTACCATCATAATGTTCACCCAAGCCTGGGCAAGTTGTGTTAGTGTTGCATCATCATCCTTTTCCTGCATTGATTTAAGTTCCTTCCATGCCAGATCCACACGATCCATTTTCAAGTAAATTTGCAGGGATAACGCAGAGCTGTGAATTGATAAAATACCAGAAAATAATCACCGAGCATCTAAAACAATAATATGAAAGCAGATGGCAGAAATTTAGTATGCACATGAGTACTTAAAAAGGAACTCACCATTCAAGATGATCCGCTTCATTCAAAATTCTTAGAGCTGACTCATAATTTTGTTCAAGATAATAGATTGATGCTGCTACAATTACAAATGTGTGATTGCTGATATCTACATTACCAGAGACTTGCTGGTCCAAGTTCGCAACAATACTTTCTCTAGACAATTAAATGAAACAAAGCATTTAGTAAAAATCTCCAAGTCTGAGAAGAAACAGTAATGAAAATACAGTGGAACTCGGTTATAATGTCATGAAGGGGACTGAATATTTTGTGTCATTACAACCGAGTAGTACAATGTTATGGTTAACAGTGACGAATTAACTGGTGCCACAGAACATCTGTTGCTACAGACAAGGTGTCATATAAACCGATGTTGTGATAACAGAATTCGAATGTACATGCACAAAATCCTGACATAACATAATTTCAGAAACTACCACAAGACAGAAAACCATGAAAAGTACCTTTTTAATGTATTTGTATTTCTTATGTACTATATTGATAGTGCATTTATTAATCAGACCATCAAATATGACATTTATTAAAACTCGTATTCACATAAATCCTACAGGTTTCATAGTAAAGTGAAAGGCATCATCACAGGTAAATCTATACTGGATACAGTAGTACAGTGAAGATAATAGACAAAGGTCAAAGAATTTTAGCCCACTTATTCAATATTCTCAATATTTTAACATTCTGAAAATTATCTTAGGTTCTAAACAATATGTATGTATGTACCACTGATAATGATGCAAATTCATGACTAAACATGCAGGATGTATTTAAACACACACTTTAAATAGCCCTATCTTGGATTCTAATTGTATTTATATTTGTAGAACTATTTCATGCAAAGCACTGACATGATGGCCGTTCGTTTATAAACAGGTACAAACACCAGATCAATTTTAACAACTATTAAAAGCATTCACGTGTAGTTTAGGATCCCAAAGGATGACACAATGTTGGGTACAATGCCACATAAGCTAACAATTCAGATGTCTCTAAAAATTCAGCACAGACGTTCTGAACATGTCAGTTATTAATACAAGTGAGAAAAACTTTACAAAAGATGCACCATATTCACAGATCAATCATAAAAGACTGCTTGACCTTATACCAAATAACACTGGTGTTGCTCGTGGAATGAACGTGAACAACTATGGGAATACACAGCCACCATGTTTGTATTGATGGAAGAGACGTAAAAAGCACCACCACAACACCCTGTTACAGCTGCCATGTTCAGGGACATCCTGTACAATTTTTATGCTCTCTCTCACAAGAACCAATGAATTAGTACATACATTACTGTCCCCAGTCGAATTTGGGAATGCCAAGATGGACTCATAAACATCAAACACTAATAAAGTCCCAGAGAAGAGTCTCTGCTCTTGTGATAATTACCAGTATATCACTCATTAAACAGCAATTTGTCGTAACCCACATAATTCATCAAACAGAGATTCTCACATTACTGGACAGTTGGGTTACAAAAACACCTAACTAACTAACTAACTAACTCCATGGAGCAGAGGCCTTCTTGAGAAGCTAACAGTTTATCAGCTAGTCAAGAAATTCCCCGCATTTTATGGAACCCGAAGGTTCATTACCGCATTCACAAGAGCCCGCCACCTGTCCCTATCCTGAGCCAGATCAATCCAGTTCATGTCCTCCCATCCCACTTCCCGAATGTCCATCTTAATATTATCCTCCCATCTACGCCTGGGTCTCCCAAATGGTCACCTTCCCTCGGGTCTCCCCACCAAAATCCGGTATGCACCTCTCTCCTCCCCCATACGTGCCACATGCCCCGCCCATCTCAGTCTTCTCGATTTGATTACCCGAATAATATTTGGTGATGAGTACAGGTCATTAAGTTCCTCGTTATGTAGTCTTCTCCACTCCCCTGTCGCCTCGTCCCTCTTAGGCCCAAATATCCTCCTCAGCACCCTATTCTCGAACACCCTCAGTCTTTGTTCCTCCCTCAGTGTGAGAGACCAAGTTTCGCATCCATACAGAACAACAGGTAAAATTATAGTTCTGTATACCCTAATCTTTGTGTTTTTGGATAGCAACCTCGAAGACAAAAGATTCTGCACCGAATGATAGCAAGCATTCCCCGACTTCAATCTGCTCTTAATTTCTTCATGAATGGAGTTTCGATTCGTTAGGGTTGCTCCCAAATATTTGAATTCTTCCACCCTTTCAAAGGATTTATTATCTATATTTATGTTGTGATTGTGTCGTGCATTCTGATTTCGAGACATGACCATGTACTTAGTTTTCTCAGCATTTACTTCTAGACCAATCTCCTTACTAGCAATAATTAAATCTTCTGCATTTTTCTTTATGCTATGTATGCTTCCGCCCAATATATTAACATCATCAGCATAAACCAGAAGCTGATGTGTACCATTCAATTTCAAGCCCTCCTGGTTTGCCTGAACCCTCCTAATGGCATATTCTAAAGCAAAGTTGAAAAGCAATGGCGACAGAGCATCCCCTTGTTTCAAGCCACTCTTAATAGGGAACGTGTCAGACAGATGTTTGCCTACCCGAACTCTGCTATATGTTTCACTTAGGCACATTTTTATTAACCTTACTAGTTTCATGGGGATACCGAACTCAATGAGAATATTATACAAGACCTCCCTCCTAACTGAATCATAGGCTTTCTTGAAGTCTATAAATAGCTGATGCACTGCCTCATTGTATTCCCATTTTTTCTCAAGTATTTGACGAATGCTGAATATATGATCAGTGGTTGACCTGTTACGTCGAAATCCACACTGATGATCCCCAATAATTTCCTCTGCATATGGAGTTAACCTTGACAAAAGGATGTTGGATAGAATTTTGTACGTAGTCGGCAAAAGTGATATGCCTCGATAGTTATTGCAATCTGTCTTATCACCCTTTTTATAAATAGGCACAATGACCGACTCCTTCCATTCCTCAGGCAATTCCTCCTTATTCCAAATAGAAATAATAAGTTTATGGATTTCAGACCGAATAATCCTACCCCCTGCTTTAATCAATTCTGCTGGAATCTGATCAATACCTGGTGATTTGTGGCTTTTTAGTTTTCCAATAGCCATCTCAACCTCAAAGGCACTGGGCTCAGGCACTAGTGGCTCTGCTGTGTGTACTTCAATCTGCCTAACATCATTAACCCCGTGTATATTCAACAGCTGGGAGAAATGATTCCTCCACCTAGCCAAAATACTGTGGGAGTCTGCAACCAGGTCACCCTTCTCATCCTTTACTACATTACTTCTAGGCTGGTACCCCCTCTTAAACTCATTGATACCCCTATACAAGTCTCTTATATTCTTCTTCTTACTGTTTGTTTCAATTTCATTAATTTTAGCTTTCAGATATTCCTTCTTTTTGTGCCTGAAATGTCTACTAGCTTCACGTCTTACGTTATGCAGATTATCTCCATTATTTTGGTTTGGATTCTGTAACCACTGAATTTTAGCCTGCTTCCTTTTATCTAAAAATTCTGCACATTCTGCATCAAACCATGGTTTATGCTGCTTCCGTTCGTGTAGACCTAGACTCTCTTGAGCCGAGATTTTGATATTCTCTTTAATGTTTTCCCAAGCCCTATTCATGTCCTCACTAACATTTAAGTTTTCCAGAGCTGCAAACCTGTTTGAGATCTTAAGCTGATACTGTTGCCTAGCCTCTAGTTCACTTAGCTTCTTGAGATTAAATCTCTCTACATCAAACTTCTGTGCTGCTTGTTTACTTACTGCCAGTCTTTCCCTAACTTTCGCAACCACCAGATAGTGATCAGTATCACAGTCAGCTCCCCTGAAAGATCGCACATCGAGTATACTGGAATGCCGTCTCCTATCTATCAATATGTGATCGATCTGATTGTGAGTCTTCCCATCAGGAGAGGTCCAGGTGCATTTATGAATATTTCGGTGCGGAAACATAGTGCTCTTAACAACTATATTCTTTGATGTGGCAAAGTTTACTACTCTAACACCATTATCGTTGCTATCCTGATGTAAACTCTCATTCCCAATAGTCGGTTTGAAAATATCCTCTCTCCCCACTTTTGCATTAAAATCTCCTAACAGAATTTTCATATGGTATTTAGGAAAATGATCAAAAACCCCTTCTAATTCCTCATAGAAGCTGTCCTTTGAATCATCACCCTTCTCTTCCGTTGGTGCATGCGCATTCAGAACAATGATATTACACCAGCGGCCTCTCAGCACTATGTATGACATCCTAGCACTAACAAACTCCACTCTCTTGATTGCTGATACCATTCTCTGGTGCACAAAAAAACCTGTTCCCAATTGATGATTTTCCTGCCCTTTGCCATAGAAAAAAGTATACTCCCCGGCTCTTACAGTCCCTTCTTTGTCCCACCTAACCTCCTGTACACCCACTAAATCTAACTTGTACTTAGCTAATTCCCTGGCCACTGTCGTAAGTGACCCTGGCCTATACATGCTCCTCACATTCCATGTTCCAAAACTCATATCCTTTTTCCGTAGCTGGGGTCGTACCAAAGAATCGGTCCAGGTCCGAGGCTTTGTAGGCTGTTTCGTAACATCATAATTTTTTACGGTGAGGAGTTGTTAGCACCTCGCCCAACCCCCAAGCTGGAGGACCACCCCTTGTCGGCTGTCCGCGACTGCTTATTCAATGTATTCGCAGCTACCCTCCATACCTGGAGGCCGTTCCTCCATCCGCAACCCGAGGACGCGCCATGCCGTGGTGACAGGGACCCACTTAACATGGTTACAAAAACACCTTCTGTCAAAATGTTGTGTTGACAAAAAAATTACTTGTCCCTATGTTTTTGTAAAAATATAACATGCTTAAGTGTTCGGCTACTAATGGCATGTCAAGTTTTTTCTGCCTCGTGTAAAACTATGTATCAGTGAATTACAGCACACTGCTGTTTCATGAGCAATATGTTGATTTTAAATTTACTAGAGTATGAAAATGAAACCTGTGCTGGTGAATTATGTCAGGGCTCCAGTGTCTGGAGTTTTACTTTACTGTGTGTTCTAACATTTTCCCACATGTAACATGAGCAGTACATGTAAACAGGAACTACTACTGTATGACAAATCATAGCTCAAGAGGGTAGATGCTGTATAAAAGGTCAAATTCACCCTAGAACTGGCCATGAAGGCCCAGAGGGGGAGTACAGGTATAGCTCTACCGTTTCAGTAGCCTAGATGCTAGAAGCGGGTGGGGTGGCTAGCTCGATGCCCTGGCCACTTTACCCCCGGAAAAGTCCCAGTACCCATTGTACGGGAGGCTGTGTGGGCCCCACGGCCAGTCATGCTGCAGGGGGGGGGGGGATCTCATCCCTACCAGGATTTGATCATGGGACCGTCCAGCCTGTAGTGAGTTGCTATACTGACTATGCTATCCGAGCCCACAGATGCTGTGTGCAGGTGCAGAATTACGTTCCTTTCTTGCAGTTTCTTTCTCTCTCTCTTGCTGTAATGGTCCCCAGGTGCACAAATTTTGTCCTCCCACTCTACAATTAAGAAAGGAAGAAGAAGAAATCAGAAGGGACCGATTTCAACTGCAAGCTGAAATATCTCAGTGCATATTGGGACCAAGTTATGGGCTTGACAGCCATAGAATCAGGGTTCAATTTCTAGCACAGGAAGATACTTCTGTCTCCTCCAATGTCCACAACTGTTTTGAGACCCAGACTCTTATCCAGTGGGCATCATGGGCTCTTGCATCAGAGGTCAAGCAGCCAGGACAACACGCTCTACTTTTCTCTTCTCCCATGTATCTTCATGATGCGGTGCTTAATTAAGCATGTGAGAAACCTTCGTCTAACTTCTGAACACCATGAAGCTTACACTTCATGCCGGTGCTTTATGGTCTCTGGAGCTCATACCTTTTCGAAGGAGCAGCAAAATATTCTGCCAACAGTTTAAGAGGCTGCAGTTCAGCAGGAGATCCTGTATTTATCTCATCCAGAACCACTCGATACTTTCTTTGAGCAATGTACGCTCTGTAGAGAAATGCATCCCTTTCTATTTGAAGAGCTAGAGTGCTAGGCTGTAACAATGAAAGTAGAACTTCAGGTCATCCTCTTTAAATATTATCACCTGAAGCTGAGGGGCTATTCTGATTGATGGGCAACATAAGCTAATGTCTAACCAAAAAACTTGAATTTACAGTCTAGGACTGACAGCTTGGAACTTGGAACACATTTACGGAATGCAGCTGAGATGGCATAGGTCAGTGACTACTATCTATGCCAAAATATATGTCTATGCACCATACAAATCTCTCTTAAGCTGTGCTAGTGGCAAATGTATTTGGGACTGGTGTTTTTCACTGACATGCTGCACATGAAAACTGGTACTGACCCATACTCCTGGCTTCCTTTTCCCTCCTTCCTGCCCTGCATTCTTACCCCACATGTTTCAAGGCATCAGTCCTAGACTCTACATACCTCTGGAATGGATAAATTTCATCTGATTACCATGCCAACATTAGAGGAGCAATTAATTACCCTCACAAATAAAAAGTATTAAAAAGTTCCTAACGCCATTATAAAACAAGGACAATGCAAGAAATGAAAATGCGTACTTTTAACACTGGCAAAGGTAATGAGTACTTCTCTACAACTCACATATCTGTGCTCAAACCTGTACAAAGGTGCATGAAAACATAACTGTATATGCATGCTTAATTAAATTTCATCATAATCTATAACAAAAACTAAATGGTGGTTTACATGACAATGAACAAAGCAAAAATTAAGGCTGGCTTGTCATTAATGCCACACAGGACAGAGGATCAAAGCTCCACACATTTTGGACACAGCATGCTGGTAAATATCATCAAACTTTTACTATTGAAATAACAAAATAATAACGAAACGCATGGACTAGATAACGATACACGTTTAAAGCAATAAAACAACCCTATTACACCTCAAGAAGGCATTTCGCAACACAACCTTCCGAAATCGGAACACACCAAGGTATAATAATCCAGATATTTTGTTAAATGCACCTAGCACTGCACACGACTTAAACACATGTAACAATACCAGCATATTAATGCCTCTTTAACACTGCAGCCATTAAGTACAACGAACTTTCAACCAAATCAGAAGTTACCTTCAATTTCTGTGCTTCGTTTATGCACTGTTGGTAATTTCCTATATAGAAGGTATTTTTCACATCAAATAATTCATCAACTTCTTGTTGACGTGCCATCGTCGAACCTTCACGACGTACCTCCAATCCACCACCCAAACCACATTTTCCCTGACATAAAACCGAATTTCTCTCTCAGTAACCGATCGCACACATGTACGCTCGGCCTCATGGATCAGGACACAGGTCATACATAAGTGGACTTGCATACACCACCGACATTATCCGTGGGCATTTGTACCACAGACAGCCGTTCTGTGCTTCACACGTTGACAGTAGCACGGATGACATTTAGCAGCAGGTGGTTGACAAGCAAAATGATACATGGTTGAGGAGGGTTGGCAGTCTGCTGTGTATTTATTTACGTCTATCGTAGGTTCTGGTTCATTATTATTTGAGTAAGATGAAAGTATAATTTTCGAATACCTGGGATTGAATTGGTGTGTGCTTCGGGCAGTAACTGTGAAAGAAAATTCGGTTGGAACACTTGTTTATGTTAAACGTGTGTCTTTCGGGGTTAGGAAGTAAAGAAAACCCTGCTTATAAAAATCGTGCGTGAAGACTGTATGGTACAGTTAAGCCTTTTTCGTAATTGGTATGTGTTGTAATTAACTTTAAAATGTCGAAGGCATTAAGATGCTTTCTGTGTACCTAATGAACACTAATTTTTCACGTTAATGATAAATACGTACTCATGTTGCAGGTTTTGAACCAGAATGGATATAACAACATTATTTAAGGCTTGTGTGAAAACTATTAGAACACGTAATAAAGCCTTGGGAGTGGGTGATGCCGACAGAAGCAGACTCTTTGGAACTAGGACACAGAAGAGTGAATTTACTATAGGAGCAAAGGAAGTGCTGGGACAGATAACACGTCTGAGAGATTTCCTTTTAGAACATAGGAAGGCATATTTAAATTTTGCAAGCCATTTGTCAGACACCCCCCAGATGACAAGTGCAGAACGAGACAAGATAGACTGGGGGGCTCAGCGAATAATGAACACATGTTCTCATTTAATCCAAGACTTGAAGAAAGTATCTCAGAAGTTGGAGGGTTCACCACAGTTGTTGGAACATAGACACGCAGTTCTGGATCTGATTGAGAGTTATCTAAAGTCTGTGTGCAAGATTTACTCTGAGCAGCGAGCTATTCGAGTAAAACGGGCCCTTGAGGTGCAGAAAATGTCAAAGTTAGAGAGCAATTTGAAAAAGAGCTATGAAAATTCCATAACTAATGATAATGATTTGAACAATTTCCTAGATGATAATAAAGAGAATGAAGTTCAGAGTAATCACAATTCCAGTACAAGGAAGGTGGTAGAGTCGAGCAGTAGTACTAGAATGCCCTCATTTTTTTCAGAAGATGATCAGCTTTCATCTGAAGAGATGCAGATGTTTGAATCAGAGAATGCGCAGTTATATAATGAACTAAACAGTTTGACAGAGGAAGTGAAACAGATAGAAAGTAAAGTGGTGCGTATTGCTGAACTGCAAGAGATTTTTACAGAGAAGGTTCTGCAACAGGAAAAGGATGTAGACAGGATTGCAAGCACAGTAATTGGAACAACAGAGAATGTGAAGGACGCTAATGAGCAGATACGACAGGCTATCCAAAGGAATGCTGGTTTACGGGTTTGGATATTGTTTTTCTTAGCTGTAATGTCTTTCTCATTGCTCTTCTTGGATTGGTACAATGATTAACACTTCAGTGAAATAATCACAAAAAACATATAAATAGGTGTTTTTGACTTAAGGTGGATGTGCAACGCATGTGGGGAATAGCAATTCATATTTGTAACTACAGTGATGTCTATTTTTTTTAATTATAATTTATTATTAGGACACTGGGAGATGAAAACTGTGTTAATCATTTGATATTTGTACTGAATGCCACACACCTGAGTAAAGGGGCAAAAAATGCCCACATGTTGTCACATTAATCTCCCGAATCCAAGTTTTTCATCTAATAAACCGTACCGACATGTGAAATTCTTTTCTTATTATGTTGCCCGCCTAAGGCATGTAAGTACACGTGTCTAATTAGTAATGTAAACATTAGCATCGCATTTGAACCTCGTAAATGACACATGATATTGTACTGCAAGAAATACTGAATTTTCATACTCTTAAAATAAATTATAGATCATATGTTTTATATTAGGTCTGTAGTGCCATATGGTGAAAAGCTGTAAGTACCAAACAGCTGTACATGGTCTATCTTGTTTCATGCCAGGAACCACCAGCCAAATAAGGAGGGGAGACAGGATATTTTTGTGTGGTCATTTTTGTAATGTTAAAACTATATAAACACACGGTAGACACATATGCTAACTATCCACAGATACAGGAAACTACATGATGTTTGTTGTGTGTTTTACTGTGCTGATTTTGCTTCCCAGTTTGGCATTTTATAAACAAATTTTATGTTACAGTATAACTCCAATTATCCGGATTAATTGGGACCGTGAGTCATCTGGATATGCAGAAAATATGGATAATTGGTTTTTTCTTTGAAAATAGGCTCCATTGGCAGTGAAAAGTGGAAAGAAAATTTCCACAAATGGCTGTTTTTAGGCTACATATTTATTTACATACAAATAAAACATTAATACACAATTCCTTATATGTATTTGACAAGCGGGGGAAAAATTTAAGCCATAAGAAAGATGTAGTATAATTACAGTAGGAAACTGTTTGACTTACAGATTTACTTGATGAAGTCGAGGATATATTGATCCGATAACCAGTAATTTCAAGGTAAATTAGTTTTGTAGAATTCTCAACAAAATTACCTGAAGGGCCAAGCCGATCCGGATAACCAGCATCTGGCTAATTGGAGTTATACTGTATTCATCTCTGTGCATTAACAATAATTTATAATTAAACACCAACCAACTACAGAAATTATAGTATATAATTTATATCAGGTTATTCTATTCCTCCGACATGTTTCAGTATATTCACCAGCACCACATTTTAATATTTTAATGTTTTATACATAATCACATACTTAATATGATAGAAACTTTCAGCTCTTATCACAAGTAGTTTTGGCATTATGGAATTTCAAAGATGGAACATACGAAGTTTTAGAAAAGTTAGTTTAATATAGAAATACAGCATATGTTCCCTGCTGACGTGTGCAATATTTAAACCGCACGCAGTGGATTTAATTGCCCAGTGCACTCTGCAAAAGACCCACGAGTGAAGTGGTTGCACATTAGTTTGCATGTTCATGGCAATGACCCAGTGGATGTCTGGTTCTCTCACCATCACACTTCCAGCACCAAACAGTTCATATATTCCTGGTCCATAATTCGCCATGACTGTGAAGGTCCTCATGTTCGTGCATTCTTTTGATCTTCCTCTTCTTTGTCCACAGGTTTTCAGTGTGCTAGGTCAAAACCCATCATTTCATGCCTCACTTTAGTTCAACAGCACCTGGCAACACACGTTTTGTATTTCCACAAACCCGTCCTCCTCCGAACAAAAGATAAGTTATGTTAGCAACGTAAGTGGAAGTGTAAAAGCCATGAAGATTGAAAAAATAAGTTGCACAATTAATTAAAATGAACACACAAATCCAAGTCGGTGATCAAATATAAGCAAAATCAGTTGACAAACTTGTTCAGTCTCAGGGTGTGAATATGTCTCATCTTGTCCCACCAGAACTCATCAGAAAACACAGGATGTCAAAACTCTGGCACATGTTGCAGAATATTCCTGGGTTGTTCTATGACAAAACTGATCAAAATCATTCCATAAGCTCGTTCGGTCTGAGGTTGTGAGTGCGTCTCAGTTGTCAGGCAATAACTCATCATAAAATGAAGGTAACGTCTAAAAGACTTCGCAGCATTTGCACGATGTATATTGGGTACCTTCTGCCACATATAATTGAGATTTTTTTATGAACACTTGCATTCTGAGGTTTGGAATGTCTCACGTTTACTGCCATAATTCACCAGAAAATAATGACAGGCTCTTGAAACTCTGGTGGTGTTACAGAACGTACAGGTGATTTTCTGTGCCAAATATAATCAAATTCAGTTTGTCAGGTTGTTTGGTCGGAGGTTGTGGTACATGTACAGGGTACATATATTCTGCCTATATGACAAGCTGGAAAACAACCACATCTGAGAAAACAGTGTTTGGTGGATAATATTCTGTAATAAAACAGTCAATGTACTATAACATAACACTGGTGATTGCATAATCATTGTTGCCATAGGAAAGCAGCAACATGCTCCCTTTGTAGTGCTGTTGACCTACACGTAGCTGTCAATAATATAAAACTGTTCAGTGTTGCCAGAGAAATGCAATAATGAATCCCCTTTGCACTGCTGTCAAGCTACTAAAGATTTCATACTGCTATCAACCATATAAATGTATAGGTCTTCATGTCAAGTGCCTGACATTGTTGTCCAATTTCACAAAAATTTGTCCAGTGGGAGCCATGCTGATACATTCAGACAGAAGGGTGGAAGGACACACATGACAAAGCCAATAGGTGCTTTTCACGACTTCTGCAGGTGTGCCTAGGGAGGATGTTTGCAAAATAAGCTGTGGTAACTGAACAGAAATAGCAGGCTTTTGTAATGATGGTAATGAACTTTCATTTCCATGATGGGATTTCCTTGCACAGTGAGACAGGAGAATCAGTTGGTGAGATACAATAAAACACTATTACTGATAAGAATTCACACATTCAGATTAATTAAGCCCCAGCTTTAGTCACTTTACCACTGTGATATTTTGAAACTGATTTATGGAACACTAAGAGAAACTAATAACATAAATCAACATAATGAGAAATTCAATGGTTTCATTAGTATGATATTAGACTAAAATCTCAGTCACTGCTCCATAAGGATCCTCAGAACAGTAAGAGAAACTAATGACATAGATCAGTGTAACCTTAAATTTGTTGCTTAACATGATACTAGACTAGTATCTCAGGGTCAATGGTCCATAAGGATCCTTGGACATTTACTTACTGGAGGCTTTAATCTTGTGGAAGTTCTAATACAACAAAACACATTTCACTGGACTGAAAAATAAACAGAGAAATGTAAACAAAATGCTGAAAACATTTTATTTATATCATAAGAGCAATGTTTCTTTTGCAAGCTCATGGTTACGATGGCAATGTCTTTTCAAAGTTACATTCGTTGGGTTTGACATATACTGAAAACATCATTCATAAACACAGTAGAATGGTTTTATCCCTCACTGGGCACTGGTTTTCCATTCACACATCACTCAGTATTACAAAACAGCTCCAAAATACTGCTGGATGACTATAGACATTTGTTAAGGCCCTGTTAGCCTTCTCAATATAATTACTACCCAAGGATTCAAAGTATCAAAATCACTCATTCTCAGGCTAAAAAAAAAGGCATTGTCAGCAGAAGTAAGTTGCACAAATCACTTCATAAAACAGATTGTAATGCACTACTGATGTGTCAAAGCAAATGTGGCAAGTGTATCAGTCATTCCACCATTAAGTACCAATGAGCATCAGAATTCACTTTATAATATCAACAAACCAAGTTACAAGCATGCCACAAATTTGTAGATTATATAAACAGCAGGTTCAAAAGTGTGAAGATGCAATTGCTGAAACAAATGTTGCACTAGTACTGTGTGTCTTGCTGCTAGAATCTGGACTGCAACAGATTGTAAAATCTGGAACATAGGAAGAGCCTGTTACAAGCCATTCAGTGAGACCTGAGCTCTGTGGTGTACGTTGAAAGAGGGTACAACTGCCTTCTAATGGCTTAGCCATAGTTACTGCACGCCTCCACACTGTAGCTCACATCCCACTGACTGACCTGTATTTGCTGTCTTCACACAGTCTGGAATAATTACAACATTTTTGAGGCAATATTCATGGTTGACAGGACACACAGCATAATTAATATGTAATGCAAAATGAGAGGAGGAGGAGGAGAAGAAGCAAACAATTGGCAGAAACTCCCTATCTCCATTCCTCTGTTACGGGATCTTCCTCAGTCTTGTGCTTGCAAACTGTTACATCACGTATATCGTGCTTTGTCTGTAACTGTGCGATCAGTATTGGTGTGTCTCAATCTCTCATACTGTGCAAACTGTTGAAGTCTGTCCTAATCACGCTGCCTGCTCATTACATTAATTTCTCTGTGCACATTACCTCGACAGTCATGGCATGTATTGTTTCTGCTGATAGGATTTGCTATTTCACGTGACACATCTATGAGGGACGTTCGGTAAGTAACATTTGTGGATGTTGCACCTCCACTTATTACTACAACATATGTAAATATCAAACAACAACAAATAATAGACAAAAGCCTCCATTTCTCCAAATAATTATCAGTGACCGAGAGACATATGTTCCATTGATAAACCACCTGCATGATTCCCACAGAGAAAAAGTCCCCAGGTCAATATCTGAAGCTATCAGTGTACATTGGCTTCCTGCAGATGCTGCAATATTCCACAACCATGATATGCATTCGCTGTTGTGTCACAGTCCAGGCACTGAAGGAGAATGCTGTCTCCCAGAATTCCATCAAAGTAACATCCCCACAGACTGCTGCAAATATTTTGCCCATTGACCATTCAGCCCACATCTTGCACCTAGCAACTTCCACTTCAGTGGCGCACAGAAGAAGCACTTCAAAAGAGCACACTTCAGACTTGATGACAAAATGAGAGCTGAGGTACACTGACCAAATATTTCTTCTCTGTAGGAATCAAACATGGTGTATTGCTGGAACAATGTCTCAGCCTGACAAATACATGGAGCAATAAACATTGTCTTTAATTCTTGATTCAATGTTTTGCCCCTGCTAGGAAGGGAACTTATCATTCCTTGACCACCAGCCCACAGCCTAGTCATGATAATGACTGAGCTAATCCAATCCCATTTGGACATCTATGTTCAGTAATAAATACAAGTGTAATATCCCTTAGATATTATTTAGCTGACAGCCTATGTATAATTACAATGAAGGATAAAAATAATAAAATGCAGCTGTGCTGTTAGAGGTGGCACATAATCTATTCAGCCTTTAATATGGGCCAAATATTTTAGATTATACTCTCAACATAAATTTATATTCTTTCTATAGATATGTTTAAAAATACTCTCTTTCTTGCTTTTCCCATAAACAGGCAAAATTCCTACCTAATCTCTCACAATATAACATCAGTATTACAATTGCACTGAAATTTAAAATTCTTTACAAAGTATTTGTTTCACGGCTGTATGTAAGCAGAGTCCAATAAGATTCACCAATGTATTAAGAGCAACACATTATTGCTTCTTGCATCTCGATGAACTGCTCTGTATTTACCTTCTGGTACTTTTCCAAAATTTACATTTGTCTGTGAAAAAATAAGATAGTTTTTAATCTGAAATCAAGATATATGCAAATACATGAAGCTACTTTATGGCAAATTCCCTTACACACATGCTGAAGTCTACTCAGTGAAACCTCAATTTCAAGTTGCAACTAAACATCAATGTGTATGCTTTATGGCATGACATTTACCAACATGCAGTGACATTTCCATTTAGATTCCATCCAAAGAATGGCAAATTTAAATAATGTGAGGGCGGAACGGGAGTTGGGGGAGGGGGGACAAAAGGAATGAACTTCCTAACTTTGTGACCAGCCATGTGCGAGGTCAGAGACGAAGCCCCCAACTTGAAGACTGAAGATATGGTAACGTTCTACCTGACACCAACTATCTCACACCTGAGGGGTGCAGGGATTCATGAATATGAAGTAGTGGTGAAGAAAATATGTTACCGGAGGAAATGTAACATTAAATTGATTGGGATGAGACAACTGGAATTTCATCTTGAAGGAGGGAAAACCATATACTGTATGGAGACTGTTTTTCAACAGCGACTCACATTTCCTGTACTACAGATTCCCACATGGACTGTAATATGTAATAATGTCAAAATTGATGATGATGATGAATACAGTACCCATTCTGGGAAGTAAACATCACCTTTTAAAAACACATCACTTGAAGATTTCAATGTATAGAGCAGGGGCCTGAAACACACGATGCCCATCACCTGGGAAAATCACATTTCTTGACTGATGTCACTTAAGGAGCTTCCAAAGCACTGAAAAATCTCTTGGTTATGACTTCAAATATTTTAAAGTAGCAACTTCATATAGAATTTCTTATACTGTTAATATAAAAGCCCAAATCATAGAAAATACATTTGGCCCAAACTCTGTATTTCTCTCAGCATTTCCTAACCAATACATACAGTTCTCTGTGGTTAATCACATGGTATGCCATGAAGATGTCTTGGGGCAGTGAAGGTGTAAGTACTGGCACTCTTAACCGTGACAAACATAAGAAGAAATATGCCAGTTTTTAGGCTTTCACTGCAGTGCATTTGAGGTCCTTGTTCTTCTGGGATGTGGTACCATGTCACTGGGTGATTGGTGCACAACATTTGGAGACAGCATGGTGCTCTCATCTTCAAGGGTGAAACTGTCCAATTATTGGGCATTTCAGCTTTTGAAGATGAAACTAATATGCTGTCTTGAAACATCGGAAACCAATAACCAAATTCCATTGTATTACATCCCAGACTTACAACGAGAACACAAAACATATCACACAATATATCACATTGCAGCAATTTCCATGGTTTCATGATGAAGTATTGTCACTTCCATCATATAGAAGTTCACCCTATAACCCACCATGAAGGCAGACGGGGAGTAGAGATATAGCTCTGCTCTTTCTTTAACCTTGGTGCTAGATGGGGGTGGGCGGTTAATGCCATGCCCCAGCCACTTTAATCCCCGGGAATGACCTGGTACCCATTGTATAGAAGGCTGGGTAGGTCCCACAGCCAGTCTGGAGAGGCGCAGAAAATCTCGCTCCTGAAGTGCCACCAAGCCTGTAGTGAGTCACTGTACCAACTATGCTATTCTGGCCCACCATTTGTCATGTACCGTATCATAAATGGCATGTGTTCGGTTAACCATGTGTGTATTCACGTGGTGCTTCATCCTACTACTCTTGGCATAATACTACCAGATAATTTTTCTCTCAGAAATGAAGCTAAAATGCTTTCAGCTTCACCACAAAGTTCTGAATGGTCTCACACATTCCTGCTGTTATAAAAAGGCTTTTCTTAATCTTACTGTGTAACATTATATAACTTTGCACTACATTTTCTTTAACTTGCTGTTATGCAATTCTCATTTTAACAGAGGAAGCCTTCAATAATCTTATTCAGTTTGACTTAACATCCGTTCTAGAGCACTTAACAAAATTCAGGACTCTTTATTCCGTAGGCGTTCGTTTACAGGCCCTTGAAGCATGTGATCAACTATAATAATGTATGATCTATCACAGAAATCATCAGGATCACCATCAAGATGCATTCCCATGACTTGTGTGTTTGGCAAATTTCAAAAATTGTGTGTTACAAAGAGCCAAACTTCTTAAAATGTTAAAATATCACGATGTTACCACACTGAGCAGAATAAGCATGATAAACATTTTATTATTTCATTTTTCTAAGAAGGTTTCAAGAAAGGTTTAGATTATGTTATGTACTTTTTTTGAAATTTTATATCCTTAGTAATACGTGTTGCATCCACTTAAGAATTTCAACAGTTTTATTGTAATTGCACTGGTGCATAAAATCATCAAAGTTATATAATTCCAGAAAAGTTTTTGACAAGGACGTATCTGTGGAAGCATACAACCACAAAATTAAGGTATCTACCAATGCATAACACTCAGTATACACATATTTAGGTAAGCAGTGTCTGGCGTTTGGCCTGCAGATGGTTCTTGGAAGCCAAAAAAGGCATGCAGCCATTTCATATATCAGTTATCACAAATAACCCGATATACAATTTTTTAATAACAGTATGTGTTGAAAGGATTTTATCACTGTTTTCAATTATGTGAAAACTTAGAGAGAAGTCAAGGCAACAGCTAAAAACAGGTAAAGGTAAAGGTAACGCTATCCCATTACAGGCCTGGACAGGTCCTTATGGTTCCAGGAGGTTCGGGTTCCCAGATTTCTAGACAATCAGCAATGAACGAGGTAAGGTTGTCAGCCCTACGCATTGGCCATTTTACCTCCCAGGAAATATTGCTGGTACTCATTTCTGTTAGAGGCTGAGTTAACTCCAGGGCCATACAGCGACCGAAAGGATTACATCAACCAAAAATTCCAGTGACACCATTGGGAATCAAACCCACAACCTTCTGGTTTGTAGCCCTGGGCCTCAACCAACTGCACCACCACATGCCCCCCAACAGCTAGAAACAGAGTCATCATTTCATGGATGCCCTATGCTCCAAAGTGGAATAACAGGAAACTGATTCATTTATATGTATAATAAATGTGACAGAATGCATAAAGTGAATATAAAGATCTTAAATAACAATCCCTAAAATTCAAACACACAGACCATAATTCTAGGCAGAATTAAAGAAATAATGTAGAAATGTTAAAAAAAATGACTGTAACTATTGTCACCTTACACAAAATAAGACCAAGCAATACTGACCCTTCAAACTGTGCAGTCTTCTGAGTGATGACACCATTTAACCAGATACATGGTTACCAATGTACGTAACAGCTGAACATACTGCCTACTCTGCAGCTGGAGGCTGTATGTTCTTCTTAAAACATTGGTAACCACCTGTGGGAGGCAACATAAGTATTCAGTGCTGTGAAAACCTGTTCTCTTATACACACACTTCAAAATGTTGACAGTACAGTGACATCTGACCTAAAGGTGAAATGACTTTCAGGCCCCTTGTGTTTAAGTTTCACAGTTTCCATATGATAACTACCTTCAGCATGACATCTATCACAAAATTTGCCACTGATGTGAATACATGAATGGCATGTTTTCACATGCTACATGAAAAATTTCCTGTCATTTTGAATACAATGTTTAAATTAAGAGAAAACAAAGACAATATGCAATTCATACCTTTACAGGAGTACCTGTTTTGGTCTCTGTATAGTTTGCTGACACAGGACTTGCATGCTTTATCCATTAGCACATTATGCATATAGCCTCTTCTGCTATATCCACTTAGTACTTCTATAAGCTTTTGTAAAAGCTGGAAATAATTCTCAACAAGATTTTAAGCTGCTTTTTGAAAGCAGCCTGTGCTGAGTCATTCAATGACATCACACACCACAACACAACAGGATTTTTTCATATTTTATGATTATAATATATAAAATTCTGTTTCTTTAAAAAAGTCACATAATAAGAGTACTTACAAAAAAGTGGAAAACAATAAAAAATTCTTTTTCAAAATTTTACACATACACAATACACTCACAAAAATCACAATACTCACACTATTTACAAATAATAAAGTACAACGTAATAAAAATACGCACAATAACGATTTGCTCCATTGTCAGAATGTTCTGCACCATTTCGATCTGCTTTTCTATAAAGAGAAGTTGCTAGTACCATGTTTATAATGGAAAGTAAGCTGAGTTCAAGGGCTAAGTACATTTTTATTAATATATAAAAAAAGCTTTTTATAGTTCCATATAAAAGAAACATAACATGTGGTTGCTGCTAACCACAGAATACCACCACCATAAACTACACATGAGTCCTAGCTGATGTCCTTTTCTACACTTGGATGTGAAGGCACATTAAGACCTGCAAAACGAAATGTTCATTTAGTTATAAGAACTGTTAAAATCCACACTAACTTTCAGTATTGTTCAGACCACATAAACATAATTTCTGTACACGAAAAATCGCAAATTAAATGTACATATAAAACAGACAACACATCATATACACAGTTGACTATGATATTTCCCATTAAGACATAGGTTCCAATATGGCCTTGCTTTTACTAACAAGCAGAATGCCCCACTGCTTACATCACAATAAAATATTCATAATCAAATAAACCAAAGATTATGACAATATTTTTCAAAAATATATTACAAGGCATTTAGGCACTGCAGCGAACAGCATCAGCTTTGCTGCCACGTCAACATGTAAATGGTCACCCACCTATGGAAAAATGGGACAAGAAGCACAAACAACAGAGTTCCTCCACCAGAGTTTCATGAAGATTGCTTAGCTGAATTAAAAAAAATATGATTACAAGGCAGAAAGCAATGAAGCGCATTAAACATGTTTGCTGTAAGTGTTAAATAAAACTAAACCATCAATTTTCTTACATTAACTTGTTAACATATGTGGTCTGTCAAAATGAGCCTCTCGGGATGGATAGGATACTCACTTGTGGCACATTTCAGTGGTCCCCTCTCAACAACTCCATGAGCAAGTTGAAGCTAGGACCTTCACCTTCCTTGTTCTTTATTGACAGCATCTCCTTACCAACCTGAAAACACAAGAAACAAATACACTTGCATTCAAAATAAACATAACAGTACTGCGTGATGTAGTAGATACATGTATTCAATACCCAATCCATGATACAAATCAAAAAGCGAAGTACCATAAGATATCAACATTATGAAATGTCATTGTAATGAAACACTGCTTCACTCAAACTACTGGCCAAATCTCAAGAAACTGGTCCTGGGTTAGATGATATCAAAGGTACTGCTGGACACAAGGAAAACTGACGATTCCCCATGTCACAGACACAAGGAATGAACTAATAATGGCCTGATCCTCTTTATCCAACTTCCATCATGCTCGAGTGTGTACTGCATGCTGGAGGATGTGAAAAGCATTTTCTTACCTTATTATACATCAGCTGCAGTAACAATTCTGTCTTGATACTTGCAACTAGAAATATTGTGTCACATTTTCCATATGCAACACCTTCAAACAGTACTGTTAAAAGAAATCAACTAACCTGGCATGTCCTCTGCAACTCTGGAATCCGAAGCAATAATTCTCCAAATTTGGAGGGGATCTCAGGATAATGAGCAAGTGTGTAATGTTGTAAGGCCTGTAAGGCCTTTTCCTGAGATGCACGCACCTTCTCTGCTTCTCGCAAGTCACTTGCATCTACAATCAACAACGTGTTAACTGCCAAGATGAATCAAGTCACAAAAATAGTTCAAGATTCTATCCCAACAAAAATTCCTGATCAGAACTGATGTTGTCGACATTTTTACTGTATATGTCCTCAGTCTGTAGTAGGACAAAATTTGATGTCAAGTGCGTAGTTCAGTTAGAAACTACAGAGTCCTCATTTTATCTGCCCCATATTGTTGGTCACTTTACAGACTATTTTTTATTCTTAGCAAATGCCATATAATCCCCCCACCCCCGCCACACATGCATGCACACACACAAGTACAAAATATGTGTGGTGACTTACCTGAGGTAAGAAGCACGATGACTTTCATGGCAACATATTCATACTTGTCAACACGAAGCCGACGGAGGTGTTCAGTGAAGTTGAGCATTCTCTCAATGCAAGCTCCAAGTCCCAGATCCTTAGCCTGGGCTAAGGAAATGGATTTGCCAAGACTGACGCGAATTTCACCAGGTGTTGACATGGATCGGAAGCAACACGAGAACAGCAGGAGTTCACACCATGCATTGATCAGTAATGAAATCTGATCATCAATCTGCATAACAAGAGGCTGCATAAGACACTGAATTTTCATGATGATACTTGCTGAGTCTTTTCCTTTTCAAGGCTACAGAACAATGTACGAAATGCCTGACATTATTGCTGCACCTCCACATCAGAAACAAAGATGAAAGCAACAAGTTCTTTCAAAACTTCTGATATTTTTTACAGACAAGATGCTAGAAAGGAAAAAAATTATTGTTCATAAACAATTAAACAAAGAAAAATGAAGCCACCTGACACAGAACTATTTACATGAACATAAGATGACGCTTACTATTAAGATTATCTGTCTACATACCACATGATAATAAATGTATTAATGGTGACTGTGAAAGTGTGTTTGCAGCTGCATTTGATCACTTCTATAATGTGAGGTTTAAACACTTTCACATAAAAATATACACATTTCACTGAGAAAAGCCTGGAACATTAGTTGCAAATGGTAACTGTTACTTCGACTTATCAGAACCGAAACACTGTAAGCATGAAACTAGGAAAATTCCATTGTCATGAATTGAAAAACAGAGTATAAATTTGGAAAAGCACAAATTTGAGGAAACAAAATCTAATGCAATGTAACGCTGTTCTTATGAGCATTTGGCCAGGACCGAACATAAAGTGTGTACAATCACAAGAAAACACAAAATATGAGAGTAAAAAAAAAAATCAAAGTTTCACTGTAATCATGAAGGTAGAATATAGCACCATCAGCACCCTTTACAGTAAACCGTCTATCTACATCAGCCCAAATGGCTTCACTAGCGCAACAAACTGAAATGTGTCTGTGTCCGAGCATTCAAAGTATATCTCACCGATATATTCTTGAAGAGAGGCAGACTTTTACACCACTTTACAAGTCTGTAAAGGCGATGGTCAGCAATGTTGCACAGGTTGGATAAGAAATCCGAGTCACTGCTGTTGGCCTCTGAGTTACCATTGTTGTTGCTGCCATTACTGCTTGTGCTGCTGCTACTGCTACTACTACTGTTACTGCTAGTACTGCTACTACTACTGCTACTACTGCTACCACCATGGGCTGACATTTTCTGCATCTCCTGGTCGTTATAATGCCACAGGTGCTCCACATCCATTATTTCCTGGTAACATAACAACAACAACTTTAAACTGCATACCGCTACTTCACAACTTAAAGACAGTGAGGAAGGCGAAAATTTCAATCACCTCTACCTGTGGAGTTCTGAAAAGAACTCGCAAAGGCTGCCTTATAATGTGCGACTTTCAGTCCTACAGATCTATGACTGTTACTATTACCATATCTCACTTCAGAGCCTTGAATTAAATTAAAGCACACTCCAGCAACAGAAACATATTTAATACAACAAACTAGACACTCTGGAACAGGTAATGTTGCCATTTACTGGGAAGCACAGCTTGGGACTCACTGTCCAGTTTCCGTACCTGGCGACATTGTTTTATACCTCGAGCTTCTATTATTACAGTCAGGGCTATTGTGAAAAGACATGGAATGAAGTGGTAATGATGTAATTACAGGTACTAATTTTGCATTTTTTTACGGGGCTGAGGAACATTACAAAGAACCTCACTCAGGAAGTAAATGTCTAAACCAAGATTCAAACTGGGCACCCCCTGGATACAAGTCAGAAATACTGCTACCTGAGTGATCTTACTTGGTGTTTTAGTATCACTCCAATCTCACAAGTTTGCATATCTACCATGACTGCCAAACTGATTGCAGAGGATTAGGCAGTATGACATTTGTATGGTCCCCAATAACATAACGTTCACACCAAGTTTCATAAGAATCAGTCAACTGGTTAAAAAGTTTAAAAAGGGGAACACATGGACAGCATGGCAATCACATAGGCTTAGACCAGGTGTGCACCAATTTTCTAAAAATCTAGTAGCCACCTCAAAATTATAGATGCCACAAGGGTGACATGAGGCAAGTTGCATACTGAGGACCCACAAATATTATGCACCTCCGTACAAACTTTAGTTGCCACAGCAAGCTTGCACCCAAGCTTTGTGTACCCCTGTGTTAGACTACACTACACAAAATGAAAAATACTTGACTTTATATACAGACACATAATGTTGTTATATGTGGCTTATCTTACAATGCTAGCAGACTATACAGCATCCAATGGTAGGCAGGGTAACTCATTAACAATGAACTACAAGGGATTTGGAAGGCAGGGATCATAGTCTAAACACCTCAGCCAGAATAATGAATGACATGACCAAGATCTGAACCAGGTACCTCCTGTATGCAAGTCTGAAGTGTTACCACTACACTAGCCCATTCAGTATACACAATGTTGAATATGAAGATGGCCGAATAACAAACTAGGAAAAATGTGGTCCATTTTATGACATCATCTCAGAGTGTCAGCACGACCTGAGAAAAAAGCCAAAAAGCGAAAACTCCAAATGATATAACCATTAAATGGGACAAGAAAGAAACCTGGGACCTGAACATAAATAGGTGTGCTAACCATCAATGATATTCAGTCACCCAGGCACTTCCAACAACAGCAATCCCTCGGCCAATATGGTTTTGCCCAGGGCAGTTTCGACTATATGTGGTTTACAATAATTAAATAGATGGTATAAAAGTATTCCAAATGCTTAAAAATTTAAATACACTTGGATAAACACAGGCGATTACTCAGTCAACTGCAGGGCAGCTGGCAGCATCAGCTACCCAAGCACTACGTAAACGTTTAACCACTTGGTGCTAGAATTAAGTGGCCAGTGTACTCTACAAAAGACTTGGGATCTAAATGGCCATCCATTACTTTGTGTGTTCTTAGCCAGCGACTTTCGGTGATGTTCAGTTTTCTCAGCATCACGCTGCACGTTGACTAAAGTTGTCTTTCGGTGCCAATGGGTTGATGTTCAAAAACGTACTGTGAGTGCGTTGAAGGTGGACCCATATGCATCCACATTCATGTAAATTTTTTTTTTTGCATAAGAGGTCTGTGAATGTGGTTTTGCTCAATATGCAACATCACTACCCCCAGTCCCATACTGAATGAGAAATCACTGTACATCACAGCACACGAGACACATGCCCATCACAGAGCATGAAAACACAGGCTACTGGAGCAATGGTGATGCTGAGACAGAGTCAACAGACTGGGGCATGTCAGTATGGAATTCATCTGCAATGTTTCAGATACTGTTCCTCTCCCCATCATCACGGGCCTATGTGATAGGACACTAAGTTGACCCTCAAATCTGGCTATCAGCACATTTCAACAAAAGAACTATCAACTGCCACAGAAGGAAGAGTTAATGCTCACCAACATCCCAAATACTTCCAGAACACACAAAAAGGTTGGACAAACGTTCTTCCACTGGCCCACACTCAGACAGGAGACTCCATGAGCTAATAATATGTACTCATACAACAGACAGCTGTGTTATCCATCAAGTCAGTCCCAATTCATGAAGGCAGGTGGTCTCTGCAATGCTGTAAATGTAGGCCATACTGACATGGCTGATTGTGAAGAGTTTGTTGCAAAAGAGATAAAGAGCTTGGGCATAGATAGTTTGTAAGTAACAAATTTCACTGAAGCCTGTCATGTGGTTTGGAAAATGAAACATTCTGGCAGATAAACAGACACAGACAAATGTATATAATATCCTACTGGTATATTTATTTTATACACATTGTGCAAACGAGGGACAAACAGCAGCTTTCAAAAAGACTTACAACAGGATTCCTTAAAATTTCAACCTGACAAAGGTGTATCCACTTTTCTCTTTCCTCCCTTAAGTACTGATCTTGATTGTGTCCATGACTTCCCACTCTATTTAACATGTCTACTCTACTCTTGGTCACTCCACTTTGTGAATGGTCACTACAGTTACAATTCATCATCTTCCTTCCTTAACCTCTCAAAGAAATCTGTCCATGTGTAATACATGCCCATACTACTGTCCTGTTAATTTTGGCTATTTTTCTTGAAGCATTTATGTTAAGATCACCAAATGTCTTTAATTGAATTTCATCCTTTCATGTTCACTTCTTAAGACTTCACAGGAACCCTATGTATTCTGTTTTCTGTCTTCTTGCATCTCTGTCAGTACATGTCCACATGTTTGCTTCATATATGAAAACAGGCAAGGGAATAGACTGGTGACTTCACACCATGTGACAGTATTGATTCCTTTGTTGTAGTGTTATCACGGCACATAGCTTACTTGCAATAATTGAGGGACGGCCAGTTTTTCAAGATGCCTGGAGTTGACAGCAGCTGTTCCTCCATTACCATTCCCACTACTCCCTGCTACCACCCCCACATCTGGAGCCTCCAGCTTTACCTGGGGGTCACCAGAGGGGGCAAGCAACTTATGGTTGGAGGTATCACTTCCAGGTGGTGTTACAAGGTTGGCAGGTAGTGTGTATGAACACTGGTATGTGCTGCGACCACCACGAGTTCTATCTTCACGGATAGCTGCAAACAATTAATAAAGCAGAGATGATAGTGAAATTTGAAACTGCCAAACATGTAGAAACATAAGCAGGATGCTGGGTATTAAAAGCAGGTAAATAAAACCACATATACCAAACACAGCCTGTAAGTTATAGCAAACACAAGAACCAAGATGTGAAGAAGACCTCTCATCACAGAATGAGAGAAAAATTCTACCCTAAACAAAGTGGTCTTTTCCTTTCAAATGCACCTAAACCTCTTGCTGGAGCTTTATAGATTCCTGATACTTTTGTGAAATGAAAGGTAGAAATGTATGGCTGATCCTTCTGACAGTCTCCTATTATGCACATCCCTATGCTGGACTGGATTGAGATGGCTCAGGATAGGGACTAGTGGTGGGCTCTTGTCAATGTGGGAATGAATCTCCAGGTTCCATAAAATGCAGGGATTTTCTTGACTAGCTGAGAAACTGTTAGCTTCTCAAAAAGGCCTCTGCTCCACATAGTTATTAAGTTAGTTAGTCTGTTCACCTGTATATACAGCACAGCCCCAATTTAAGATCTGTCTGGCAGAGAATTAGAAAATCTTAAATGGGGGTTGTGCCATAATCAAACACAAAAACTACTACTGTGGTTACAAAAACACTATATCCCCTCAAAAAAATATATGGCTAATGAGGATGTTCTTCAATACATTTTATATTTATATTTAGATCTCCTTTCATAGACACAGAAGAACACTTGAGAAATAAACTAAAATTAGGGTTTCACTGCTCAAGACTTTCTCCAAGTCCATTCTTCTGTCAGCACAACATACAGTAACCAGTCTTATGGCAAGTTACGAGTACATTCATGATTCATGATCAACCAGAAACAATGACAAGTCACAAACACTTATGTGTAAATCGCTCTTCTCATGGGCTTTTTGGTCAATCACACGTCTGGTAACTCTTCATAATTAATAGTACACTGTTGCATTAATTTGCTACCAACTCTGACTCACTTCACTTACAATGAGCATAATCACGGTATTACTTATGGAACCCAAACTTCAAAGCTGTGAACATGACCCCCAAAACAGTGTAAAGACCAAATTTTCATGTCGTAAATGTGGGAAAAACCAATAATGAAGAAAAATTATATGTTACTTATGTGGGGTTTTGGTTGGGACCATAAAGAATGAACCTAAAATGAAGAAAACTCTTAAACCAAGAAACCTTAAAATGGGATCCTAGTGTATATAACAAAAGAAGAATAAGTAAATAGATGCTCATAAAATTTATACTGGGCAATTTTACAAGAAACTGCTCAAGATATTTTAATTTTAGTTAAAACCATACAAACATAAGAACATCGTAGCTGAGGAGCCACTTGAATTTCTGTGAGCATCTCCAGTGTACAGAGGCTTACTTATGATCCCATGCAAAAGGCAAGAGGTCTTGATTGCGTATAGATCGCACTCAAAAGATGTCTGTTTTCTTCTATTAATGTAGTGCTCTTTTAAAAATATAACTTTGAAGCTGCAATCTTAATTGTTTATTCTACACACAATGTATGTATACAGGCCACAAATGTATGCTAAACTGAAGCACTGCTGCTAAAATATGGCATAAACTCACATCGGAACTGACATCAACAGCTACAAGCCTGCACCACATTCAATGCAATAACAAAGGATTTACCTTCCAGTTTCATGCCCATTTTAAGACACTTTTCAAAACGGCATGCAGGGCACTTCTTGCGGGTTGCAATTGTTACAGGACATGAGGATCCACGAAGACATACATAATTCTTGCGGTTCTGAACAGTCCTTTTGAAGAATCCTTTACAACTCTCACAAGAGAAGATACCATAATGGAAACCAGAAATCTTATCCCCACATATGGGACATGGGCTGAAAGCAAACACATAACACACTTGTTATGCAAAATTGTGAACTGCAGTACACAGCTAGCAAAAGAAACAAAACAAAGCAATGAAAAAAACACATGGAACACTTAATACATCTGCGTGATTTCAGATTTTCACCATATCAAAAAATACAATTTTGACCTTCTATGATATGACATTGTGTGGTTTCCCAGGTCATTAACAGTATTGTGGAAAAACCTGCTACCTCTAGCCTTCCCATTCTCAGAGCTCAAGAAGTCCTGCAGGCGTACTGCACACTGCTGTATGCTGCAGATGGTAAACAAAGACGCATTCATGCACCCACGTTTACGTGAGATGGGATGCTCCTTCACATTTACAGACATTGCCAAATACAGGCTTAGGACTGATCATTTGCACAGGAATCACTCAACTTTACAACTGCACAGTGCCCTTATCTTCAACATCAGGCCACCCAAGAAAGAAGTCTTACAGTCTTCATGGACTGCTTAACCTTTTAAAGCCTAGCGGTAGCTTTACGTACCACCAGGTTTAACATTAAAAAATTCTACGTGGTGCCCACATTGCGTTTACGTGTTTGGTACGGATCTCAGAACAAACAGCAACTTTTGCCTTATAAAACATTAAGAAACTGGTTGTTATAACCGAAGTGGCGAGCGTTTACAGCGCGGTACGCACTGAGTCCTTATATAAAACAGATACGCTTCGTCTTTAAAGGGTTAACTCAGAAGATGAAGGCACTATGATCCTGAAAATGTAAGGAACTACTTGCACAACGACAACGCAGCAATATATCCCGGAAGACTTGAATCTTCACCAATACCGCAGCAAGAACATCAGGTCTTGCAAAGTAATGCTGTCACAACTGTATCCTTTTGTGTACTAAAATTACCACAGCTGATCTGCAAGTGTTAAATTACATTACACTCAGATAACAATTGGTTTCACCTGGGGCACGAATGCTGAATTTAACACTGGTTATGACTGTCCTATGAACATCAACAAGATTTATTAACATTCCCTAAATGTGAAAGCTCATGTATATCTCTGTACAATTCACAGGACTCAACCACAATCAGTTCTTTCCAGAACTTATCTACTCAGTACATTTAACTCCACTTGCATGAGGAGAAGATCCTGTCTGTGTTTTTGGCAATGAACATGTTCCCTCTTCCAGCTGACTGACTCATCTGTAAGGGGTAAGCTCAACACAAATGCAATGAAAAATGATCACAGGCATACTTCGCACAGTAATGCAAAATCACAGTACATGGTAAGACATGTATTCCTCTGAGTCATAAAGCATTGTAGGCCTGTCTCATAGACTTCCAGTCTGCTGGTCCTACCAATCATGCACAGCCTACTATTCTGTAGTCTGACTACAGAATCCCCTAGCAGTCTTTTTCTTCTTCTGACAGGGATTCAAAAATAAGAAAAGTGCAGGTGCAAAGATCTGGACAGGCCAAATACCTTCCTACTCACTGACTCACTCTGCTGCCTTTTGAATGGACTTATGAGTACAAACAAGGCAGTACAAATGGAAAACTACAGGCAGGTTTCTACTGAACTTTCAACTTCTTAAACTCACCCCTGGGTAGATCCCTACTGAACCTCACTTTTGTGCATAAAAAATTTTTGTTTGCCACACATTAAGAGTACCTATTGATAAGCTGCTGCCTGGATATACCAGGAGGAGCTGCTAGTGCCGAATGTTGGACCAAATCTGCTGCTAGGGAAGACATCTTCTCATCCAAAATTCCTTCTCGCTCATCTGTAAAATACAAATTACAATGCCTGTTATGACTATAAAACTCAAATTTATGCATATGTTTAACATTATAAAAATTTACAAAAACCAGAATAAAGCTGTGCCAAAGAACTTTCCTCATGCTCAAGATAACCCAGGACACTGCAATTCAGTGAAATGACTGAGAAAACAACAATCACATAAACAGTCAAGTTCCTGTGCCTATTTCTGCATCAAATGATAGGATAATTCCAAAGTGAGTTTTGTGAAAGATAACAACACTGTGTTCTTATATTGTGGTTTTGTCTTCAGACAGGTCTTAAATTAACACAATTAATTGTGATTTGAAGTTTTCACAGCTTTGAATAATACTGAAAACTTCCCACATGAAGTGGGACATGCAGTGATCAGACCTTTTTTTTCTGCCAATAAATATGTTTCAAGTTGGGTCTCCTTGTGAAATATCTGTTACTGGCCAATTTCAACCAAAGTTGGCATATGTTCCCTGCAGGGTTTGTGCTGTGTGGACAGATGGAGGGATAGAATCTCACAAAAACATCTTTGCAATCTTCAATGTGCACTAACAAAATACCATTTGCCTCCAAGAAAATAAACTTCTTATCTCACAGTAATTAATAACTTTGGTAGATGTTTTTCATCCTGGAAAAAAAGAAACTGTTGCAGTGTTTGTTAAATTTGATTCTTTTGGAATACAGTCCTACATTCTCCTCTCCACTGCTCTGTATGTTCTAAAACATTGCTTACAAAGCACTCCAACAGTAACTCCTGTTGGCAACATCAACAGATGCCTGATGCAAAGACAGTGCACTAACATTATGTGTTCTACATGAAAATCTGTTCCATTCCTCAACATGAGAGGCACAGTGGTAATCACTAATGCACAGTTTTATAAATGTATGTTATGTGTATCACTAAATAATGTGCAGTTTGTTAGGCAGTCATTAACCCTGCATGGTGAATAATGTTCCAGCATATTACAAACAGTTACACTTCAAAATTAGTTCCTTCATATCACATTCCTTACCATTTGCATCTGCCACTGTGGCTTCTTGTTGCAAGCCATCATCTCCAGTGCCTGCAACAGTAACAATCCCTGGCCTTGGAACAGATACGCTTCCATAGATGACACCGCCTGCCATCACATGAAGAGGTGATCCAGCATTTCCAGGACCAGATCCAAAGTCTGGTCCACGAGGCATCACAGGAGAGGGGAAGCCTGTTCCCACTGCACCATGACCATGCATATGCCTGGACTGGATGGGAGAATGTGTAGGAGAGAACTGTGTTGGGGACACAGAGGAGTAACTATAGCAGCTGCTGTGTTGTGAGCCTCCATACTGAGATGCATCAGAGTTGTTTCGTGACAGTGATGGTGTATACGGTGAGCTGAAACCAGATGATGGTAACCCTGCAAAAGAATAAACACTTCAAACAATCCTGCCAATATTAAAGCCATGATTTTATAATAAAAACAAGCCACAGAATCAAACCAGTACAAACAGCAGTTCATTTTCTGATATTTTACCCATGACGAAACTCCTCTGTCAGTTGTGTAGATCTGGGAGTGTTAACAGCAGAGACACTATGGCATCCAGGCCATGGCCTGGATGATATTGGGTTGATTCCTGGCACAGGCAAGAGATTTTTCTCTTCTCCAAAACATCCCAACAGGCTCTGATGCCCCCCAGCCACCTATTCAAGAGGCACCAGCATTCTTTCACCAGGCATTAAGTGGCCAGGGCATGACTTGACCATTCACCTACATCTAATGCCAATAATGAGAATGCATGCAGCTACACCTCCACTACCCATGTATGCCTTCATGTAGGCCCACAGTTACAAACAGCAGCTCAACAAAATCCATTTTCCCATACCCTCATGTATACATAAAAAAAATACTTCATACTTGCTACTGGTCTCCATTAACCTTTTATCAGCCAGCCTTTAAATCGCAATGTAGCCACTGACGGCCAGTTACATTCACTTATAATGTCCATTCTTGCACCTGCAAACAACAGCATTTTCCCTTTCGTCGATGAAGTTAGATTTAATAGGACATGGCTCTCCTGTTCAGCGAATAAAGGTTAAACCTTATCGCACATTTGTCCCTGCAGTTTTACACTATTTGTATGACTTACTGGACAAATACTGAGACTGTGACATGGTGAAAGAGCACATTTCAACTGACTGTGCCATAGAAGGACTCCACTGTGGAAGCAGCTGTATCCTGACAACTGACAAGAGCTTTTCAAGTGAAATACAAATTATTTCTGTACAAGATCATGCACACACACGCACGCGCGCACACACACACAATTCTAATGAACAGAATCATCCTATTGTGGTAACTGAGCCCCATGTGTCTACTTCTCCTCTCCACCCTTGTATCTTGTGGTTTCTCCTCTCCTCCCTTATATCTTGTGGTTTATATACAAAATCCCAACTTTGACTGAAAGGAATTAAAATCAATTTACCTTCCCATATGTAGTGTGTCTGATAAGAATGAAATTCACAAGGGGAGAAAAAAGCATTTATACATTTATTTACAGCGAACTGTTTGGTTTTAGAGTAGCTTGAGTGTAGTGACCCTGAATACTGTAATCAATGCAATATGATTTTACTACAGTAAAACCATGTTAAGACTTCTGAAAGTTCCAAGAAAATCTGACTTCTTAAATGGGAAATGTCTTGAAAGGGTAGGAATGAGAAGTGCTACTTTTTTAATTTTTCTGTGAACTTATTACATATGTACGCAGAATTTGTATAATCTGCAGCTGTCTTACCACATTCTCACCTGTATCTGACCATCTAACCACTTTGTCTGTAACCTTTTTCTATTCACATTTTTATTTACACCTTTAACTATGCTGTCACTGACTTTTCATTCACAAGTTCACATTTCATTCCAGATGTTTACTTTTCCTTGAAATATTTGTCAAGCATGGGCTGTCTTGCTGTTTTCAAAAACAGTTGCAGTATACCTCTTCAGATCTCACATCTTCCCTGTTAGGTATATCATAAGGGGTGGTCAGCAGTTCCAGTCACTTTCATTAACTCTGCAGTGTCTTAATTTATTTTCTGGAATTGCTGATGTAACTTATCTGCACATAGTCGTCACAAATATTTCACAGTCACATTACACCACAACGCATTTATATTACCGCCGATAAATTACGTTTAAACAAGCTGTCGCAGGTGAGCACCCACACAAGTGGCATCAGATTGTTGTCCTCATAGTAGGGTGGCTTCCACCTCCACGCTGCTTCTGCGCCTCATGGTAGAACTCTGCGCCAGCAGGGTGGAACCCCCGGTGGCATCAACTAGCATGCCTGAACTTTTTCATATGGCGTTGGCTGTGTGACAAATGTCACCATGCCTGTGGTGTTTGCACATGCATACTTTTTCAGCCCAGGATGTATGCAGACTATACAGCACTGATGTTCTGAACAACAACAATAATCCACTGCCAAATTATGTTAGTGCCCAAAAGCCACAGCACAAAACTGGGCAAACCACTACACAAACCCACATTTTAATGAAAACAATCACTAGGATTCCTTTAATGTACATACAGTAAGAAACTAAGCAGTAGATCTGAAACCCTCAATTTAGTGTTATGGACAATTACCTAATTTTTTAAACCAGGCCCACTCAACCCATAGCTTGCAGGCAACATGCTGCCCGCAACACTATGTTATGTTGGCCACAGAAACATCTGAAATGAGATGGCTTTTAACCCTTTCCCTGTCAAAGCCAAGATAGAAAGCCACAGCAATTTTTAAACTTACGAGGAGATTATTTATGGAGACGTACATCACATTAATCATTAATTTTACAAAAATTTGCTAAAAACAGTGACATATTAGCCTAGGTTGTGACTTGTGTTTTTTATAAACTTTTCCTATTATTATCAGCATAGTTTTACAGCACAAGATGTATAGAAAAATGCACGTCTAATTGTATCTATACTTACTCACTCTTCATTTTGTATATTGACATTCATATTGCCTGCATGCTGACCAAGTTGCCTGCACCACATAAAAGGTTCATCAGGCCTATTGTAAACTATGGACACTTGCTTTTAACACACTCACTGCCAGATGTTTAATTTGATCAGCCGCACAAGACAATGATTTTGCATACCTCAGATGCAAATACTTCTAGTGAATGTATGTAAAAGAATCAATCAGTTCCATAGCGCTATGAGCTATGATAACTTGTAACAGAGAAAAGCAAAATGTGCTGGGAAAAAGCACTGGAGTTTGAACTGTTATTTCTGGCAGCAAATATGTTAAATACACTTGGTAAAACTGCTACAAATTTCACTAGCTCTGCTCATGTTATGTTCTGCAGTTTTGTTGAACGTACCGTGGCTGCTGCCATGACGTGATGTCACAGGACTTTGAGCTGGAGATGAATATGAGTAAGCAGAATGTATGGCTGAATCTGGGCTAGGAGTTGGTGGTACTGCCTGGTTACCACCGTGGTGTGAATGTTTCAGGTGGTGCCCCATATGTCTCTGCTGCAAGACTGGGCTGTGGGATGGCGTTGTGTTGTAACACGCACCATTACCCAGCAGTTTATCCACCAAGAGGGGCAGATCACTTGCTGTGGTGCTGTTCTGTGGCAAGATGTTATTTCCTGGTCCAGCCTGTGGATGGTGATGATGGAGTTGTTTTGACCTCACATGTTCTAACACCTTGTCCACCTGCACGAAAGCCACAGTCTTGTTAACAGCAATTAATAAAATGCCCTAAATAAAAAGCAAATAACATACCTTATTACTAAGGCTCTGGTACTAGAACTGGAAGGTTCAATGCCACGTCAAACACACTTACATACAATCCTGAGCCATCACATTTGAACTCCCATTCCCAAGAGTTACTGCATTTTCCTCAACCATCAACAACACACTGTAATCTTAATATACGGACATGCTGCCTGATTATGAAATGTGTTACCTTACAGTGAGAACAAAAATTTCAAAAGGTTTAAACGGAAATATTCTAAGCCACAGAAATTATCGCAGTTACTTGGTTGTAAGACAGACCAAATGTAAAATGCCCCCTGAGATTTTACATTCACCACAAATGAGTGGAGGTAAAAGTACAATTATTATCACTTCAGCAATCCTGTTGCACAAGTGCCTATATCCAGCTACTTATGCTACAACTGGGCCACAACTCAAATCTGGCAATTTTTCATTATTGTTAATCAGCTACAGTCATTCTGCTACTAGCTATGTGGCTTAAAATTCATGTATGTTTAGCTGCATATTGCTATGGCTGGCTACACCAAGGAGAAGCATATACACACAACTACGCATATCTGTTTGATGTACAGTATGTATGGGCACCGCTCTCTTACAGTAAAATCACATCACATCACATAAGAAAGTTGTTTTATGTTTGTAAGATCCATATGCACGGCACTCAGTACAAAGAAAAGAATATGACACAGTGCCCTATGCTTGTGACCTTTCTAAAATTATGCATGTTCAGTACATTAATATTTACCACACTTTCTTCAAACTTCAGAGGATGTTTGTTATCTTCAATATGACTTGGCGGTGAAGAATTGTTGCTGATACCACAGATCTGCACACCCTCCATTGATGTGTCTTCGTGTTCCTGAAAGACCAACAAATATCCTGAAGATTATTTAATTTGACCTTTGGAATACTACAGGTCTAAGTACTAACTGTAACTCAAACAGAAACAGAAATTTTATCATTACAGTACTAATTTATTATTATACAGATGCAACTGAAGTTAATGCTGTTGTAGAACAAATAAAACAACTGGTTCACAACAGGATTAAAATGTGCTGTTTAAATTGGGCAGATCACAAGAGCTGAGATAAATATATAAACAGGAACATTATTTTGTCTGACCAATATAATTTGTCACTTCCCATCAGCTCACTTACTACATAAAACAAAGCCCAGTCAGCGGAAGGTCTACGCATGTATTATTGGGTCAGTACACAGGTGTGTCTGTATGTCTACATATGTATTATTGGGTCAGTCAACAAATGCGTCTGCATGTCGACACATGCATTATTGGGTCAGTAAACAGTTACATCTGCATCATTGGAAAAAACTGCAGCATAACTGCTATAATTGCATCCATACAAGACAACTGTGGTTCAAAAACTCTATGAGACACACCATGAATAGAAACTGAATTTTGAAAACTGATACGTTCATGGAACCTGTGATGGAGAAAAACCTCACACATATTCTGTTTCATGATAAAACTTGGTTTTAATTCAGACAATACTTTGCAGCCGAACATAACGGAGACATTCGTTTTGTATGTGTGTGTCCAGCCTCACCCTGAAAAAGAACTCCCTGACCCTCCAACCTTCTAGTTTCGCCAGGATATGGGTAGAGGGACAGAAGGAAATAAAAGAAAGGGAGTGAGCTTGGAAACAACAAGGGGAGAGTAGAAAAGAAGGGAAGCATGAGAAGGATGCACCATAAGTGAGGACAGTCATTTTTGGAGCATTTAAAAGGAGATGGATGAACCCACATTGTAGCAGGCACAAAGGAACAGATTGGTGGTGGTCGAAAAGTGGAATACTTCAACTAGTAAATGTATTAATGGTGACTAAATAAAAGTGTGAACTCACTTAAACTAGTGACTGTATTGGAGGTGACTAAATAAACGTGTAAAACCCAATCAAAAGTAATCCTTCTCGTTGTGTGTACTGGTGACACTCACAATGGATGACAATTACAACATGAACCCTCAGAATAACAGGTTTCCCAGGCAAACCCTTTGGTGCTGAAAAATGACTTTAGTTGACATGCAGCATAATGCCAAGAAAGCCAAACATCACCTAAAGTCATTGGCCAAGAACATGCAAGGAAATGGGTGGCCATTTAAATTCTTGGTCTTTTGCAAGCACACTGGGCACTTAATTATGACACCAAAGGGTTAACCCATGCCGTTACAGTCGGTGTGTAGTGTACTACACGTGTGACTAAGATTAATGGGCCCCTGCAAGTTTTAAGGGTTAACACAGCAGTGTGAATGAGGTATATGTTCTTCTGGGATGTGATGCATCACTGGACCTTAAGACCCTTGAAGGAGAGACCACTTCACTGTCTCACAAGGTCTGGAACCGAACACTCAGTGACAAAGAGTCACATTCCAGAAGAACTCATACCTCACTTTTGGGTCCTTTAATTTACACAGTCTGATGCCACTTTTTAATATCTGTCCAGTTAAAACAGAATCTATGCCATTTTCTCAGCACACCAGAGAAACAAGTCACACAGCAAACAACTTAATGCTTGACCCTGAAGGTGAAGGCAACCATGATGTTTGCAATGCTGGAACTACTTGTCCAGTGACACAGCATTACATCCCATAAGATTTGAATCTTCATCAACACTGCTATGAGAACCTCAAATATCACAATTTTGTGCTTTATTTAGAGTGTGTTTTTGGTGACAGAATAACAAGCAAGGAATTGTGCCCTCTCTGTTTCCCAGATCTGAACCTGTAGAATTTTCAATTGTGTGGCACGTTAAAGGACAAAGTGTACACTAACAATCCTCACACTGAAGATGGGTTAAGAAAAGCACTCAGTATATAGTGTCTGCAATTTCACCAGAAGAACTGTGACATGCAATAAACATGTTTGTTCACTGTGACAAACACCTGCAAGGCAAAGGAAACCACTCTTTTAGTGACATTATATATAGCATACATGGAGGTTAGTGTCCATGATACAGGTATAATTTACAACCTTCTGCACACACCCATTAGTTTCCTTAACATATATTTCATAAAAATAGCACATATATATCACACGCAGACAACAAACACATGTCATAATTCTGTCATGTTTGCTCCCGTTTGTTAAATTACCTCAAAAAACTGCGGAAGAAATGTAATGGACATGTAACATGTCTTATTTTTCCCTACAACTTTTGCTTAAAAAATTTTTCACTCCAATAAGCACTAATGACGTTAAAACTCAACACACACACATCACATAAAATATCTGTTGCTGCAGAAGCCATGACAGCACACATTATAATGATACGGGTATGGGCTGGATGACCAAGGATTTGTGCTTCATTTCCCTCCAAAATGTTTAGACTAGCTCTGCAGTTCACTCAGCCTCCTATTCAATGGGCAGTGGGGCTCTTTCCCCATGGCGGGTGGGGCATGAAGCTGACCACTTACCTCCATCTGTGCCAATCGTAAGTATAAGTGGGGCCACACCTCCACTCCCATACATACATACATACATACATACATACATGCACAGGGACAACTTTACTTTACTTTTACTTCTATGTGCTATTGCTATCAAACCCAACTCAGGACAGTAATGCATTGGCAAGTTGATTAAAATCCTCAATATCAAATTTACAGACAATATATTCAGCAGTTCTCAATGTGATAACAAGAGAAGACAGGCAGACACACCATGGGGAAGCCAACAGCAGATCCTTGGAACTTCTGTTGGGAGCACACCAAAAAGTAATCACTGTTTCCTTCTAACATTTTAAAATTTAAAGTGAGGCTAAAATGCACACATGGATGTTAATTAAAACCGTAATTCCCTTTTAGTGCCATAGCGTTCTGATGGTGATACATAAATTTCATTCCATTACCTTCAGGTCCTCTCAATCTCTCAGCCAGAGACTCAGCCTAACAGGCCCAAATGATTAGGTGCATATCCACCTTCTTACCAGAGGATGCAAACAGATCCAGTTGCTGATACACTATGCAGACATTTTTGCATTTTTGGAAAATTTATATGCTAAAGTCAGGTAGTCCTAAAGGCAATTCTTCTGTAAGCAAGTTGCACTGAATTCCCAGTTAAAAACCTTTGTGGAACCAAACGGCACAGCAGTTAATTAAAAAGTTGGTTATTCTGGAGAAACACTAAACAAATAACGAAAACACTAAAACTACAGCAGAGTAAAACATCATCACTGACATTTACTAGGTACAAAAAATAATTTATCAATTACTCACACCACACAGTACTAATCCCTAAACATCAATAATAATAATAATAATAATAATAATAATAATAATAATAATATGTTATTACATTCAGTACTGATGTCATTACTTTTGCCGGTTTTTTGTTGCATACCAAGGTAGTCAAGATAGCATCAGTTACAAAGCAGCCCACTGTATTTCCTAGTGTACCACAAAGTGAGCAAGCAATACAGCTACATAAATTATGGCCTCATCAATTCATGTTAACCCTGAGGTTTATTTGGCAGGCATAAACCAACCAAGCAACCAAGGTCAAGCCAATGTGTGCACAATGCTAACAAAAGCAGTCAAATCAGGGAAGACCTTGCTCCAAACAATGAGCAAACTTCTTACTCACTCACACATCATAAAACCATTTCATGATGGAGCAATAATCTTAACTCAGCAATCCACCATGACTCATCACAAACAGATTTGGAACATATGGATTTATTAGTTTTCTTTCAAATGTCACATTTTGAACACTTGTCTCTTCAGTGCCGCAGTAATCTTCCATTACTGATGCCTAGGCAAAAAGATCTCATGACCTAATAAGCACTTCCATTTTCAGTTCCTGGTTTTTTAAGACAGGGGTCTTCCTCAGGATGTGGAATACTGAAGTTTTATACATGTTTATATGTTTCACAAAATATTGGGAACTTTATGTAATGAATTTAACTGAAAACTGGTGGACAAGAAAATGAGTGACAGCATTACTGTCACGTAGGTAAAACCAACTGATACACTATCATTTATATGGAATAAACTGTGTATGCATCATCATGTCACTTCTACACACACACACACACACACACCATCACATAATCTTTTCCACAATTAACAATTTTAATCAAATTTACAACATTTATGTGTATCATGATACCAATCTGTTGCAGTCAGATACATCTTCCCTCTATATAAAAGAAAATCTGAATTACTGTAAAAATTCCACCATAACATAAAAGCTGGATTACATGACTGACAAATGAAGTCTTACGATGGGTACAAACTCAATATTCCTTAATTCTGACCAAATCTACATGGAGATTCAAACCAGTCTCCACAGACTATGTCCCAGAACAGCAGTGATGCCAATCCTATACAGTTCCAACTTCAACCTCCTCCTCAAATTAGTTCCCAATAGGGTAGAATTCCAGCTGGCACCTGAAAATCTGGCACTCCTGATGGTTCCCCAATTGAAGAAAGTAGTCCCAAGACTAGAAATCCCATCGTCTGTAACTTCCATTGTGTGTACTGATTCCACGACTTTATCTTGGGTTATCTGGACCTTACAGAGCCCATTCAGCTATTATAATTACTTGGAAAGATCCAAAGATGAGTAAGCAACGTACTGCTGGCAGGAGGAAATATGTCACTTTAATAATTGCTCAGAAGTTTCAAATGATTAGAAGGACTGAAAGTGGCAAAAGCTGAAGAGAGGTTATGGCTTCACACAACATTGGGTTGTCAAGTACCTAAGATATAAAGAAACATACAGACCACATACGATCATTTATGATATCAAGTGAAAGTGTGAAGGATCTTTTCAAGTGACAGACATAGAAAGATGCTGGGCAACGTCTTGTATAAGTGGTTTACAGCAATGTGTTCCAAAGGAAAACCCATGACTGGGCCTATAGTAACTGTACCCTAAATTCAAGTATTCATGAAGGAAGGAAGGAAGGAAGGAAGGAAGGAAGGAAGGAAGGAAGGAAGGAAGGAAGGAAGGAAGGAAGGAAGGAAGGAAGGAAGGAAGGAAGGAAGGAAAGGAGAGGGGGAGGAAAGAAAACAAAAGCGAGGAAGAAAGGTACAAGAGATAAAAATAGGGGAGAGAGAGAAAGAAAGAAAGAAAGAAAGAAAGAAAGAAAGAAAGAAAGAATGAAATACGGAAGGAAGAAAACCACTAGCAGCAGCACACTTCAGTTACTTCTTCTTCCATGACACATAACCTGAATCTGGACAAGGACACGATGGTCAAGGAAATGATGTTATATAAAATGCATACACAGTACAGTCTTTTAATAAATTATTCAGTCTGTATTTTATGAAAACTGTTCAGTCCATACCTGCTTGCTACTGTAGCAGGCTCCTGTAACAACACTCATTTCTGCATCAGACAGCTCCCCCTCCCATGACATGGGTCTTTCTGGCTCATCAAAGCCATCCTGCGAGTCTTCACTTCCAACTACGCGCTTTTTCTTGGTTCTTAAGTTTACACCTGCAACACCAGTCATCTCATAAACTGTTGGTTTAACCTTGAACAAAGCTATTTGTATCTCCATTAGGTGACCATGTATTCAAAAATTATTTTCCTACTTTCCTTGTAAATTAAGGCTACATCAAACTTAAAAAGGGTGACACTCCCATTAACAGTGATTCATTCCAACCTTCTTTCAAACAATTTTAAAATGGCAATTTAATCCATTAACTTTGACAGTTATGAGACAGGCAATGGGTAGGTTTGCAATAATTATTTCATAGTCGTTAAAAGTACTGCACAGAAGTCACAAGAGTTCATGTACGATAGTGAAAATAGTACACATATATTCCATGTTATCTAACATACTTAAAGCATTTATTCCATAATACTTTAATTAATATATGGTAAAAAAGGTAAAATATGTAAAGTTCACCTTTATATATATGAGGTGTGACAAGTTGCCAAACTAATAGTATAGGAAGACATCAAAAGAGGGAATCAAATAAATTCCAGCATTATGGCAACAGAACTTAAAGGGTTTAATGCTGCTGATACAAAAGCATGACAGAAATCTTTCATTAAAACTCTACACGAATTCCCTGTATTCCCCCCATCTCAGCCACATGCTCATCCCATACCTCTATGCTTCACCATGCTAACAATACTATATTACTTGCATGACTAATTAAGTTCCTCCTAAATAAATCTAGACTAAATATAACATAAAACAACAATACCTGACAAAATGAGGCTTTCTGTTTGTGCACTAGTCTTAATCTGACAAGATACATTTCATACTTCTGGCAGAAACAAAGTAGCATTAAAAGCCTAACATTTCAGTGCCTAAAACAACTGATGTCGCACGAGCATTATGCTTGTTTGTGCCATAAAGAGCAGCATTAATTTCAAATTACTCAAACGTCATCCTTACCAATGACAATTTACAAAAAAACTAAACTAGAATATGCAAATCCACAAGACACATTTCAAATGTCAGTTGCTTTTCTGTTTCATACATGTGAAAGTATGCATTAAAAAGAAAAGCAACTGACATTTGTAGCTTTTCACTGAAATAGCATAAAGGATTAGCATGTGATAAGCTCTTCAAATTATAACCATGATTTCCGCAATTTCAAGCTACATCCCTCCTACACGCTATGTCCCACACACCTACATAATGAAATATGCATTTCCTTATTAATAGGATTGTCCATAAGTGAAAGTTTAAATGCAGTTTTGATTTACATATGCAATATGCACAATGCATATAATCCTTAAGCCCACTCATCAGACACATGATGCACAGGTTACAATGTAGCTACTTCACACAGGAATGTTGATGTGACAGTCACATTAAAAGCAATGGTAAATACGTAGTCATTTTTAGTTCAGTGACCACCTTTAACAAAATGAAACAAAAACATGCCCCCTCCCTATTCAACATACCTGTAAAATCAATCTTACTGACTTCACCATCCGAGCCTGAGACATCTTCCTCCTCAGCTTTAACAGGCACTGCCATCCCCCCAATCCCTGTGCCACCCCCAGGAAAGTCACACTTTCCAGTAGATCGCACCACACCTTGCTCCGGAACCGCAGATCCTGAAACATAAAATTACAATTCCATTACCACTTCTAAAATTACCTGATCGCTATTATAATAATAATAATAATGAAAAATGTTACTACATACATATAAAAATACAAGCTATAATGACACCTTCAAGCAAACTGACTAATTTAGACCTTGTGTATTCAGCATCATAAATATTACATTAAAAGTCAACATTCCACGAGTCACAAACATCGGTTATGAGAAACGTATGCCTAAGATAAAGAGATTTCTTCTTAGGCCCTTAGTGAAAATAATTTTCAAAGACAAAATACAAACTAAGAAGCAACAACCTACGGCTACAAACAACATACATGACAACAAAGAAAATTATATCCATTAAAATGGAAACAAGAAGCCAACAGAACCTGTCAAGATAATATCCATAAAATAATGTATACATCAGCACCATCCAAGTTTTTTATGCAGTAGGTCACACAATCAGAAATCTGTATGTGTGCAAGTCGCACAGCTTTTTTATTTGTAACCGTGGTTAGGTATAGCCTGTTCACTATTCCAAAATATGGACATCCAAGCAGTAATATAAAAACGACTGACAGGTGGTTAGGTTCTACTTCACGCGTGCTAGCTACTTAGGTAAGAGCCTTTTGCTAAAAACCTTCAAACTGGAAGACCTAAGAGTAGGAGTACAAGAACAATTAGGAGGAGGAGGAGAACACAAAGAAGAATAAGAATAAGTTAATACAGAAACAGTTGTTCCACTTACCATTGCAAGACTGATAATACTTGATAGTTTTTCCTGAAACAAAAAAACACATGAATTATTACTTATATTGCATTAATGATGAAGCAAATACGTTCATCCTGGAGATAAGAAAATATATTAAAATAAGATTCAGGATGGTAACAGTATACGAGCTTTGACAATTAATGCAAATATTACCAACAGGTGACAGCACTACCGACACAATATATGTTGAACACTTGAACATATGTGTCACAAATTCCATTTCTGCTGCAGCATCATTAAACTATCACTTTTTAAAATGAGCAAGCAATAACACTTTTAGAATAAAGACTAAACATTAAACAAAAGGTGACACAAGTGCTACATATTTTCGAAGCAAGTTTTCCATGTAAATATAAAGGTACAGACAACATAAAGAATGACAGGATTACACAAGGAATAAAAATATGAGGATTCAGGCCTTATGGGGCATGACACTGTGTCACGAGTGAGTGGCTTCCAATGTTCCAAAGGCACTATGTTGCTTTGGAACAGTGGAAACCACTCACCCAGCAACACAGTGTCGCATCCCAAAGAGCTGAAACCTCACAAATATCACTGTGAGAAGCTCGTATCTAGAATAAAATTATCCTGCAAACATAAAAGGGCTATACATTCCTTCAGCAGGAAGAGTCATGATCCAAAATCATAAAATCATTTTGTACTAAATACTGTAAAATTCTGAATAAAATTATGAAAGAAGCTAAAAAAAGAGCATTACAGTAGACTTATAGCAAAATCTGATAATAAAATTAAACCAACAATGAACATCATAAAAAAGGGAGATGGAAAAAATATACTCAACACAACAGATGCCCCCACCCTTCTTATAAACAATAAAAAATTAAAACATTCCAGAAAAAGTGGCCACCACCTTACATAACTTCATTCTAACAATTGCTGAAAATTTGAATTTACATTTAATTGGGAAAGAAGATGCTATTTCACTTTTAAAATAATCACTTCCTGTAATGTTCCCTGGTCTGAAAATTATTCCAACAACTGAAACTGATATAAAAGTAAAATACATTCCCTCACGTAACAAAACACACGAAGTTATGACGAAATAACGAGCAAAATTACGAGCAACGTTACGCTGTCTGGTGTTTTCAGTTGTAGTTAACATGACAGAAGCTTGACTGTGAAGTGTAAAACATACGCTAGATATTTCAAAAGCCTTTGAAAAATGCTTATCATTAGCAAACACATTTTGCAGTCAAGTAGTCTTTCCTCTGACACGAAGAGTCCCTGTTCGTGACCTCACCTGAAATATCAGTTATTCAGACTCAGATTTCCCACAATACCTTCATTCCTAAGCAAACACCTTCCACGATCACTTCCTCCTACATATTTTCCAACGCACTACTTGATAGTGTATCATGTTGCTGTCTTACTGCATGCTATGTATGTAGGTTCTGCAGTGCACATAAATAACTTCAACAAGTAGAGTCCTTCTTGAGAAGCTAAGAAACTTCCCGCCTTTTATGGAACCTCACCGCCACTGGTCCCTGTTCTACCCCAGAAAAATCAAGTGCAGTTGATACAGTGCCAGTAAAATAAAACACTCCACATTTTTTATCTGCGGTTCCACTTAGCGTCACCATCTGGAAGGTTATGTACGTGTTTTCTTTTACTGTTTCACTTACGTCTTAGTAATCTGCCACAACAAAAATACTTCCTAAACATGTGTTTAGAATCGGTAAGTTTCACACTTCACACATTGATCAATAAATAAATATATATACATATATACATACATACATATTATATTGCATCAAACAATTTGATACTGATAAAGCCATGGCTCTTCAGTGACGCAAATATAGGCTGCTGCTCACGGCCAATACATCCTTCATTACAAATTTATAGCACTAGTCTTCTGATATGTTACATTTATGCTAGGGCATTTTGCACATACACGGTAGAAATCTTCAGCAGTATGGAGTTCATACCCCCACACAAAGATAAACAGCGTAAGAATGTTGTGAATTCTAGGGAATCTTTTAATTTGAAGATGTAACAGCGATACATGTTGAAGATTCCTGTTTTTAGGCGCAATAGCAAAATTACGAAAAGCGATTATTAGCTTGTCATGTCTGTCTGTCTCTGTCCGTCTGTCCGTCCAACCGCATGGAACAACTCGGCTCTCTCTGGACGGATTTTCATAAAATTTCATATCTGAGTATTTAAACAAAACTGTCAAGAAAATTCAAGTTCCACTAAAATATGACAAGAATAACGGGCACTTTACACGAAGGGCTATGTAAATTTATAATCATATCTCGCTCAGTTCTTCTTAGCATGAGAAATATTTCAGACGAAAGTTATAGATAAAATGAAAACACACATTTTATGTTCAATAACTTTTTTTCCGCAAATCGTGAGAAAAATATGGTAGAACCAAACAGGCCACAGACACACATTCAGTACGTAATACTTATTGCTTTTCCACGGCAACAATGGTTACGCGAACGTGCCTCAATGTTATGTTTATACGCACATTGCCTGTCTTGTCTGGAGTATGACGCCGTGCAGACTGCTAAATACGCATCAATGTTTCAGAGGACCGTGCTGCTTTCGTCTCTAGGGCTAACCAGACCCATACACAGACCTCTGTAAGAATTTTAGTTGTCGAGGTACACCATTGTACTTTCTGTTTCAGTCATTTGAAGGGCTGAAGTTAATGAAAATGTGAACGTACGAAAATTTGAATTGTGAATGGTCTGTTCTTTGTTTCGTACACAATGCAGTCTGGTCACGTATGGTACGAGTGCGCAAGACAGAGCCAACGGCCACAGTAGAACCGGAGCCACGGTGCAACAGCCTGCCGCCATACCACTGCATTCGTTAAGAGGGGGAAGGGTAACGAAAATAATGGTCAACGCACTCATTGAGTGAAGCGATGCGTGGAACAGTACGTACGTAAGGTGCGCAGTGTTGTAACCTTGCTTTCAGAAAGGAAGAAAATTCAGAGATGTCTTCTGCTTCGAGAGCACCAAATAACCAACTCCAAAGAGCAGAGTCCTCCTTAAAAAGCCAACAGTTGATCGGCCAGTCAAGAAATTCCCGCATTCTATGGAACCCGAAGGCTCATTACCGCTTTCACAACAGACCGCCACTGACCTTTATCGCCAGCCAGATTAATAACATCCACACCCTACGATTCTACTTCAGGAAGATCCATTTTAATATTATTCATCTATCTACGCCTAAATCTTCGAAGTGGCCTCCTTCCTTTCAGTTTACAACCTTGTATGTATTTGTAATCTTCCTCAAACAACCCACATGCCCCACCCATCTCTTCCTTCATTTTAACATCCTAATATACAGTGAGGAGTACAAATCATTGGTCTCATCATGCAATCTCGTCCAGTCTCCTTTTACTTCGTGCCCTTAGGTCGAAACAGTCTTCTCAGCACCCTCTTCTGGAACACCACTGGTCTACGTTATTCCCTCTAAATATGAAAAACCACCTTTCTAACCCGCACAAAAAAAAAACAGCAAAGCCACACTTTCTGCTAACTCTGTAAAGACGAAATTCACCTGAATTATATTTAAATATTCAGTGCGTACCACCCAGTAAACACTCCGTCTCGGTTACAAAAACCAAACAGTTAATGCTGTTCTGATATCCGTGCAAAACACGTGGGCAGTCTGAGCAGTATGTGTGAAGAAGTTCTGCACGTACAGGCAGCCTAATGTGCACCTCAGAACTGTCGGATATAACCTGAAAGTTTCGCACATTCGCCAGTTTGCAACTGTTTATTTACGGACACTATTTCTTATGTAATGTGTAGGAATAAATGTTTACGATCTACGTTCCTGACAAACGTTGCATGTCCTAATGGCCCGTTACTTACCGCCGTTAAACAGCTAAAATTAATTCGCAAGGCCGCCTTTATTTGAATTTTACACAAATATCAACTAGACAAGAGTTACACATTTTCTAAGGTCTGCTACCATACATCGCTACAGGACCTTGAAGGAAGTGGCGCCACTGTCGCTTACGCCTAACAAGTTTGTTCGCGTCTGCAGAAAATTAAAAAGTGCAGCACTAACCCTTTAAAGACGAAGCATATCTATTTTACATATAAGGACCCAGTCTGTACCGCGCAGTAAACTCTCCACTTCGGTTATAAAAACCAGTCTCTTAATGTTTTATAAGGCAAAAGTTGCTGTTTGTTCTGAGATCCGTACAAAACACATAAACGCAATGTGAGCACCATGGAGAATTTTTTAATGTTAAACCTGGTGGTATGTAAAGTTACCGCTAGGCTCTAAAAGGTTAAAGCGACCTCCAATGACATAACGTTAGAACTATATTTCACGGAAATCTGTAAACTGCTTCAAAAAAGTTGAAACGTCAGGACACACAAATCCAACAGTGTGATGAATTCATTAACCTTTGTAAGAAGGCAAGTCGGCTAAGAATGGATCTTTAATAGAGTGTGAAGGTGGGGCCTGGATTTGTCTTGTCTCAGAACAGTCAAGTGGGGGGCTCTATGAATGTGGTAGTTAACTTCCACATACGTCAGGGTATTTTTTCACGGGCGCGGGAGCTTCCCAAGGATTTCTCCCCTGAATTTTTATTTGGAACCGTCCTTTGGTTTTATTAAGTCAAATGTGGACAAACACTGCGCCTACAGTTCATCTACAACACCAATTAAACTCGGACTTTTCGGGTTATCAAGACCCATTCATACAAATAGGAATTTTAAATACACAGACGTCTGGACGGACTGGCAAAAAATGGACGAAAATTGCAGAGCGAAATGGTGCACATGCACTGTTCCCAGAAGCGCTTGAAATGGGCATAGATCTTCCTTGCTACAGGATAAGCGGCAATAATTACCCATTCGTCCTGTATGTACTACCAGCGGCTATTGTTAGATCGCGCATGAGACTTGTCTCCTGCAGCAAACATAACTCAACGAACAGCGTCCTTGACAAGTTAACAATTCCCCAGCTACTCACTAAATTCCCCTCTTTTATGGACCTTGGAAGGTTCATTACAGTGCCCGCCACAGGTCCCTGTCTTTAAGCCAAATAAATTCAGTCCGCAACACACCATCCCGCCCTCTTCTTTCAGATGAAAGATCGCAAGCCCGCAGAACATAAAACGCTTCTGAATCCTAAAACAGTAAAAGTAAGAAACCGTAGGATGGACAACGGAATCGAATATTGCTTAGTTGCACCCAGTATGTTTTGAGTCATAAGAACGTTTTCAATGCGATATTCAGAACACGTTAGTGGTTCAAGCCAACATATAAAACGTACGAATACGGCTTATTTAAAATGGATTAAATTTCGTTACGAGGGGAGTTCTGAAACCCGTGCATACCAGTCCTGGACTACGTTGTTGAAATCGCAATTCTCGAACCTTGAATATGGCAAAAAGAAATGTCACGCTTCAACAGCCATGGTGGCAATTTTGTGGCATCTACACCTCGGAAAATTCCAAAGAAACAAGATACATAGCGACCAAAGGAGAGAAGCCAACTTGCCAGTGAATGTCGTCATATCCCGGGAATCATGCCAAAATTCTTCATCGCTGAGGCGACGTGGGACCAGTCAATACCTTCGATGTTCAGGATCAAGGACAGTCTCAGAGGAAAGACCAACAATTCGTAATATACCTTCCTCGTATATACACGAACTACTCAATGCACAAAGTTACTTTCATGGTCATGTCTACAGGGCACACTTAGTATGTGACACCCCCCCCCCCCAAAGCCTAGAGCCCGACTTATAAAGTTCCTAAGGAAACCAAGCAAACGTTGTCCAAGCCTGATTTAACAAAGTTTATTAATGTTCATCATCATATCATAATACTGCCTCTTTCCGGTAATGTAACAAATCACTTTAATGAGCAACGCGGTGGCCACATCGCCCTTATTGCATGTAAGATTTTGTTCTGAAACATTGTTTTCATTCTATTTCGCAGACAGGGGTTAAATATGACAGACACGAGTGTTCACAAAAAAGGTTCAATTACAGCCGGTGTTGGGGTGCATGATGGCGAGACAGCGCGCATAAGTTTCAACAGGCAGTGTTCTTGACGTAGGGTGTTCTGGTGGGCCACCATCAGGTGGCCATTTTTAAGGCATCTTGCTCAAGTTTGGACGGGATAGCTCAGTCGGTATAGCGACTCGCAACCGGCTGGACGGTCCGGATATCGAATTCCGGTGGTGGCGAGATTTTCCACACCCGTCCAGACCGGCCCTGGGGCCCACCCAGCCTCCCTTACAACGCGAAGCGGCTCTCTTTTCCGGGGGTAAAGCGACTGGGGCGTGGCATTGACCCACCCCCCCCCCCCCCCCCGGATCTAGCACCGAGATTAAAGAAAGAGTAGAGCTACACCTGTACTCCCTGTTTGGACTTTCATGGCCTGTTCTAAGGTAAACTTTACCTTGTTCAAAATCACCCCAGAAATCAATGTAAAGACTTCTACTGAATTAACACATTCCACGCTAAACACTTCAAAAAATAATTACTGAAGGATTTAGTTTGCAACTGTTTAAACCTGAACACGTCAATGCGCTTTCTGACAGACAAAATGCACGTGAGGCTGCCTTGAAGGCTTTCGTGCGGCGCTTTCCTTTTAGTCATTCAAGGCAGAATGTTCTCCTCTCAGATCAGCCAGCAGATTTACCAGCAGAGTCGAACCAGAAATTTATTCTTGGTGAAGGAAAACTCAGCAGAACCCATGTCAAACTCACGGTATCTGCAGCAACGCCAACAGGTGACGTAAGTCGTAGAGGTAAAGATACGGGCAAAGTTCTCCCTGTGCACACTAAGAAGACTTATGAGACACTGGGGCTTACAACTCCACACGTTCTTAACCTCGGCACCCAATGAAGTGGTCACCTCTACGGCCCCGACGTTTTACTACCGGAAAAAGTCCACCGTGCTCAATGAACAGCAGGGTGGATGTACCCCAGAACCGGTCTGGACACTGTGGATAGGTCCCAGAACCGGTCTGGACACTGTGGAGAAGAAATACTGTGGATAGGTCCCAGAACCGGTCTGGACACTGTGGAGAATAAATACTGTGGATAGGTCCCAGAACCGGTCTGGACACTGTGGAGAAGAAATACTGTCGATAGGTCCCAGAACCGGTCTGGACACTCTGGAGAAGAAATACTGTGGATAGGTCCCAGAACCGGTCTGGACACTCTGGAGAAGAAATACTATGGATGGGTCCCAGAAACGGTCTGGACACTGTGGAGAATAAATACTGTGGATGGGTCCCAGAACCGGTCTGGACACTCTGGAGAAGAAATACTGTGGATGGGTCCCAGAACCGGTCTAGACACTCTGGAGAAGAAATACTGTGGATGGGTCCCAGAACCGGCCTGGACACTCTGGAGAAGAAATACTGTGGATGGGTCCCAGAACCGGCCTGGACACTCTGGAGAAGAAAAACTCTTGTCCTTGCTAGATATCTAACCATGGCTATTTGGTTGCCCAACTCCTAGCCTTGCTAGTTCGCCCGCTAAACGCTTCGCCGTCCAAGTTCCCCCTCCCTCTAGCCACACCTCCAACCCACAAATCTAACCCTTTACGGTCCGTCAAACACATCACTGCTTCAACCGTCAATGGAAATCGAGTGTATTATAATGTCCTATTTTTCACCTGGCTAAAAGCCTTGACACTTCAAAGCACAATGGTTATATGCTACGTCGCAGGTACGACTCACGCAAGTTTCCTGTAAAATATAGCAATTTCTCATAATGAATACTCTAGGACAATGTTTCCCAAAATCTTTTGCTCACAGATCACTTTTGGCTTCGAAAAGTAACCAGGGATTCTCACGTCCTTGCTCACGTAAATCCAGTATCCGGATGACAGGCACCCAAAATTAAAAATTATACCTCAGAACTTGTTTTAGATAGCTACGAGTACATACCAGTAGCATACTAACAACAGGTTGTATAATTTGACCTTAATTACCATGACTGCCCCTCGCTTCGTGCGTATAGGTACCGCCCATCAAAGAAGTTCCGCCATTATTTTTAACAAAACATTATTTCCTTAATTTTAAAAAAGTAAAGTTCAAAATAGCCATTACAGAAATGTATCCACAGACCCCGTGGGAACTGGTCGCGGATCGCGGGAACCTCTGCTCTAGAACAGACCATTAGAGCATTTAACGGATTCTCCAAGAACAAGTAATTCCTTGCGTCGATAACAGAAACCGCTGGATGCATTCTTTCAGGCAGTGAGCAGTGTTGCTACCGTACGTTTCACTTGAAGAATAAGCACACTGCTTTTGTCTAAGTTTCCTTCTAAAGTGAGACTCCCGAAGCTCGTCTAGCTGCCCACTTCTGATATATTATTTCTTACTGCTTCAGCATTCAAACACCATATATGTTTTCCCACACTTTTTTTTTTCGTGCGACTCTCAGAATAAAAACAAACAGTTCTTATTTCCCTATACACCACTAACCGAGGGATATTCATTACGGAGACGCAAAGTGTCTCCTGCAGAAAACAGGATTTTTAAACATTTGTTACGTTAAATTTGTGCTTCAGATGGCTTGAGTGCCTACCAACTGAAACAAAAAAACTAACACCTTTAGCTGGTGGTACGACAACATCCATGCACAACAGTCCAAAATTTCCATACAATGCTTACAAAATAAGTCCACGAGAAAGCAAACGACAAAAATACAGACAAAAGCGTTTACACTAACACGCATCATGGCGAGAACACTGCATGGTTAACTAAGGGACGGGTGTGTACACTGCAGCAGTTACACGCCTACTGGTAGGCGCAATAGCACGTCAGGGTCTTCGATCCTCTATGGCAATAAGGCCATGAGGAAAAGAAGCATGGGCCTAATAAAAAGTTGACAGAATTCGAATGCTAGCCGAGACCAGCTCTTTTGACGTTTACGTATTTTTTACCCCGCCCGACCAATTTTACTCGTACGGTAGTATAAAACAGGCCATAACCCCTTACTTCCATATTGGCAGTGGCATGAACATCGTTACCATTCGGCACTGCTGAATACAGACAGCTGAAAAATAGTCGTTAAACAACTAATTAAGGCAACACACGCTGATTTTGCAAAGTAGGCCCATGTTTCAGTACGTTTTCCAAAACGCAGAAAAATGTACGATCCTTTCAATCAGGGTTGAACTCCCACTACAGCAGACAATGTCCACTTTCCCCGTCATATGGCAAATCGTGGTACCGATATAAAATTCGTGCGGATAAACTCATCAATTCATAGAGCACTGGAAATAAAACAAGAAGTACTGTCAGTCCCTTCCGCAGACCAAGATTAAAAAGGGAAGCATTACGTTCAAGGTGACGTACGAAATGGTCATGTAAAGGCATCAAAACCTGAATCGAATTCTGACTGAGCAAATAGGTGAGAACAGATCGCCAGCTGAATGTTGGGAAGTTAACAACCAAACGTTACTACAGAAACTGATTAAAATGACAAACCAATCCCACTACAGGCCTGGACAGGCCCTCAGGCCTCCAGGTTCAGGCTCCCAGACTTCAAGACAATCGGCATATGAAGGTGATAAGGTTGTCAGCGCTACGCACCAGCCGCCTTTACTCTCCAGGAAATATTCCTGGTACTCATTTCTGTTAGAGGCTGAGTCGACTCCAGGGCCACAGTGCGGCCGGAAGGAGAAACTGATTAATAGCGCGAAATTCTCAACACGAAGATCAGTGCAGGGATGATGTTTGATGACAGATCTCTCTCTCTCTCTCTCTCTCTCTCTCTCTCTCAGCGACGAGGAAAAGATGAAAAGGGAAGACACTTCATTATTACCAATAATTTGATCTGTCCGTGGAAAACACTATTTTAGGATTCTTGTTTTTTTATTCGGTACCTCTGTTTGACCACAATTAGGTGGTTAACCTTTTAGAGCCTAGCGGTAACTTTAAGTACCACCAGGTTTAACATTAAAAAATTCTACGTGGTGCCCGCATTGCGTTTATGTGTTTTGTACGGATCTCAGAACAAACAGCAACTTTTGCCTTATAAAACATTAAGAAACTGGTTTTTATAACCGAAGTGGAGAGTGTTTACAGCGCGGTACGCACTGAGTCCTTATATAAAACAGATACGCTTCGTCTTTAAAGGGTTAAGTCAGTAGCAGGACCTCCACTGAGGCGTACAACTGTACTCAGGGGCTTATTCCTGAGGACATTCCCAGTCAGAAATGTCGTGAGAAGCTAACAGTTCCTCAGCTAGTAAAGACATTTCCCAGCATTTTATGGAACCCGAAGGTTTATTACCGTGTTCACAAGGGCCTGCCACCTGTTTTATATATATAAATATACATACACGCGTGTGTAACATATACGCACACATACGTGTATATGTATATATTACACGCTGCATATCAAGGTCCTCATTCTATTCGAATTAAAATGTGCCAAGGACAGATGAATGTTTGATAATTATTAGGCGTTCCTCACAAAGTAAAAAACAGCACCTAACGTGGAGGTCATGCCTAACGGTCTGTGACCTAGTCTCAGTAAATAAACCAGGAGCAGAGCTTTTTCAAAGTTCGACGGTTGTGACTTCCACCAAAAGCTGTTGCGCGATTTTGATTATTTGCCATACATAACAAAGCCCACTTTACGTAAGCCCATAAATGACAAGTTTCGTGTAAGTTCTGTGTCAAAACTGTTAAATTTTGGATGAATTCGATACAAAACACTTGTGCATGACGATCATAGGATACTTTGGTTCTCGGCTAAACTGACTGATTACAAAGCCTACTTTAGATACGATCACACAAGAATTTTTCAGACCATAACATAAACCGACGGGGGCACTCATTTTTCTTTTGTACATTCAGTACGACAGATGTGTACACAATGATAACCAGAATTCTATTTTTCGCCACAGTGACCGATTACAAAGCCCGTTTTACATAACCTTATACACAAACTTTATCATGTGTTCCCATATTATATTAACCGTTATTCAAATTTTGGTGAAATTCGGTATATGAAATTCGGTATGAGATATCTAAGATCGTTGCCTGTTCTGATTTTTGGCCATACTGACCCATGGCAGTCGTCTTCACATAACGCCACAACTACATTTTCCATGCATCCCATAAACCGTTTTACAGTTTTTCTTCAAAATGTAACATGGGACGCTTTCACTAAAAGTTGCTGGATAATTTCGACTTTGTTACAGTGATCCACAACAAAGTCTACTTTACACAGGACCATAAATGGAATTTTCCCACAAAAGAATAAGCCTGCGGAATCCGACTCTATTTAACCTTTTAAAGCCTAACGGTTACCACACGAACCATCATGTTTAACACACATCAGTTCCACGTTCTGTCCGCAGAGCTCATTTATGTGCAGTGTTTACTGTGCAGTACGGGCTTGGTCTTTAAATAAAGCAGATTGCGTTTCGTCCTTAAAGGGTTAAAGCCGTCCACCTGAACAGTGACCGTCTCTTTCACTACTACCAATAGCACGCATTGGGATTGGGCACCAGGTAGCGGAAATTCCTTACGTGGCTACAATAAAGCTGACACTCCAATATTATTACGTACTATCAACAGAAGACCGCGTAAAAAACACTCACCGTCATCGGGATGCACCTTGTCCGCCATCGGCTTACAGGTCCCCCCATGCTGGACATTGATCACAGTAACAGCTCCTGAAGATGCCGTTACCACTGACGAAGGCGGTCGCCTATTACCACATGCACTCGAATCGTCTTTATTACAAGAGGGCGCAGGAGACGATGCGACAATGGAGTGTTCTACACTGGCACTACCCCCGGTATCTGGAGGTCTCAGCTGTTCCATCACAGAGTTAGCTAATAAGCTACCTCCCCCTGCTGATGTTGACTTCGTCTTCCCAGAGACGAAGGCAGCAGAACTGGTGGGAGTTTGGGAATGTTGCTGGTGATGAGAACTGTTGAAGCGAGGGCTTCCACCACCACCCCCCGGCGCCCCCCAGTGAGGGGCGGGTGGTGAGTGGTGTAATGGATTATTCACTGACACACTACCGCCAGTAAGCGTTGTATCCATCGTATCGTTCATGGTGGGTACAACAAAGGTTCGATCAGTCGTAGTATCATCTAGTAAACCGGTTTATCACAGGATCAAGTCGGTTCAGGGATGTCCGACGAATACAAGCGTGTAAGGATGAACACGAAGATGAAGGTGATAGAGATGATGATGATGACGTTACGTCACCGGTAGGCATAATCTTCAGGTGGGTTAAGAAGGGTGACAGCTTGCAGAAACGTCTCCACAGTGCTGGTCTTTCATTCGGTACCGTCCACCACGACTGCGCAATGTCGGCGGCAGTACCGTCCGCTTCTTCGGGGTCCTCACAGACAATACAAGTGTCGCCTCCAGGTCGTGGCGCTGCTGCTGAAGGGAGGGGCATCTGAATGTTCAACGCGTCAACCCCTCACATTGTCTGTCCGGTTATGTAGTACCTGAAACAAAATAATGCCAATATAAGAATATAACAAAGAATAACTCCCACCAAGCCCCCTATACAGGTTTACCCGGGTCTTTCACGGGGGTAAAGCGGACGAGGTGTGGCGATGACCACCCATCACTTCTATCGCCAGGGTCGAATATGGGTAGTGCTATATCTCTACCGCCCCTCTGTGCCTGCTTTGCATGTTACTGGACAGCCTGTCAAAGAATAATTCAGTTGACCAAACTGTTTTTCATTATAAAACAATACCTGTCCTTACGGCACGCAAGCAAAGCGTCGCAACATAAAGTTAAGACTTATCTTCAGAATAGACATAAAACAATAACAAAACTTCTTATCGCGTCAAAAGAGGACACAAGTAATACAGAAAGCTACACTGTACCCAGTTCTATTCCAAGAACACCGGGCTAAGGTGCCTCCGTCACGTGAAGGCAAACGTCCGTCCGAAGAAGACAGCCAGCCAGCCAGCCAGCCAGCAGCGAACTCTTCCCCGTGAACCACGGGTCACCAACGCGCGGCCCAGGAGCCGGATGGGGCACGTCAGATTATTTTATACGGCCTTCCGTCTGGTCTTATTCTAACCACAAAAAGGGGGCCGGCTGTGTTGAAGACGTTTCTAAAATTAAATTGTTTCTCAGCAAAGGTCTTAATGTTCAAAAAGGATTGCTACCCAGGATGTCACGTACAACACACTTCAACAGAGATACAGCAATGTCAATAAAGCCTTAACTTCCATAATTACAAAATATTTCAATTTTGTTATTAAAAGCATAACGCATTCCTAATGGTGCCTCCCCTTTTTGTGAAAATCCTTTCCCTCCTTAAGGTGTGCGGCAGGCCTTAAAATTCAGACCGGCTGAGCCCGAGTTTGGTACTCCAGCGCGTCTAGACCCACTCGTGCTCAGCAACGAAGTAGAAAGTGAGGACGTGGCTATGGGACATTTGGTTAAGCAGCGACCTTCGAATTATTTCATCCCATATATGTATTGGTTTAGTTTGATTTTATATACGTTTATAGACTTTACTATTTTTATATTTGACAGATGTTACTGTATACGCCGACATTTACAATTTACGAATTAAAATTATGTGGGCCCAAGCCCATTCTCATCAGAATACATGTTATAATACCTACGGTGTACGCGGGATTCGCTTAAAGCGGATTTTTCGGGACATATTCCACCGTGTTATGCGCAGCCATCTGGACCCTGGCTTTTCATGTAACACGTCGCCGCGACTGGACCATATTCCGAGCCGGTTCAATCTGCGGGCTGTGTCACATGTAAACTAAAATCTGCCATGCATTCTGGTGACGAGACATGAACCCACACTTAACATCTGCCGCCTTTACTTGTAGAACAATCTCCGTAACGGCGCCCAATCTAGTTTCTAATCTTGGGATGGAACATTAGAAACGTCGTTACGTGGAAATCCAAAGTTGGCACAACTGCCGTTTAAGCACGTACTTCGTGTACACTGATTCAAACTCGGTTAAGTATTCTTTGTTTCTTTCCGTCTCTTTCTCTCTCTCTCTCTCTCTCTTCTCTTCTCTTGCCATGTAAAATGCAAATAGTCCAAGGAGCTGGTATTTTATGACAAGAACAAACAAGCGAGCAGCCAATCAGTTACTCCGGGACAGTGGTGAAATAAAACAAACGGCAACGGTAGCGACGACGGCGACGACCACCAAGGCTACGCTCCGGTACAGACACAAAACGTCCTCCTCAGAACGATCCGGGGCGAAGGCGTTCGGTTATGCAGAGCCATTAATTTGAAAGGACAAAACAGGGTTCTTCAGTGTTACCTCATGGGACGACCATACTGCAAACATTCTTGTGTTTATCATTATTCAGGCCAAAAAAATATTATCACTACGTTTAATTTCAAATCTTTGAAGCAATGACCCATAAAAACAATACTTTGCGAGTTTTTTTTACAACAACAGAAGAATAAGTATCTTACTTTATCGTAAGAGTAAATTTCTTCCTGTCCACGCCATGACGACATATACGGGGTGGAGATGAACTATAGTATTGCTACTCTAGGCAGTAGACTGAGCGGTCAATTTCACGCCCTGGCTGCTTTACCTGTACGAAACAGCCACCGACACTCACTGATTAGAAGGCTGGGTGGGCACCAGAGACTGTCTTGAATGCTTTGAAGAAAATAAAGACAAAAACGTCTTGTCCCTTCAAGTAATCTAACCACGATTCCTTAGTCGTCCTGTACGCACAGCTGTCACTATACAGACTTCTCTTATTTTAAGTGCAAAACAAACATCACGACAGTTCTCAAACGAAGTGCTCAAGAAAACATCTCGGTTTGGAGAGTTAATACAAGCTCGTCATTTAGGATATTACAAAGCGAGTTAACGTCAGATCAGAACAGGATATCGTAGGATTACAATAATGAAATACAGGAGCGTACGATTTGTTGTACATGTGCTAGTGGCAATGAAGTAGGAAGAAAGAAAGTGCTAAGTCTCCTAGAAAACCCCCATTTGGAGGACTGAAAAAGAGTTCGCGGTATATCCTTAGAACGTAAATCAGGGAAACAACCCATGAGCATGGGAAGTAGACGGAACTGGCTCAGGATTCTTGTGCAGTTGATGATGAACTTTATCGTTCTGACACCACTATGCTAGTTTGCTAGTAATATTATGCTTAGCATAACTCGACGAAGATGAATATAATAAGATGATGATGTAAAGTGCCAAGCATTTCTAAATGCGGCACTAGGTTACGGCGCGTTACCAGCTTCACATTCCGGCCACCTGTACTCTGCCACAGAGGGGTCACAGGTACACTATGCACAGAGGCGGCATGGGGCTCGAAGCGAATCTGGAGATGGCAGCAAAGAGAAAAATTTCAAACAACCAGTAATCGAACACCAACCGCTCAGTCAACGTACGTTGGAAATGTGTATTGTAATCTTACACTCATAACAGGCCCAACTCAGTCTTTTCCTAACGTTTTGTTTCCTGAGGGGTAAAGCCAAGGAACACTGAAACGTTAAGGCAAAACGATGGTTTTAAGCACATGAACGCGTTTCCACGTTCAGTCAAAAGCGACCGCAGCCCTCAGTACACCAATGTAATCTGTATAAAAAAGCAGTTAATATTCCCACAAAGGGAAGAAACATTAAACGCAACGCGTATGACGCAAAAACAGAAAGACGTGCAAGGGCAGTAGCATTTCTCGTCACCGTCTCGGGGTGTTTTCAAGTGAACTTCTCACTCAGAACCTCTAGGTGAAACAACCTAGGATGGAAATTCGGGTTAAACCGACGAACTGGTAGGCATACCGGTCAATGCTACCGTCGGTACATATGAACTTAACGTGCTTAACGTTCGTAATTATCACCTGCTTATATTTTCACTTGTCAGTGCTACTCTGAATGATGCATAAGTCCTCACCACTGTGCTGAGTGCCGGCTGTCCATGTCAACGCGGAACATGTTCATAGCTGCACTGTTGCATAGCGACCGACGACGCCACCCGCTCTACAGTTCTCAGTCCCACGTGTCCCACGTTAACTGGAGACTGAGACGAGTAGAGAGGACGACATAAATAGCTACACGGTGACCGATGACGGGCCCCACTCTGCTGTAGTCTGTTCCAAATTTAAAAAAAAAAGTGTTGTAATACACAAACTAAGCAATAGCTACGACACCAACAGAACGTCGAATAAGAGAATAGAAACTCCTAGAGGATATTGGGCAATACTGCAGTTCTATAGAACCTGGAATTTTCATTATACTGTTACTTTACATTGTCCCTTAAAACTGCTTCTTAAACCGCCGCTTCAGATTGCCACAATTTGAAACCGCGATGTAAAATCCAGTTCGTGTGAGCTAGTTACAAAGGAGTAAAGAGTGCGGGACGTAAGGTAATCATTTAATTTAAGGCTTTCACGGCGACTAAATTCAATAAAGCATACTCGCGCTAGCAGCTGCATCATTTGGTTGAATGGCGAGTAAACCAACGTTTCAAGGGCCATCTCTGTGCTCCCTGATGAGGAAGACAGAGACGCTCCTTGAAACGTTGGTTTACTCGCCATTCAACGACATACATGACGCGGTTGCTAGCACGACAATATTTTACTGGAGGTTATCATTCTCCTCCGTTCAGTGCCCTGGTTAAGAACACGTACACCTATCTCTCTGTTGTCTCATACGTCTTCATAGCGTGGTGCTTAATTAATCACCTACCTCAGGCAGCTGACCGCCAAATAGGCCTATGTCAGCGTGAGAAATGTATACATACTGTCAAACGACTTGCTCGTCGTCTTTTAGACAAATAACCTTTCAGTTCTGCACAAAATGGCCCTGACCCTCAGGCAACGCATACTTGGAACTGAACTCGACTTCTCTCTGGTGTCATCAGTCACAAGCATAAATTAGCTGTTTGAAGAGAGAAGCAGATTTGAATGTTAGATAAAGACAGGCGACAGACACAGTTCTTTAAATTTAAACCAGGTGGTACACATCAATATTATTGCCCATTAGGTTTTAAGGAGTACTACAGGTGTACCGCCTGAAGCATAGACTACCTGCTTGTTCTCTGACAAGGAGGCTGCCGACCCAGCACGGAGCTACGTACGGTTAAGAGACAGCTTTACGGTCAAGAAGCGCATGGTTCAGTCCCCGGCTAAACAATAAATACACTAAATACGCTACAATGGTTGTAAATTTTTATATACTAAGAGAAAGGATCGCACTGATTTACATTTATTTGTATGTGCATATTAGTTTTGAATTATGTGAGGCTTTCAGGAACGCAGCCCTCGGATAAAGTGCAACGGCACTGTACTACAGTATGTCCTAAATGTTCCAGGACTCAGAGATATAAATTCATATACTTTGAGTATTGCGACTTTTAGGACACTCTATACCAACGTTAACAAACGGGCGACGCGTCTGCAGTAAACCGTCCCTTAACGAACGTTTACCAGTCGACAAAAATACAATTGCTGGGCTATCCGTAAGGTCCCACAGACAAATACTGCGATCCGACTTGGCACTGGCCTCTTCGTTTCATGTGTCATTCAATGCAAAAAAAAATATATATATAACGAATATGGGTTCAAATTAACGGAATACACGCCCTGTGGTTCAATGAATCTTCGCATAACAGATGATTATACAGAAACTAATGTCTTTCGTAAAAGAAGGGGTGCGTACATTATGAAGAGGGCTGTTGGAGATCGGCATCTCTGCTCAAGCAACAGAACACTGCTGTCAGCGACGCCTCAACTGCTTCAAGCACAGTCTTAACAAGAACATCTACCCTTGTCCGGCCCCGTCACATTTGTGAAATACGCCAAATTAAAAACATGCCTTGGGAATAATTTGAAGCTTGGAATATACCTGTCGCCCTGACATTAAATACAGACCAAACTTTAACATGGCAATACGAAAGGACCGCTAATAAATCCTCAAAAAATTTTGACGAGGCGAAGATATTTCGAAATTTCCACGACACAGATACTGAAGAAAACCTCAGAGTATGGAATCGGCACGTTTCATTTGTTCATTGACTTCAAGGCTGCCTATGATACCATAAGATGGGGTATATTACTCAAAATCCCAGGTTAAGGTCGCTTCAGTCAGTTGAGAAAGATCTAAAGAACATGGACATACGGAACTGGACGCGTAGGTCGCAAGACAGAGAACAGTGAAGGAAAATATTGGAACAGGCTACGGTCCACCAGGGACTGTAATGCAAGCAGAACAAGAAGAAGACATTTCGAAACGGCAGCAGGGAATAAAAATCACATTTGTCGAACACTCGCCACCATTTGCTACAGCATCTCCTATCCTTCCGTCTATCTAAGAAGCCAAAAATTATAATTTAAGAGTACAACTTTATATGTGCCTTTATACGTGTTAGAAACGTTGCCTCTCACCCTACAGGAAGAATATATATAGAACATGTACATATACAGGCTGCGCCAGGACCGAGGCTAGGAAGATTATTTGGTCCTAAGAAACAAGTGGCCTAAGAGGATTCTGTAGAACACCTCACAATGAGGCACGGCTCTCATTTACACTCGTCATTACGGTGAACAAATCTCGATGAGTGGGATATGTAGTACCAACTGATTACGTACACACATAAAGGTAAAGGTCGCCTCCATGACATGCCTGTGCAGGCACACAGGGGAGGCACAGCTCCAACCCATTCGCAACCTCGGCGCTAGAAGGGAGTGGCTAGCACGGCGCCCCGGCCGCCTTACCCCAGGAAAGACCCATTACCCACTGCACAGGACGCTGGGTGGGACTCCGGAACGGTCTGGACCAGCACTGAAAGTCTCGAACCCAACCGGAATTCGATTCCCAGACCGTCTAGCCCGCAGCGAGGCCATTATTTATATACATAAAATTACATATATAATCCTAATCGGAAATCTGATGGGAAGCTACATCTCGAGCGTAGACAGCAGAAATATTATTAAAAAGGATCACATATCAATGGTATATTGTGCGTTGTTTTCAATACGGTAACGAACCTTGGGATTCCGTATGGGCGGGGATATTTATACAAGCCGGACAGACTAACAGCATCTCGAAGATTCTCTTCCGTGGACTGACGAATTATTCAGTCAGTATTCATAAATGGGCACCGGATGGAAATAATTCCCCATAAAAACTTGTGAACACTGAAAAGTAAGCCAAAAATGCTGCGTTTTGATCAACGGTACTGTTTTCAAGAAAACAGCTGAAGTAACAGCATTGCCACACAAGAAAGTGCCTCCTATACGCTATGCGTGAATACATACTGACAACATCCTATGTGTACTAGTCATGATTAGGCAAATCTGACACGATGCACCAACTGTAACGTCTTCTATTTACCGATAATCTCCAATTACGCCCACATTTTATTACTGTAACTCCCGAAACATGAATTTTTGTCATCATCGTCACATCATCACGTCGTCATCGTCATGAGCTTTTGAAGTGCTAGGCGTAGTGTCTGTTCTTTATACCTCAGGGCAAAGCTGGTCCTTCCATCTTTTTTCTCGGGCGCCCTATGCTTCTCTTCCCCTTTCGCCTATATTTCAGTGCCTGTTTGGGTATCCTGTCTGTGCCCATTCTCTCTACGTACTGTAGCCACTCTACGTGGTATTGTTTTATTTCCAAAACAATGTTCTGTACTCCACGTTTCTCCCTGACGGGCTGATTTATTTCCCTGCCTAACTTAGTAATTCCTAACAAATGTCTTAAAAATTTCATTTGTGCTGCTTCCAGTCTTTGTTCTTCTCTTTTTGCTAAAACGTGAATACCAACATACAAATTTTGCTGTCAAAGATAAAACACGCACAATATTAGTCATATTGTACATTAACTGGAGAGAACTGGCTAGTCGCTTTACAAGTGTCTTTAAAATAATAAGGAGAACATTTTTGTGAGATAACGACTGACGATGTGCCATTCATCCATTCACCTTTCCGACTAGTGCACGAACAACGAACACAGAACAGGTAGAGAGCAAGTCATTCCTCTGTCTACGCCTTAGTCCGACAGATCGACACACCCAGCACTAACAGAATGTCGCGCATGTCACAATACACGTTTCGCCTCTTGCATCAGAGCACCAGCAGGTGCAGGGGCAAAAACACTGTATGATATTCGGTAGCATTCCACCAGCCACTCTACTTATCCATACTTTTATTGGTTACAAAATTAACTTATTAAATGAAAGGCAAACAGGATTCGATCTATAACCATACAGTTTACCACGCATCAGATTGCAGAGTAATAGGCAAAGCCGCGTTGCACAAACTTCTTATGGGAAAACATAAAAAAGAACTGTGTGAGCGTGGACGCGCATGAAACCACCCCCCCCCCCCAGGACTCCCAATCGCTTAACATACATACAGTTTTGGGCATCAGAAATTGACGCACCGCTTGGGTTCGTAGTGCTGCCAGCTTTCGCAGCGGTTGAGTAACCGCCCGCGTTTATCCGCGTGTATTTAAATTTTTCGGCGTTCGACAAATTTTTCCGGCATATATTTAATTATTTGCAACCGCGTTTAGTCCAAACCTCGCTGAACAAAACTTCGTTATGCGAGTGCTTAATGTGTGTGCCTGAGCCGAGAACACTAACCAAACACTACACTCTCTTGGGGCTTTTATTTATAAGTTTAAGTTAAATACGCAAATATGACATCAAAACAGAACACAATACAGGTGGTCCGAGGCACGGACAGTAGGCATTTCAAGTTCTGCCACTAAAGCCTTACTTTCTTCAGAAAGGAATGTAATATCACAATCGTAGGCTAACAAGCACACATACTACCACCGTCAATGTTACTACAGAGTACCAAATTCCATGGACCTGCTAACTCAAAATATGGTCGGAAATACCGGCTATAATATGTCAGGATGGGGGGCCGCGGTTGTGGCGTAGTTGGTTGAGGCAATGCGCTACAAACCCGAAGGGCGCGGGTTCAATTCCCGATGGTGTCATTGGCATAATCCTTTCGGTCGCACTATGGCCCTGGGGTCGACTCAGCCTCTAACAGAAATGAGTACCAGGAATATTTCCTGGGGGGTAAACGCGGCCGGTGCGTATGGCTGACAACCTTACCACCTCCAAGTGCCGACTGTCTAGAAATCTAGCAGCCTCAACCTCCTGGAACCCTAAGGGGATGTCCAGGCACGAAATGGGACTACTTTACCTTTTTTTAATATGTCAGGATGTGAGACAACATCGCTTGGCAATTCTCCATTACTTTTGCCTGTTTAGTGCAACGGCAGCGTTACAAATGTAAAAAGAGAGTGGAATTAAATGGAAAAATTGCCAAATTCGACAGTGTTTAGTTTAATCACGATCACGAAGCAAACAGAGGGCAGTCGGTAAGCCAATGAACAAAATGCCCGCCCTACATGAAACATTAGTGTTCACAACGACCCGCCAATGGACGCTATCCTAACTCAGTTATATCCAGCCCACATCTTCAAAACCTATTTCTTTAGTGCAAAAGTTTAGCTGTTCCTACGCTTAATAAAGTCAAAGAAACGTGTGGGGTAGCAAACGTTTCTTTCCTTAAAATATTCGTGAATGTAATTCCGTTCTATGGCTTTCCAAAATATCTTAAGTCCGTCAAGCTTTTTAAGAATTTTGTACCTCGCCTTATACAGGCTGTCCACAAAGTGTAATCGGTGTTTCAAAGGACTCTATTTTTGTAACCATAAAATGACTCTAAAATTACACACACTTGAACAATTCTGTTGCAAAGAGGAAACTTCAGCCTACTCATTGTGGAAAAACAGAAGTTTTGGATCATAATTAGTTGATCCCCATTATGGTAGCCACAGAGAAAAGAAAGGTGTTGGATACGGAGATGAATGACGTCTGCAACATCCGACGCATTGTAAGAGGCGTACTTGTGGAACTTCACGAACACAAATTCTAAGAGCAAGTACCTTTCCTAGATGTATCACGGTAACGAAAATATACCACACTGAAGTATAGAACACATTCTGTGGACACGTTACATTCAGCTTTTGACTTGGATTATTCTGTTATAACTGAACAGTCACTATAACAAAGAAACTGTAACTCAGCACAGTACCATGTAACTTACTCCTACAGTACTGGCCATACTGGCATAACGTCTCGTCACAACTGACGGTAAACTACTACAACTTTCCCAAAGGGCGGTAAAAAATATCGCATTCCAGTCCACCAAACATGGATTGATACTTTCTTAGCCCTGAAAAGCCAAGGATAAGGAACACAAATTAATTGTATTTGGTAACCTACTACAAGTTATACCATGCAAAACACTGATTTCCTTGAGACTTGAGTCTTAATGCTACACCCACAAGATCAATTAACATAGCCCAAACAACCACGCCTTTGCTAGGCCTCAGGTAAGCAGGTTGTTGGCATTCACTCCACCTCAGATGGCCTACACACATTCTCCAAACGTGATGTGTGCAAATTCGCATTTCGCTGTTTTACTACAGCTACAAATAAATTTATTAGATTACTATGTCTCAGGAATAAAGGAATGTAGTTCATTTATCTTGCACTTCGTCAAATTCACATCACAGGCCTACCCTAAAAATGGTACGTCCTAATGAGCTCTGTATTTTGCCACGAACAACTTTCTTGTACAATAAGATTCCTTTCAAATAATTTACTAAGGTAAGCATTTTTGCTTAGCTTGTGCTTACCTCTGTAAATGTCCACGAGCTTAATGCCAAAAGGCCAAGAGTTTTAAAGTGCACGTTACATCCAGATTAACTAAAGGTTTATATTTTGAACTGGAAACTTTTCATAATACTGCTGTCTTTAATGCACCTTCACGCAGGTGTTCGTCACACTTAATGCACAGTGTACGATCAAAACACAGTCTATTTATGCGTTTCATATGGTTCTCAGATTAAACAGGAATTATTAACTAACACAGCAGTGGCATAGTGGTCTTTGTAATGCAGGTGTAGTGTTTCTTGCGCGGCAGGCACATATAAATGTCGTTTACATGAATTTGAGGCTACAAAGCCATGACACAGGAGTAAGAAAAGAAACAAGAACACAGCCTAATGGACTTTGTACTGCAACGCCATATTTATTGCCAATGTCTGGCTGGCGAAATTCATACGCTGGGGTTAAGGCAGTCCTCCCCCCTATACTGGGAGGTAATTTCCTATCTTTAAGCAGGAAATTCCAGCGAATTCTAGCGAACTCCACCGCTCAACCCAGCATTCAAGTTCTATTCAACAGCATATTATGAGAGCTGAGGTATGTCTGTCCCATTTGAAGTCAGTTTAAGAGAAGGCGGATGAACTGTAACCACATAAAAGTTAAAATATTACATTAACTGGGGAAAAGATGTCAGCAGGCTATACACCTAAGTACGTCTTTTAATCTTTTTATGGCATTTAATTGTCACCACCTGATTTTACGTTGAGCACATATTTTCGGAAGACAAAATATTCGATAATACGGCACCAAAGAGTTCATTCAACTCAAGGAGGATATGAATCGTAGAACATGCAGGGCGCATGGCAGAAATCGAACAAGATGCCTTGGAATAAATTGGCGTACATAGGGCATAAGTTATAGGCCTGACATTACAATGAATTTTCAGAAACATGGTGCAGGACGTGCATTGGATTCAGGAGATTCAGCATAAAGGCCAGTGACCCGTTAGGTTCCAAAAAGGTGGTGAATTTTTCGAGTTGTTTAGTGACTACAAGATTCTCAAAAAGAATTCTGTTCCACAGAGCCAATTAAAGTTTTCGTTAAGGAACTGTGTTACGGGATACCGACAGCAAGGCCTACTTGTTCTAAGGATAGTGTGTCTGCAGCTAACAGCTACGAACCAAAGACCATTATAATAAGCGCATTCCGTACAGGCCCATTTTATTATTCTTTATAAACACAATTTTACAGAACACAAAACAGCCAAATGGAACTACGCTTGTAACAACACTTGGTGTCTAACAGATGGCGTTTATTATCAACGGCCTCGACGCATCATTCAAATACACGTAGCCCTATACATACATTTCGACGTTACTTCCTTGTAACTATGTGCTCATCTGTCGTTAGCAAGTAGTCAACAACAGATGCCTACATTGGCATTACACTAATCACCTCCGCCAAAAATAATCACTTCTGGTCAGCACCACATATGTTAATGAACATAGTCATTCGTTGAGGTTTCGTGTTTTAACATAAATGTAGGAACTTTCCATGTTATTCATGTTTGGTATGTCGACAAAGTTTGTTTTCAAAAATTTCCCGTTCAAATTTCGAAAAGCGTCACATATCTGTTTACATACGCTAACAAATGAAGCTACTTTCCTTCCAGTTTTTCAGTGGGCACTGTACTGCTGCTGTAAGTATATAAATGATACAAGGGAGAAAGCTACTTAAAACCTGGCGTCCTTGTTATATGTCAATGAGACGCCTATGAAGAGAAGGAGAGGAGGAGAATACACTTTTACTGTGCAGTCCACGTTTACAGGTTGTTCTTTCCTGTTGCTGCCAACCCTCCTTTTACATACATACATACATACATACATACATACATACATACATACATACATACATACATATTCATTCATTCATTCGTTCGTTCGTTCGTTCGTTCGTTCGTTCGTTCGTTCGTTCGTTCGTTTCTCATGTCAGCTTTCAGGTTATTACGAAAACTGCTGTCTTATGGGATGTGATTATGTGTAACTGGATAAGCAGGTTCCTCCGAAACAAATGTATCTACCCAACTTACATGGTACCATATCCCAGAATAGAACAATCATGTTTTTTAACTTTCTGACCTGTAACAGCAGTCCATTTAAGTACTGACGGCGGTCGGACCCAACCCTGCCCCTCATAATTTCACGAAACGCATTACAGAAAAAGATCACACGAACAGAAAGCCACACCTAGCCAGCAAGATTATTTTTCGCATAAACTGTTGCACTCCCTTTACGCTTCCGCGTTGGACAGCTTAAATATTTCGTATACTGTAACGTTTCACTCCAATCTTGAGACCGCAGAAATGTTCCAATGAAGAGACGGTTTCACTTTATCGCAGGTCCATCCGAGACGGGTATTACTGTATTTGACGCGGAATGAGCGCGAAAACTTTGTTATCAGGAAACCCTGCCACCACAATCAATGTACCAATCTCAGTACGACAACCACATAAACGGTAGACCTATTACCAACTCGAAGAGGAATCTGAAATACGGATTAATCGCACATTTCAGCAAAACGCATTTCGTCATAACTTAAAGACGGCGCTCCGAAAAATAACACCTAATTACGCGGTACCGAATATAATGTTCTTGTAAGTGGTGGTGGCGGCGGCGGTGACGGCGGCAGCAGCATTAGCATTAGCACCACCACCATTACTACTACTAGTGATGGTGCTGGCGTTAATGCTAATGTTGCTGCTGCTGCGCCGCCGCCACCATCACCACCATCATTACTGCTACTACAAGTAGTAGTAGTAGTAGTAGTAGTAGTAGTAGTAGTAGTAGTAGTAGAGGAGGAGGAGCAGCAGCAGCTGCAGCAGTAATAGTACAGAGGCTGTGGTCTGGATTAAAATTCCACAGGACAGGATACAATCGCGGGCCCTTGTGAACAAGGCAATGTAATTTTACAGGATCCATAACCGCGCACAGAGCAGTTCGGTACGGTAGCTGCAACTGACACATGTATGTAAGCGTATTAAAGTATATTATACACATTGTGTACATCCTACGTGTTTCGGTCCCTCATGTGGCCATCCTCAGGGAGATGCGTTACAACGGACACATGTATTTTGAAAACTTAACCTTTTAAAGCCTAGCGGTAACTTTGCATACGACCAGGTTTAACATTAAAAATTCTACGTGGTGCCCACATTGCGTTTATGTGTTTTGTACGGATCTCAGAACAAACAGCAACTTTTGCCTTATAAAACATTAAGAGATTGGTTTTTTATAACCGAAGTGGAGAGTGTTTACTGTGCGGTACGCACTGAGTCCTTATATAAAACAGATACGTTTCGTCTTTAAAGGGTTAATATTTTACATCTGTGCATTGGTTCACAAACATTTGTAATATCTCGATGTATCCAACCTTTGTAACGCACCTCCTGACGATGGCCACATGAATTGCCCAGACGTGTATGAGGTACACTATGCTTATAATATACAGTCAAACTCGGTTATACCATCATGAAAGGGAATGAATATTTTGTGTCGTTATAAACGAGTGTCGTTATATCCGACGAGTATAACTTTATGGTTAACAATGACGAAGTAATTGGTACCACAAAATATCTGAAGCTATAGAAGAGGCGTCGAATAAACCGATGTCGTTATAACCGGGTTCTACTGTACTTTCATACACTTAAGTGCATTTGTTGGTTTCAGCTACCATGTCTAACGGCAATAAAACTTCTGGTTCCATACCAAACGGGAAATTTCTTCACCACCTGCACGACCTTCTCCAAAAGTGCTCTTCCCCAGCGGACTACTGTTTTCGGCTGACCTTCACGAAGTCCCTGTGTAAACTGTTTACTGAACCCCAAATACGCTGTGAGGAACAGAGAAAAATGAAGCGGCCAAGCACCATTTCTGCAACAACTGCGGACATGAGCACTTCTATCGAACTGTAATGGAATGTATTACCCTGCCACTACTTGCACCATCCGTAGGTTCACCCACAATAAAAACTGAGCAGTCCACACTAAATGTGCACGCTCCGGCTCGCTTACTTTTTAAATTGCTAATTTCTCGTACATAATATAGGCCTCCAGGATACAAATCGCAACAGAAATAAGACAAAAACATAAATGAATGTTAGTGGAAATTCAATTTAGGGGGCCCCTAGGACACATGAGTGCTGCATTCATTTACTGGGCCCAAAACAGAGTAAGGGCAAGCCGAGAGGAACCCACGTCTGATTCTATTTAACCTTTTAAAGCCTAGCGGTAACTTTACATACCACCATGCTTAACATTAAAAAATTCTGCATGGTGCCCACATTGCTTTGATGTGTTTTGTACGGATCTCAGAACAAACAGCAACTTTTGCCTTACAAAACATTAAGAGATTGGTTTTTATAACCGAAGTGGAGAGTGTTTACAGCGCGGTACGCACTGAGTCCTTATATAAAACAGATACGCTTCGTCTTTAAAGGGTTAAAACGTGTCTTAACGTTTTGAGAATACCAATCACAGCGCAGGATATAAAATTCGAAATAACCTGTAACAATGCGATTCTCAAGCACTTCGACATAAACAGTATGCTCACTTTCTCCTTAAAGACTTTCTCTTGCATTACCTACCACTTCCATATCTACAAGCATAAAAGCAGGTTCGAGTGAGAATAAACGACAACTATTCAACAAGTTTTTTCTAACGCCGCTATTTTAATTTTTCTCGCGTGGTTCGACGGGCGGATATTAAGAAACAGACCCACCCGAAATATTTTCAACTCAAGAGGAAGACGAGGAAAGGAGAAGAAAGTTCTCCTTGGCCAGTGTGACTTTTCAGTCGGTTCAGTTTATTATAGTTTTTAAGATGTCTCAAACAATATTTACAGCGTATCTCAGTCCAATCTATATTGTGAATTACTTACAAAATTAACATCACTCATTATGTGCTAAGTCCTCTTATAAAGCTCTAAACCGCAGTTCCGCGTGTCTTATAATAGATTACTCTGCACTGATTTCTAATCAAACTAACGTGGTTAGAATAGACACTTGACGACAAGTACGAACCTACTACTTTCCACAATTACTAACAGGCATACCTGAAAGAGAATTCCTTTCTCAACAGGAGTATGAGAAGTCCAGTTGCAGACTACATTCCATACTTCATTCGGTAAGACGGCGAAATATTCCACACGAGAACATATTTGATATACATTCTTCACGCTGGCACAAGACTCACGCAAGAACCCGTGCTCTCTGACTAACGCCAATTCTGAGCTCTCTGTGCTATGAACTGCTGCGAATCTGCCCGAAGTAAACTTATGAACGAACACCTGCACGGCCTGAAGCCGGGGGGAAAATTACCCATCAGCAGACCAAAGCTGTCATTAGGTTCGCCTTCCGACGATGACGCTGCGTTGTTTCTATGGTGCAGACACGGAGTTCTCTTAAAACCAAATAGCCCAGCAAATACTTCATGATCAAGTATTCCATTACGCCTCTCTTACCGCCACTTCATTTTAAAATGTTGCGAGACTACTGTAACAATTTTCACTTAGAGACAAAAACGAGCTAAACACTATAGCTTAACAAAAAAAACAGATTAGTTGGGCAATTGACAGGAATGTTGCCTTCGTCTTGCCACTAAATTTATTCAAGGCTCCATTACTAATCGTTGTGGATTGAACTCAAAGCCCCTCCCCTTAAATACAGCATGCCTATTGTCTAAACTGAAGGCCATGAATATAATGCGCAGTCACTGCATGTACATAACAATTTCAGGACACAAGTCATAAGAATACAAATCAAGAATTCCTACCAGCGGTGCTTAAAATTGGTTGAAGAAATGGCATAACATGGTAGCCTGTAAGTGCTACCATACAGCATTTATGACTGTGGCATTTGTAATTTAAAATTGCAAACTACACACAAAAGAGTGCTGCACAGCCCCGCTTTCCGGCCCAATTGTACCGAAATGGGCTTATCAGCTTGACAGTGTCTGTCTGTCTCTGTCACTCCATATGTTAGCATGTATGAGGGATATTCACTAAGTAAAGTTTCCTAGGTCGTAAAAGTTAAATGAGAAGTCATCACACATAACATTAATTGTAACTTATTTATTCCGCTTAAGTATCACCATTTGCCCACATAATCCGTGAGTAAACCGATGCATTTATCCCATTTTCGAACAAGTTTAAAAACTCCGCTGCACTATAAAGCGGAATCTTGACAGGCGACGAAACAACACGTATGAGGTCACCGATTCCACAATGACGAGGAAATGGAAATGGCTTCTCGTGAATGGTTCGGAATGCAAAAGTCCGATTTCCATTATTATTATTATTCCATTCGTATTAATATTGTGTATATGTATGTGATTATTGAATATAAAATGCGTGTTTTGATTTTCTCTACAACTTTTGTCCAAAATATTTCTCACTCTGAGAAGAATTCAGCGAGATTTTCTCGTACGTTTACTTACGTCTTCACGTAAAGTACCCGTTATTCTTGTCAGATTTTAATCAAACCTGAATTTTCTCGACAGATTTTCGAAAAATCCTCGAATATAAAGTTTCAAGAAAATCCGTCGTCCAGTGGAAGCCGAGTTTTTCAACGCGGACACACATGACGAAGCTCATGGTCACTTCCCGCAATTTTGCAAATGCGCCTAAACACCGTCACACACTCCACTAACACGCATTAACACCTAACAAGTTCGCTTAACAATGTCGGTAATGTTTATCAGTGACACGATTTTCCTACAGAATTTACCAAACATTGGTTAATTAGCGTCCATACTGCAGACATTTTACATGAAACAGAACACAGACAGGCAAACTCAGGGTTATGATGAACCGATGACCGCAGTAGTCATTAAATAAACACACTACCCTTTAAGTCACAGATTCCAGGGCCGGTTCAAAGCCCTTGGCCGCCCTAGGCAGAATTTAGGCTTGCCACCCCCTCCCCTCCTACGACCGAACGCTTGCAATATAAAATAAAGTTGGGAGAAATGCAGTCGCCGAAATACTTCACTCCTGTTTCCTGACAGTTTTCCCCAAAATTTTCCACCGCAGGTGACCGCCTAGTTCGCCTAATGAGTTCAGCCGGCCCTGACAAATTCTGTGCAACTATAAAACAATGTCTTACTTGTTTCCGATACCACGGTTGCTGCAGGAGTAAATGCAGTAGGCTTACCTGCAACAAAAAAAAAAGAAAACATCTTAATAGCATTCAGGACAAGGGTGAAGAGCGCATTAAATTCGGGGAACACTTGCTACATTCGGATTTGAGGTTTCCACAGTGTTGATGCTGCGGATGTTATGTTGTGCCTCGGATAATTTAGCATATCCCGACATTTCGAACGTAAGCAGTGCCTTCGTTTTTAAGTCCTAGGTCTTCTAACAGAGTATCATCTTCGCCTTAAAGGGCTGGTATGTCATCGGACCCAGCAACCCTTGAAAATGAAGGCGTTGGCTTCCGTCAAAACGACTGGATATGACAAATTACCTGCTACACAGCCTAACATCCAGAAACCTCTAATTCAGTATCACTTGACAGCTTTTGCCTTTCCGCCTAACTACAAACGCCACAAGATAACTACAATTTTACCTATGTGTACAGTTGTAAACAACTGCAAAACCTGGAATGGATTATTTTAATACTTTTAATAGTGGCTATCAGTATTACAACATCGTCGATTTTTGGTCGTTAATTTTATGTTTTTCAGAAATTTAATGTTTAATGTTTTAATCACCTCTGTAAGGGCGACATAATAACTAGACTGGCGTGTTGGGCCTCCATTCCTTTGTACTGAACGGCTCCCTGATGATGGCACCTCGGTGCCGAAACATGTAGGAGTTTTATAATAGCTCATGAATGTATTCTATCCAGTTCGTAAGTTGGTTTGTGTAATAATTATCAAAATGTATATTTTATTCAATGCCTGATTTGGTCGATGTAGTGATCTGATCTATAGAATTTGATGGCAGATTAAACCTAGTAACACTCAGCCTACATACACAACCCTACATAGAGGCACACTTCCCCTGTGTCGTCGCAGTTTGTTGAATATATCTAAATAATCGTACGACATAATGCGATATGCAATTTATAACATAAGGCTATTAAATTTTCTGCACGACAAACCGTCAGCAGGAAAACTGTCAAAGTTTTATTTGAGCCTCACACAAAATAAGCTGAGGACTTTAACAGAGCATCAGTATGAGCCTGAACTAAATTTTCCCTACAGCTCTCAATGCAAATTACCAATGCCGCATTTATTCGAAATCTGTGAAGTAGTTTCGAAGACTTACCAAGCGGTCAGGCCCCAAGACCTCCACTTTACGCTCACATAAGCTTGTAAAAATAGTTAATAAGCAACGAATGTTCCACAAACTAAATTCTACATGGCATCACAACAATTTCTGTGTGAAGCCCATCCCAATAGAAAATCATAAACTGGAAGATCAAAGTCTTCTGGGAAGTCTGAGAACCTCAAATCTCCTAATACCGCCACTGCCACTCCCGTCTCCTTGTAATGTTTCTAATACCGTTCCACTGACACTAGCGCAAAAAGAACCTTCAAATGGCCTTCAACTCGTCATTCACGAGTTTATGCTCAATGCAGTGGGTTTCCCCCAACGACGCCGGATTCATTTCTACGGACACATTGGTATGAGTTCATCTTTCTTGAGAAGTGCGCTATTAAACCTAAACATTACTGGAAAAAATACAGTTAGAGCCATAGAAACGGGCCTAGACATCAAACAAGGCTGCCTGCAAGCGCACGCAACAATGATAAGCTACTGACAGAGGTGGGGAGAAATGTCCCGGAACTCAGGCAAGGCCGCAGAATCATGCCCAACTTCCGGTTCTTCACTAGGCGTCATCAACAGCAACGAGACGGCCTCCACACATCCTTGAGTTGCTGCAGCCACGTGACGTACAGGCAATGTGCCGACACATACAGTCCCTTTCAAGTTAACATGAAAACAGCGCACATACACAACTTACTAAATCGCGCTTTTGTTAAGGGTTTCGTAATTTCTCTCACCCCGAGGGCCAACGTCGTTACAAATGCACCTTCTGCATTACTAATACGATAATCAACCTACATACCAGATGGGTTGAGCATGTAGCATGCATGGAACCGATGAAAAATACGCAAATAATTTAGTCGCAAAACATTAAAGGAACAGACTGCTTCGGAGACAGGCATAGATGGGGCCTCACTGTAAAGTCGACGTTCAAGAAGCAGTATGTGGCACTACCAATGAAGGAAGAAAACAGGTGGATGGTGTTCAAGATAGGGTGCTGTGGAAGATACTTGGGACTAAGAAGGAAAAAGTAGCAGAAGCCTGATAAAAAAACTGAAAAACGAGATGCTTCAAGATCTGTATTGCTCGCCAGATATTGTTCACGTATAGAGGTCAAGTGGTCTGAGAGGCGCGGGGTATGTGGCACGTACGGGGGCGAAGAGAAATGCATGTGGAAACCTGAAGAAAAGATACCACTTGGATACCTAGGTGTATATGGGAGGATAATATTAAAAAGTCTTAAATGTGACAAGAAGGCGTGGGCTGTATTTGGCTCCCGATAAGGACAAGTGCCGGGCTGCTGTGCAGGGAATTTCTGAAGTAGCTGCAAACTAGCGGCTTCTCAAGAAGGACCCTTCTTTATGAATTTAGTTAATTTGTATGTGACATTGTAGACGGAATCCATGTACGCCTTAGCTCATCATACGCTCCACTGCAGTGCTATTCACTATAAATCCAATGACGGCCAGTAACGGGTTCCCTGTGCCCTAGACAGGCCCGCAACTTATACCTTTGGGCGTCCAAATTCCACCTGATCAAGACAACATGAACTACAAGGCTTACGGAACAAACAAAACTCAAGGCAAATATTCGTTACATAATACAGTCAACTGCTTTATGTTACCATTATTTCACCAATATTTTATACTCTTTGTCGTCGAAAGCTCGAACACTGGAGGCGTGGGTTCGATTACCAATGGGAGCATGAACGTGTGCCTGCGTCTTGTGTGTGTGTACTGTTCTGTGCAGGTACCGGCCTTCCGGTGCGAAGCTTAGTTGAGGCCTATCCAAAATCTAAAAATAAGCTAGGCTAGAGTACCTGTCTTGTTACAGGCGCGTTGGAGTAACCACTGCTACAGTGGAAAAGCAGTAAGTGTTAAACATTCAGTGTGGGCCTGTATTCTTGCCTTAGTTATCCGACATGCCAATAGCATCATTCGTGAGCCCTATAGAACTGTCACATTTTTCCACATTATCCCATAAACGGCACAATTAAAAAAAATAGTTGAACACAAAATGTGCGTTTTGATTTTTTTCTACAAATTGTCTGAAACATTTCTCGTTCTGAGAAGAATTCAGCCAGTAAATCTTCAAATACCAGATTTCATGACAATGTGTCCACTGGCAGCCGAATCGTTCCATGAGGACAGACCGACAGGTCGAAACCGACAGTCCCCTTTCGGAATTTTACAAACGCGCATAACAACCTGCACTTTCAGAACTGAATTCTGAACTGCACGTGGCCAAATGGTCTACTCCGTAAAAACAGAAGCTGAAGAAGGAACTCGAGTTTTAAAAACCGGCAACACAACATTTATTATGTAAGGGACGAGAGCTCCGTCTACTCCAGCAAAATTAATTATTTTTTCAACGACTGTCAACCTTTTCTGAACCCTTTAAAATACCTCTCCCTGTTTCCTCTGAACTAACACGTCGAAGGTAGCTGTATAGACGCACATGTGCAAATCTGGTCCTGTGTTTGTTTGTGATACACTTCAGCTTACTGCAAGTTACCTCGCCAAAGAATCCTGATCAAGAAATGCTTATTTTAGTCCCAGCCGATAATGAATGGGTTGGTAGACCACCACAGCGTTTTCTGGTACAAACTCCTTTATCTAAAGGCCCCTTTATCCTTCGGTAACAAACGACCAAACGGCAATGGCAGCTCCAAGACGAGTGGTCTAGTTGAAACCAAAAACGCCTTACCCGGCAAGTGGAACAAAATTTTACTGAACAGAATAATGGTCATCTCGAGGGCGGCACAAAAACAGAGAGCGAAATATATACATATGGCTGGCAGAGCAGGCAACGAGTATCAATGAAATTCGGCGTATGAGACCACAATAAAAGCTCACGAGATAATTAGAGTCTTGTAGGTACTTTTTAATCATTATCCCTACTCCACACGAAGCCCAAACAACATTATCGGTTTTCAGACTGCCCCATCATACAAAAGATTGACGATACGTGGTATAAAATGCCGAAATAATTCACATGAAAAGTACGGAACAAAATACAAGAAAACATCCTGTAATGTGGTCTTCGTTACAAGATCAAATTTATTTAGAGCTGTAATAAATAAAGGCAAATACCTTGTGACGTATGCAAAACAGCACAGAACGCGTTACAAACTTGCGTGATATCTAGGCCGACTTCGCTGGTGCTGTTTAAATCCCTAACGTGACGATAAACGACACGAACTATGCTCTATTCTAAATCACTAACACATCCTCACACCCTATTCCTTCCCTCCGTCCACGTCTAGGTACCAAAAGTCGTCTGTTCACTTCAGGTTGTCCATGTTCTAAGTTTGGTGAAACAAAATATGGCCTATCTGAACTGCACGTCATACATAACGACTTTTTTCCGCACACAATTTGGACTGTTGCTACAAACTTACAGATGACATTTATTTGTGACAGGAAGTCAACTGTTCATAATGGTGGCATGGCAACAGCGGCGTAGATAACCGGTCGGTCCCCCTCACTCTGCGACTCGGTAATGATCGGCAGCCACCGTATGATTATTAGTGTAATTACTTCGAAATCTCTCAGAAACTGCCTTCTGTCAGTAGATCGAAATTCAGTCCGAAAGAACCCACACGTTTGCTGGGCCCCCGGCCCCCTGACCAACGGGGCCCCAGTGCCACGCTGTCTGTTGGGAGCTTCAACTACGTCACTGCATGACAAACATCATTAAAATAAGTACTGATTCCAAAAATATATGGTTCAGATTACTCTACGCCTACAAAGTCGCCTCAAACTTTAAGGCGGGCGGGCCTTTGCCTCAGTCAACTCCACTGCGGTAGGGTGAAGTACACGACAAATGAGACTATGATGTGCAGTGGCATGGTATTCACACCAAATTACGGAACCACTGGTCCACGGGTTTAAACGTCATTTAAGGGGATTCTTCCTGCCCCCAACACACACAGTCACCATAAACCTAAAAGATTGTCCTTCAATACAAAATTAGAAACGCTGACTAAAAATTGTGAAAGACACCGGAACACCGAGCAACGCGTTTGTCCTTGTTAGCAACATAAATCCAATCCATGGTAGGCACGTCAGTTCGTGGTAAAGAAACATGCAAATGCGCGAAGGTTGGTGCGAAGCCAGGATGACGAAAGGTCAGTGACACGAGACAACAATAGCAGACATACCCAGCAAACGTCACCTGCTTCAAATTTGGAAGCACGGCCTCTGATCTCTGTGCCAAAGACAAACTGACTTGCACTTTAATATTTCATTATAAGGGTTATACTTACATAAAACGGAACCAAAAGTAACTCCCACCACGTACACAACACGATAACTAATTACAAACAGAAACATTCGACAATTTCGGTCAGAGAAAAAATGTCTTGTAAGGAAATTTCACACTCAGTCGCTAGCCGAACCTCTAATGATAACTGTACGGAATTCTGTACTGTCACTGGCAAATTTGTTTTGAAGATCCTGTTTAACGCGCCCATCAAGGAGTACAAGGGAATGTATTGTTCTCAAAGTGCCTGCTCTTCCGGTGAACGGACTCTTAGTCTCATTATGCTTTCTTAGCTAATTAAGAAAAAATGAAGGGGGTTATGTCCTGTCCTGAACTTCATTCAAATATCAGAAGTAATGTGCTGTACTCTAGAGATTGACTTTGACCTTGAAAGTGGTTTCAGTGAGGGACGTCAAACGGTTTTATTCCGTTCAACGAACGATACTTTATATCGCTGCTTACATTTTCAGTGTACATTCGCCACGCTGCTACAGTTCGTAGAAATACATTAATTGTTCTGTGGAATTCCAGATATAACCAAGTACAGCAGCAAATTCTTCCGACATATTCGTTGAGTATAACCGATCTACGAGAAGGCTTACCCGAGAAGACTGGAATCTATCTACATCAGCATCGCTGTGGCAAACCAACATCTCGGGTAAACTCGATGTTTTCAGGACGGCAACTACAGTGACCGCTTAATGTGTAGTAAGGTTCTGGAACGGTAAACCATGCATAGGTGTTTATGACCAGCAACACGTACTCAAGTTACAAACACACTGGGCTGAAGTGCAGTCGTGTCTTGTGACGAAGGGTTAATTCTTATGTGCGAGGCAGAATTATCAGTTGTGTCCTTTCCGGTTATAGCTGTGCACGAGTCTGACTCTAGGCTCATTATAAAACGAACACCCAACAAATGGCGACCAGTACAAAGCGAAGGAAACGTACGTTTGTAACACGATCTACACGCTTTCTCTGCAAGCTTCGCCCGGACACAACGGACCCCACCCACGATGTCAAGGACAAAGCTCTACTCCTGAGTAACGATCGGTACGTGGTAATTCTACAAATCGCCATGCACTTTGTTCAAAGTCTTCATCGAGCCTAACAATCTATGATGGTGTCAAGTGAATGTAAAATTGGTACCAGTTTCATGATGCAGTACTGATCTGCTGTATGCAATTATCCTCCGTTTAGTGGGTCTCGCCATAGTACTACAAACTGCAGCTTCAAACCCGTAATCATAAATACAACCTAATACAATGGTATAAAGTACTGCATACAAGTTTGGCAAAATGAATGTGACAATATACAACAAAGCCAGAGTACCAAGCAAAATCCCTGGACATAAGGGACATGAATGGGAAACGGGACTGTAACGAAATGTACACTTCTGTTTGTTCTGATGGGTAGATACATCAAGGAGTTGAAAGTCTGGTGGGCCATGATGCTCAAATGAGAGAAACTAGGAACTACAACAGATTCCTGTGCGGTTGGGGTTGGGGTTCGGGGAGGGGGGGTTAGAAGCGGGGATGAACCAACTTCGAAGTTACAATGAAGAAAGGGACAGGCGGGTAAAGAAAATTAAAACGACTTACACTGCTACCATTGGAAATCGAGTAACGTGCCTCTGAGATAGAGGCCAATGATGGGTTTCTTCGCGTAGGTGCCCCCTTCCCCCCCCCCCACACACACACGATAAGCCCTGCACGAAAGCAAGCTTGAGAAGTATAGGAGATGCACAAGAAACCGCCTTATACTGCATACATACGTCGCGCACTGCAAGGGTTGTCACCATATACACAGAACTAACGATGGGGCAGAAATGTTGAGCGGATGGGAGAAATACGAAATACGGCGTCGCTGCAGAAACCGCTTCGAAGAGACAAACATTGAAATTGGCGTTAGAAAACATATTTTGGCTGGGATAAATGGATTCACTGACGGCCTAGCACCTCTGTGCCGCCACCTGGACAGTAACATTAAACACCTATATCCTCAAAGCCGGGAATAATGTCGACAAAAAAACGCATTTTAGCAAGAACCACTTACCATTACGACTTGCGAGAGAAACGGCTGGGACAAGAGCCGGACCATTCAACAGACTGTATGCCGACATACTTCCTAGGAAAAACAATCATACCTAAGAAGGACACAGCGTTGGATTCACCATAACATTTCGCGCCACCAGCAACATCGTAATAAAGGTATGAACCTGCGCAATGACCTTCGACTGCAATGTCCAAACAGTCTAATTATTTCATATTTTGTCACTACAGGTAACCGTGCCTCTCCCTATACGCAGGCATTCCAGGGAGCACCCAGAGGCGTAGCTAGGGAGGTACAAGTGGTGCAGCCGCCCCGGGAGGCACAGTTCAGGGGGCGGCAAAATGTGCGGCACAATGAATGTTTTAAAAGTAAACTGATTTATTGCGCTCGACATGTTTTAAACTATTAAGCCAATCAAACAGGACTAAATAACTGTGATTTTTTTAAACCTCATGTCTGTCAGGAGCGGCCATTGTGGTTACTCACTCCGGGCGCTAAAAAACCTACCAACGCCACTGCACATTGTAACAGCATCTGTGTCTATACAAGCTTGTTTCTCTTACAGGAACCAGACTGAAAAATTCGCCCGTATGTGAGACACAAGCCGGCACCAAGATTACCTTGGTAGCAATGCAAGCAACGGGACTGTTACGCAGGATTACGGTAAAACAAGTTGACAGGCGCAACGGAGGACAGCCAACAAAGAAAGCAGACGAGGACATGGCATTGCCTTACGGTACATATATCATGCTTCGTGAGGCCACAATAGGATTTCTTTACCTGCTACGGTCTTAGATAAACCAATAAACGTACTGCCTTCATAACAAGCACAAAAAATAACTGAATAAACTCCTGCACAATAAGACGTTGCACGTCCATCATCTTAATCGCACATTTTCCTGTCGCATAGGTCAGTGCACTCCAACCGATGGCCCGCAAACCGCTTCCGGCCCGCGGCTTAATTTACGTCAGTATCAAAACTATAGTTATCCTAGTGCTGCCATACGTCGTCTTTCCTGGACATGTCCTCTTTTTCGACCCTAAAATTTCCGTCCGGGCAGGTATTTTTAAATTTGTAGAAATATGCGCGTTTTTGTATGTTATTTCGTAAAGCTTTTGCATATCTTAATGGTACTGAAAATGCAAAAGAAAAAACTTTTTAAAAGAAATATAAATGATAATATTACACTATTATTATTGTCGGAGACGAGAAAATACACGAGTTCATCAGCTGACCGTGGGAAAGTGTCGCAAAACGCCGGGACGGAAATTTTCCTGTGATGGATGTATGGTAACCCTAAGTAGTGCTTACAACTTACCATGACGGGAATGACTGTTGGTTTATTTAACGTGTTTCAACAGCACAAATTATTCATAGCAGAGAGGTAGGAGTGCGTGAATCCGTGGCATAGCCAGGTTTTCTGGCGCCAGTAGCGAGTTATCACAATGTCCGCCCCAACAGAAATTATGAACTGTAACGCATCAAAATGCCAATCCCAGAGGCCACGCGGTCTAAGGCGTACATCTGCGGCCGAGCGCTTGCTGGGATCGTGGGTTCGAATCCCACCGGGGGCATGGATGTTTGTGTCTTGTGAGTGCTTGTGTTGTCTGCGACAGGCCGATCGCTCGTCCAGAGGAGTCCTACCGACTGTGGTGTGTGTCTGAGTGTGATGAAGTGAAAATAAACAACCTCGACACCTACTGTGAGTATGTAGAAGAGGCAAGGACTATGAAACGAAACACATCATAATTACTTATTGACTGTCCTTTCATTTGGCTCAATAACTTGAAAGTTTCTCTGAGCGCAGAAAAGTAAATACAGTCGAACCCGGTTATAACGTCATGAAAGGGACTGAATATTTTGTGTCGTTATAACCGAGGACGGTAATGTTATAGTTATCAGTGACGAATCAATTCGTACCACAGAATATCTGACGCTATAGGCGACGTGTCGTAAAAACCAATGTTGTTATAACGGGGTATTACTGCATTTTCATTCAAAATATCCATTTTGCCGCCCTTTGGCCTATTGTGGAAGGACTGTGTTGTAGTGTATTTTAATTCACCTACCCAGAAATTAAATGCAGGAAACGTGGAACATCACGAAACACCTTAGTCAAGGTATCCTGTCTCCAGGCCGACATTCGAAACCGGGGCCTCCTGAACAGAAAGGACGGTCAATGCGCGGTACCACTGGCAAACTCTTCCATTAACTGGATAAATGATTTGTGTTCAAGGCAGTTACGTTATTTTGCTCACAAATGCCACTAGGTCGATCAATTAAATTCACGTTTTTTTTCCGGTACATATGCTACCGACTTCAATCAACAACCATACAGTCCTGACGGCGTTATATGCACATATTGGATTTTGTATCGATGGCGGATACTTTTATATACGCATAAAATCGCTTTATAGATTTAGGGATTCTTTGACTTGCTTAAGTGCCGGCATCCAATTAAAATCTGTCTCAGACGCTGTATTCTACCTTTATTTGCACTACAAATTCCAATGACACGACTCCCTAAGTATAAAAATTCAAAACAATTTGTCACTGAGAAGTTTAACAAGAGTTAAAACAATAGAAGCCAGTCGCAAAAATTATGCATTGCATTCATTTGTATTACACACCTGTAATGTTTATCCATGCATCACTTGGCACAAAGTAAAACGTATATCGTATCGGTATTAACACACATTCCTGTTTTCCCATTTAACTGTGTCTATATATGGCGATTCAGAGTCTGCCAGAAGTTGTGCGTGCAAGGGATTTTGACTGAAGGTCAGTTAACATGGACCATATTCTGAAAGCTTCAGAGGTCATGGCAGTCTGAAAGTATGACATAACGCGTAAGAAAAACACGAATTTTAATAACGAAAATCTCACAAGAACTTCAATGTGAAAATAATATGAGATACTTAGTAATAATACATGTTACAACAAGATAAGCAATATGTGTATCACGTAACATGATGGCGCATTCGCGTAATGTCTATATCCCCTCGGCTATCCTAACAGCCCGATACCATTTCATTCGAAGAGAGCGCTTTTATAGCGATTTAATGTAGACGGCAAAAATCAAACTTACTTAGGTTTCCATGTAAAGCGCCCGGTATTTCTGCCCGATCTTAACCAAAATTTGAACTTCTACACAGATTTTCATTGAAGTCCCCAATACCAAATTTCACAGAAATCCGTCCAGTGGTAGCCGCGCTGATACCTGCGGACAGACGGATGGACATGACAAAGCAACAGGTGCCTTTCGCGGCTACGCGAACGCGCCTAAAAATTGTTTAGTGTCCCTTTCCACATTTAAATATGTGGTATTACAGAATTACATTCTAGAGAATAATGGAGGTGCAGTGGTTGCTTCGATTGCCGCATGGATATCTGCACAGGCACATTTCTGTCGTTGTTTTCTTTTTTTGCGCGTAAGCCTGTTCCTTCGTGTACATTCTAGGCCCTCAGATCTATGAGTATTCAAGTCGGGCGCTCTTACTGCCCAGGCACGTGGTTGTCCTCGGTCGATCCAGCGATCTGGATAAGGACGATTGAGACATTTAAAAAGAACGATGCTCAAACAGTTCTGCAGATACAGGACCGCCCTGTTAGCAACAGAACTCATTTCGTTCGCATGCGGACACTCTAAGTGGTTTCCATTAAGATGCGATATTTAACCCTTTAAAGACGAAGCGTATCTGTTTTATATAATGACTCAGTGCGTACCGCGCAGTAAACACTCTCCACTTCGGTTATAAAAACCAATCTCTTAATGTTTTATAAGACAAAACACAAACACAAAACAAGTACAAAACACATAAACGCAATGTGGGCACCACGTTGAATTTTTTAATATTAAGCCTGGTGGTATGTAAAGCTACCGCTAGACTTTAAAAGGTTAAAATCATGTCAACTTCAAATCCTTATCAAGTTACTGTAAATGTTTTCATTAAGAACCACTATTTTCTTGTTTCTCTTTAACTTACACTCAACCTGCCACGTATCCCGAAACCTTCGGAACTGGACACACGTTAACAGAGCTATTTTTATTCGTAATTACTTGATAACTTAAACACATGAAGTTTGGCTGACTCCTGAATCGCATATAGTAAGGTTAGTACAATCTGATTTTGCACTCACAATAGTAGCCTATTACGCAATATGGGCACTGCAATCCCGCAAAACCAAATGTCGTTTTACCGAAAAGATAGTTAAAAACAGACTACTCTCGGTCAGCGTATTATAAAATTTATACGTAGGCTATAACCTGCAGGACAATGTCGGAGTGTGACCTAACAAAATTGAGTTTCTCCATTTCTCGGTAGTGGTACATTTCAAGTTACTTCAAGCTTAGACCTACATGTGCGTTAATATCCTACTTTTCGAAACGCCTACAAGAAAAGAAAAGAAAAGAAAAGAAAAGAAAAGAAAAGAAAAGAAAAGAAAAGAAAAGAAAAGAAAAGAAAAGAAAAGAAAAGAAAAGAAAAGAAAAGAAAAGAAAAGAAAAGAAAAGAAAAGAAAAGAAAAGAAAAGAAACGAAAAGAAAAGAAAAGAAAAGAAAAGAAAAGAAAAGAAAAGAAAAGAAAAGAAAAGAAAAGAAAAGAAAAGAAAAGAAAAGAAAAGAAAAGAAAAAGAAAAAAGAAAAAAGAGAAGAAAAGAAAAGAAAAGAAAAGAAAAGAAAAGAAAAAAGAAAAAAGAGAAGAAAAGAAAAGAAAAGAAAAGAAAAGAAAAGAAAAGAAAAGCAAAGAAAAGAAAAGAAAAGAAAAGAGAAAAGAAAAGAGAAAAGAAAAGAGAAAAAAGAAAAGAAAAGAGAAAAAAGAAAAGAAAAAAGAAAAAAGAAAAGAAAAGAAAAAGAAACGCACAGGCAATATAAACGGCTTTATGGTTATCATATGCACTTCTACTCACTTTAGTTAACAACAATTTATGGCAGAAAATTCAAACGTAAAACATCCGCAGTGATGTAACTACTTGCTAGTAGATACTCTACCTCAACACGTCCGTATAAAATATTTTATTGTCACGCAATCCTCAGCTACCGGCTGCAAAAACCTCAAAACTCACCGGCTCTCGCCTCGATGCACTATTGTATACACGAAAAAATCAATCATCCCGCAGCAACCATCGCATTATTAACTAAACCGCTTCACCACAATCCTCGATAGTGCGCCAATCCTTAACCGCTCTGAACTTGAAGTGGACTGACCTGTAAAATTAACTAAGAGGTCAAAGTTCATTCATCTTTTACAGACAGATATGAATATTATTACGACCAAGCAGCTCACATCTCAAGATACTTGCGAGAACCACTGTCTAGGCCAAGGTCATCGGCTCGGCCTTGAACTCTTGCTCTCTCTTGATCTCGCGGGGTCGTGATCAATGCCGGAGACCTACTTGATAGGGCATCCAGGAGCCAATGCGCGCGCAACTTATCCCAGCACACCAGCTACGCGACTGGAATACCACTTCCTGGTCAAAGTACCTCTAAACAAGAATATATTAATATACCTTCCAACTCTGCTGGGAAATCCGTTCGTCTTCGCATTTTGCACTGTATTCAACTGATAAGTTTTAATTTTACCAAGACTGTCATGAACTTCAATGAGCGGTCCACACAATTAATTTTTGGCCATACATTGTTAACGTAATGCTGGCAACTCCCGTATGAATTCCACTATATCCAAAGTGAATTTCAGACCGTAGACCACTGTACATACATTATGATCGCGATAATATGTACAGCAATAAATGTTGCTTCTGTTACACTAGGGGTTCTTAACCTATGGGTCGCGACCCACAACTTGGAGCTGTAATGCCATAATGCTCTTCGATAGACCAAAATGTCCTCCTACACAAATGTAATGAAGCAGAAAGTGCAATTGACTGAAATGTGTTAATTTGGCAGCCAATATGTGTGAAGACGCACAGCTCATAGCATAAACTTACGTATGCTATCCCAGGCTACCATATTGGGAAGAATACTTTGTTTTGCCTGCCACTGATTACCACAAAACGAGATTAACAGACTTGTTTTAAATGAAGACTGTCTAGCCTGGAACCAGGGTTTCAGTTTCCGCTCTTACGGTGCACCAGCAGTTTTCGGAGAGCGTCACAGTTTCTGTGCCAAAAGGAAAGAAGTTAATCGCAAGCAAACATCTTGCACCGCCTTATCCATACGGAGAATACTGTTTTCCGCAGGCTGTCGAAGGAGTTGGAAATTGTGATGAAGTAGGTAGCTCAGACTGTAAACTGTACAAAAACACGGTCTTTAACCCTTTAAAGACGAAGCGTATCTGTTTTATATTAGGACTCAGTATGTACCGCGCTGTAAACACTCTCCACTTCGGTTATAAAAATCAATCTCTTAATGTTTTATAAAGCAAAAGTTGCTGTTTGTTCTGAGATCCGTACAAAACACATAAAACGCAATGTGGGCACCACGTAGAATTTTTTAATGTTAAACCTGGTGGTACGTAAAGTTACCGCTAGGCTTTAAAAGGTTAAACAACAAGCTTTGTAGCCAGATGTGCCCGGATATGGGCTCCGACTACACGCATGTATTTTATCATTCTGAGGTCAGGTGGCTGCCACGAGAAAACGTCCTTCAACGAGCTATGGCATTACGCAATGAGGTCGAAACCTTTTTGTCCCGTCTATAAAGTTCTCAGACTCCAACTGGATCTAATATTAGCTTATATTTCAGATGTATCTACCGAAATAAGTAAGTTGGATATTTAAATGGCAGGAGGCGGATCCGACAGTGACTGCACTAGCAGGGAAACTGACAATTCATTTCGTAAGACCAACAACTTGCACATAAGATACCTGGCCACTCTTACATGTTTCGGCGGCCGACCGCTATGTTCGGGGAGCACAACAAATAATTAAAACCTAGTCAATTACGATATAATTTGTGTTGTGTTAAAATACATCGTATCACAATAAAATCGCGGCCTTGTCAGAATACACAGGTATAAAAATACAGAAAGATGTGGTGTAGAAGTGGACTGATAACATGTGTATGTAAGCTGTTGGTCTTATAAAACGAATTATACCTCGTTGTGCGACACGAATAGCGGTCAAACAGGGAAACTCACATTCTTCAAGTGAGAAGTGAAATTGTGGAAGATGCGGGGAAAAAAATATTGCTTCTGCGAGATTTCACGTTTCCGCCGAAACGTAGCTGAGGCCTTCGCTGTTCTGGGATGTCATGTAGTGTACGTTGGTAGTTGTTTATCGACGTTTCGGGACACCCTATCTGTCCTACCTTCCAAGGGTCAATCAGTCCAAGAAGAATGACGGGTTAACGGGTGGATTCGTTATTATACGGGAGATAGTGTGAACGATTATTGGATCTCGGTGAGGTACAGCAGCCAATCGGGTTGTCTAGTCCTGGTAGCAACTTCACGTTCCAACAATGTGGTTGACCCCTTTCCCTCCCCAAGAAACCTATCACCATCTCCTACATAATAATGAATCAACCTGTAGCCCGGCGTTCTTCTTCGACTGCTTGACCCTTGAAGGTGGGACCGACAGGCTGTCCCGAAACATCGCTAAACAACTACCAACATACACAGTGTAATATTAAGGAAGAACGAAGGCCTCAGGATTGCTTCTTTCCCGGCAATAAACTATATCTTCAATAAAAAATGTTGAATTTACTAACATAAAAAATGTCACTGTAGAACATATGGAGTGACTATCTCTTCACTTCGACTGCTGCATCCCGCAGGATGTGACTAAATACAGCTGCGTGTGCAGCCTATTTGGCACTGATGTCGAGGATTGGCTGATGACACCTGAAGCACTGCTAGACTTCAAGAACAGTTTACCGAGATCAAAAACGAGACAATGCGCTACAGTTTTCAAAAACAAGCATAACTACTGGGTGCGTTCTGGATCAAAGAAACAAAGGAAAATCTTAATTCCTGCAAATGACGATCTGAAAGTTTACTTGCTTTTTCTACGACCTGCCTTACGAAGCCAGATTTTCTGCACTTCCCATTACACAAAAATAAACTCCGAAGCGGAATTCAACCAGACAGTGACTTTAAATGCAGCCTTTCAAATACACAACTACGGTTTGAAAATTTTTTCAAAGCTTGCGCAAAATCAGGGACCACAATATCACCAACTGCTTTAATTTTATGCTGTTCTAATATCTGTGATTTGGTAAAAGCACTGGATAGTATCAGCTAACTATTAATGACGTTTTAAGATTACTACCCTGTACAAGAACTTAATTCCCGAAGCGTTATGTTTTAATAATAATATACTTAATCTGTAACCAACAGTACATTAATTAAAAGCAAATGCGTTGCTAATTCAAAATTGGAATGTGGGCCGCGAAGTCAACTCTCAAACGTACATTTGGTCCCGACCCAAAAACGTTTGAGAACCACTGCAATAACAAATCTTTCGACGCGTTGGTCAACGTACGTCTGTAAAACCTATCACATTGTCACAGAAATAAGTGGCAATCATGTTGTTTATCAGATGCTTAAAAAATATCAGGGTCACATCAATCCAGACATATCCATGCTGTAAATATTCACACAAGTTTCGCCCTCATACATAATGATGGTCATCATATGCATTGCTGAAAGACTCGTATATTTCAGAACAAATATGATGAACTTGCTGATTGCTTTATAAGTATTTATTCTTCACATGACTGGTATTATGCTGATAAAGTGGGTGAAACGGACGTCATCAGTGGAGGAGCTTCTTTTTCAGAATGTAGCAGCACACATGATAGAAGCTGTGGCCCTTCCTTACCAATAATGCATTGGTTCTGCCACGCTTTTAAACCTATGGAAATCGCAGAATTGTGAGAAAAAAAACTGTCTTAAAACTCACGGTCATTGCAAGGTTAACATGTACGTTAATTGCACGTTATATTCAAGATTCAGTAGGACAGAACAAAGCATGATTTATTTACATTCCACAGATTATTCCCTGTGGGTTTAATGATGGAAGAAACACGGTTCGATTCCTAGCAGAGACAAAACATTTTTCTCTCTGGTCGAAAAGTCCAGATCAAGTCTTAAATCCGCCCGGCCTCCTACTCAATGAGTACTGAGGGGTTTTCTCTGGCGGTAAAGCGGCGGGGGCATGAAACTGGGTACTCAATTGCACCTAGTGCCGAGATTAACAATGAGTGGCACAATATTCGTACGTCCACACCCGCATGCCTTCATGGCGAGCACACGGGCAAGTATAGAATTTACTTCCGCGTGTAGATCAGCTGCGAACAGACTCTACCCGGATATTTCCTTACGTAGCGCTGAAATGCTTGTGACTTATTTTACAACACCAACGACGTTATTTTCTAAAGTTGCGTGAGTTTTGAGTGTCCGTTTATGATAAACCTCTAAACGTCACTTTGCCGTCTAAATAGGGGGTGCACAATTTTTCCAAAAATCAAGAAGCCACCGCAAATTTCTAGGTGCCACAAGGGTGACATTGAGTTTCATACTGACGATCCACAAATATCACGCGTCACCGTGCAAAATTTAGTGGCCGTGGCAACCTGTCGCCTGGAATATGTGCACCCCTGGTCCAAATAATTCCAAGTTGAATTTTTGTTTTTTGTAACAAACGACACCCCCTGGAATGAGACTGTCTCTAATAGACCTAAATATGATTTTTGTATTGTATTAACACATGTGTTTTCAAATTTCCCTGCATTTCAAGGCGTTGTACTCCAGCTGACGTTAAGCAAGTCCTGAGGGAAATGTTTCCCAGCGATGAGGAATCCAAGACGATCATGTGAGAAACGGTGTCGCTCTGAACACGGTTGGAGTTGCTGAAATTTACCGAGCGGATTCAATCATAACTGGCATCACTACGCGTCACGAAATGAACCGACACACCACTTGTTGCTCTTTACTCTGATAACACAGTGTATCACTTATCTCTTTTTCACCCCTTTCTAGCTGTAACACTGGGACGTCTAGCGCACTTCCGAGGTGGCAGCGATATTAACTATACTTAACCATTTCGAGTAGAGTGCTTCACTATGTGGATTCCATGGTTACAAGTGCCGTCAGAGCATTTCGTTTTCAAATTCTTGCAATTTCTGTTGTTGTGATTCCTTTTTTATTTATATCATCATCATCATCATGATCATCATCGTCATCATCATTTGTTATCGCCTTTATGTAGGGTATTTACAATTACATACCTGAAACAAATCATGCTTCTAGAGTATATAGTTTTGCAGCTATCCTCTCTTTACAATCTATGGTACACGTAATGCTATTTCTCATGTTAAACGTTTTGTACTTTTAAGTTAGTACTTTCCGACATATGTACGACTCGCTACGGGCTGGACAGTCTGCAGATCGAATCCTGGCAGGGGCGAGATTTTCCACACCCGTCCGGACCGGCCCTGGGGCCCAACCAGCCTCCCGTACAATGGGTACCGGCTCTGTTTCCCGGGGATAAAGCGGCTGAGGCGTGGCGCTGACCACCCACCCCATCTAGTCCCGAGGTTAAAGAAAGAGTAGGGCTATACGTCTACTCCCCCCTCTGGGTCTTCACGGCCTGTGCTAGGGTGAAGTCTGGTGAAATATACGTACCATACGTTTGGACATTACAAGAAAACTCTTGGATTTGCACGAACAGGGAGTCTTGTGTGCGCTTACATTGCAGCACAAACAGCCCTCTTTTAACCTGGTATTCAGCAAGCTTATGCACTAACCTTTATCCTGCTAATGTGGAATATGTGGTGAGCTGCTAATAATGCCAGCACCACTAATGTGTAATATTTGGTGACCTACATTTGGCAACGCTGAAAGGAGCCTCTTTGTCTCTCTCTCTATCTCTCTCTCTCTCTCTGCACAACGTCTCAACACTGAATCAATCGTGAAAGACGTCCTATGTCATACCTGTGTGCAAACACCTACTCGGCTACCAATTAGGCCCTTAGGGACGTTGTGCAGACAGCGAGAGAGAGAAAGAGAGAGACAAACAGGCTCCTTCCAGCGTTGCCAAATGTAGGTCACAAAATATTACACATTTGTGGTGCTGGCATTATTAGCGGCTCACCATATATTCCACATTAGCAGGATAAAGGTTAGATGAGGTTTATATAGAACTCAAGCTAATTCAGTTCTTTCTTCGTGTAAGAAATACTGTGAAGAGTGAAGCTCTAATATTGATTTATATTTATGTAGTAGGCCTACACTGTAATTCTGGTACGTGCAGGCCACTTTGACGTATATTCATTTCTACATCGATTTTCCTTGTCTGAGAAGAATTTCGTTATTATTCTATAAGTATTTTTTATTCTCGCCCAACAAATTAAAGTTGTCTAAATTTGGCAGAATATCACAGTCGTTTTCTGCACCTTTAGTTTGGGGATTTGTTCGTATAATTTTCACGCCGAAGGACTTCAATGAACATGGGAACGAAATTCACCAACAGAACGGACTGAACAATTCACGGATGAAAGCACTTTATATCACTTAAAGTTTCGTGGGTTTCACAGCGGATCTTGTTCAAATGGTGGTTTTGTGGGTTCACACAGTCTAGCATAATAAGTGTATTCCGACGTGTCGGAGAACGTCCTACCTCCATCCTCAGGGGTAACCAAATTTGGTTCTGGTGAATATTTAAGTGACTGGAAGGAGCAAATGTGTCTGTTATATAACACGGTTATGAGGATTTTGTCCGATCGGAGTTACAAGAAGGGAAGGGCCAGATTTTGTATCCAGGCCGGTACAAGATCCTTGTAACCTTTATATATATTAGACATATTTCCTCGATATCCACCAGTACCGAATTCAGTCACCCTGCAGATGGGGGCAGCACGTTCCTCCGCAACGTCGGAACAAACCTCATCCTTGAACCATACAAATTTTTGACAGCGGTTTCACCTACGTTTATGACAATGTAAAAAGTTCTAAGAGAAAGGAAACATTATCCCACACAGCATAACAGCATGGAAGACCATCACACGGACTTCGGTACAATTCTACAGAATTCTAACGATGGTATCTTGCATTCAAAATCCGGAGACTGAAATAAAATCATGTGTCAGAAACCAAATTTTCGATCTACCTGCTGCATACAGACACTCAACCACAAGTCTTCTGGACAGAACAAATTCAAGGACGTCTGCAGGTAAGAAAAGAGTCGGTATGGCTCTAGAATATAAAATGAAGCAACGAAGACAAAGAAGGGAGGAAACGAGGACAGTGTGACCCCAGCACTCAGTAATAAACCCACAGCAGCCGGTGGTTTGGGAAAAGAAAATATGGATTCAATAAGAGTTGAACACAATGACAACCTCACCGTCTTGAGAACCCCAAATTTCACTCTTTTTAACATTTTTTTTGAAGCAGAAGAAAATAGATATTACTGTTTTCTAGAGCGTTACGCCGTGCAGTGTGGTAAACATGTGCCAGCATTTCGGAGCGACCTGATCCTTCTGTCTCAGTAAATATCAAATTTAATTTGAAAAAGACACTTCATTCTCACCTCTGCACCCATGCTTGGATTTACAAAACGGGCCGGCAGTATCTCCACTAGATAAAAGAATGCTAACAGCAGTGGATTATTTATTATTCTCCGACACAACCAGGTCGTCTAACTAGCTACATCACGCAGGAAGGCCGACTAGCAACAGGCTGGGTGACCGCGATGTGACCCCCAGCTGGGGAAGGAATTTCCCTGTTCGCCATCGCGCCTGACCGGTTCTGGGGCCCACCCAGCCTTTCTAATGGTCACCAGAGGCAGTTTTCCCGGGGACAGGCTACCGAGGAACGTAAGTGATTTCTCGCCTCCTACGTGAGCTAAAGTTACCAATATCCTCCACACATCGTTATAGAGTACTGACTGAGGATTGCGGACTAGGCAAGGTCCACACATTTTCCGAAAACCTTGGGAGAAACCTCCAAATTTTAGGTGCCGGAAGGGTACATGCCACACTCAGGATCCACAGTTCTGGACAGACCGGTGAATTTCACTGTTATCTGACGCCTTCCGTTCCTTGAATGTGAGACTGTGTATATTTTTATACGTAATGGAAATTAAAAATGCAATAATTATCCTGATATTACGCGCCACCGTACAAAATTTAATCGGTCGGAAGGTCATGCGCCTGGGATTCGTGCATCTCTGAACTGGGGCAAAAAGAAAAGCATTTGCCGTGCGTGCGTGTGTGTGTGTGTGCGCGTGCGCGCGCGCGTGTGTTTTTTGAAACTGTGCTGATATCCTCAAACAAAAGAAAAGGACAAAACGTTCTAGAAAGTGGAAGTTTAAATCTTTGCGGGTGTAGGATACGAGGACTCATTTTCATTAGGTTAAGCTGCTGGCAGGCGACGTTTATAAAAATACAGTAAAAGAACCTTGGTTCCGCAGTTCTAGTGGAGTACTACACACACATTCGCTTGCTCACTGGCTATGAAAATAAACTCGGTGTTGGCTGGGAATGCAGACAGAGAGGTTGGCTACCGTGCCGTAGAGTAAATCCTGGGTCAACGATCAGACCTTGGCCAGGCTTCGAGTGCTCTTCATTATTTGAGAGCTCACACCGACAGTGCGTAATGAATTGTTCACCGTGCAGTAAAAGGCGTCTGCATACAAACAGTGCGTCATATTGGCTGCGTTCGTAGAGAAGCGTTCCATGATCGCAATATCTGTAAAACGCGTCGGCACACAGAAGGGATAATTTAGAAATAAGGAGTCTCGAGAAGCACTGACCCTGCCTGCTTTCCTTTCTGTTACGTATAAATGAATTAAATAAGTTAACAGGAATACGAAATCAGTAACTGTACAATTCACGTAAATTTTCGTGAACCCTTTAAAGACGAAGCGTATCTGTTTTATATAAGGACTCAGTGCGTACCGCGCTGTAAACACTCTCCACTTCGGTTATAAAAACCAGTCTCTTAATGTTTTATAAGGCAAAAGTTGTTGTTTGTTCTGAGATCCGTACAAAACACATAAACGCAATGTGGGCACCACGTAGAATTTTTTAATGTTAAACCTGGTCATATGTAAAGTTACTGCTAGGCTTTAAAAGGTTAAGAGGATATGTAAAGCGGGTCATCTATATTCCTCCTGGGCCAAAGAAAACAGAAGTGCCAAAAAACTCGGGTTTTACTGGTCATACAAGAAATGGGTGAAGGAATGCTTTACATACGGACCGAAACAAACTATACTTGGAACATATGACTTGTTATAAAACCAGTACACGTTAAATACTTGTAGAAAATCTCAAGGTTCCACTCCGCATCCTGTAGAAAGTTAAAGTAGTCCCTATCCACGCCATGAAGACATATAGGCCTACACGAGGAGTCAACGTACAAATGCACTCACTCTTAACTCTGTACTAGATGGAGGTTTAGTGGTCAGCTTCACACCCTAACCGCTTTACGCCCCCCAAGAAAGAACTCATCTACCCATAGAACAGGAGGCTGGGTAGGCCCCAGAGGATTTCAAATTCCTGCCACAGAAAAAAAGAACAATGCACAGCACTACGAAGTGGCTAAATAACAATATACAGATTTCGACCAACGACTTTACAATTTCCTCGCAAGATTTAATACGGACGTTTTGTTCTTTACACTAAAAAAAAACCATTAAACGGACGGGCCACAAATAAAGCATGACTTTAAAGTCTGACTTAAAATGCTGCTCACGAAAGACTGAAGCAGTTCTGGGCGTGTATGGACTATAAAGCGGTAAACTAACGATCAGAATTGCTGATAACGATTGAGGCACTCCTCCGGCTTCCAATCGGCATTACCGGAACAACTTGCACTCCTGTCAGTATTTAGTCGGCTGTCCAGTGCGTCGCGGTAGGAGCACCGCTAGGTAGCACGATACACGCAGTACCAGCGGATTATTACTTGAAGGCATACGCTCGTACATTACGCTGCCCAGATGCTATTTTGAAACACACATGCATATCGAAATATCTCTGTGGGAAGTGTTAACATTTTTTTAACACTTGTAAAACGGAAAAGTAAGCATGGTACTGGCTAAGCAGTACCTTTGTGTACCGGAAAAAATAACGTCTTTAAATGCCGAACCATTATTACTGACAGAAGAAATGTCACATAACCAAAAAAAAAAAAAAAGGAAAACTACTTCATTTTCTCAGCTGCAACTTCAATTTCGGTGAATAATTGTGTTATATTCCGCTGTGTGTCTGGTTTTATACAGAATCCAAACCGCAGAACTTCCAGACTACAACCGCTAAACAATACAATTTTAGGCACGTTCGCATCTCAGATGCGGAGTGCAAAATCGCGCCATCTGCCTGTACGCATGATACATCTACAGAATGTATAAACCAGCGTTAGCTGCATTGACACTGGATAATTTTACGAAAAAATGTGCCATCACTTCAACTCTAATTTACATCGGCCCTATATGGGAATCCACATGCGTATCTGCAGGCATCTCAAGTGTACCTCGCTAAATATTTACCGGAACGAACTTTCGAATGGCAGGCGCAGACGAACACAAAACACACATTCTATCCCAGACAGCTATTTTCGTAAGGCTTGCGGTTTTCAAGGTTATATAACCCAAGTGGGCTGATGATTTAAGTCTTCCGGGATGTACCGCTGTGTCGTAGGGTGTATTAATTTCCGACGTGTCAAAGGATCTTACAGTTTCATCTTCAGTGTCAAGCACTCGAAGAAAGTCATCTTGGCCTGCTTAAGACTCTGAAGATGATGGCTCTACCACCCTTAGGAACGTCGAAAACTACACCCCCAACGACACAGTGTTACACACCCGATGACGTGAATCTTCAACAGCACCGGTGTGATAACTTCAAATCTCGCAGAACTGTTAAGCTTAAGTGTAAAAGTAAAGAAAAGCTCATCCTAGAACAGACCATGAAGGCCCAGTTGGGGAGTAGAGGCATAGCTCTATTTAGTTTAACCTCGACGTTAGACAGGGGTGGGTGGTCAACGCCACGTCCCGGCTGTTTTACCCCGGGGAAAGCAGCCCAATATCCATTGTACAGGAGGCTGCGTGAGCCCCACGGCCGGTCTGGACAGACGGGGAAAATTTGGCCACCACCGGAATTCGATCCCCGGACCGTCCAGCTCATAAAAAGTCGGTTAAACTACGTGTACCTTCTCAAATTTGTGTTCTGTAGTGGAGTGGCATTTGTACATTCAACAGTCTACCGAACACACGAGAGGATTTTTGTACCAAGTCGTATTTATTTCTTGAATGTTCACATGCTTTCCGCCATGGAATATTTCTTCTGTAAACCGTGGACACACAACATGAATTCATCAGTGTTTTTGTTTGAAATCGTTAGCTTTAACTATTTATGAGAGCACAGAAAGTCGACACTTCAGAATTAACCCTTTAAAGACGAAGCGTATCGTTTTATATAAGGACTAAGTGCGTACCGCGCTGTAAACACTCTCCACTTCGGTTATAAAAACCAATCTCCTAATGTTTTATAAGGCAAAAGTTGCTGTTTGTTCTGAGATCCGTACAAAACACATAAACGCAATGTGAGCACCACGTAGAATTTTTTAAAGTCAAACCTCGTCGTACGTAATGTTACCGCTAGGTTTTAAAAGGTTAAAAACGTGAGACGCAACAATGTGAACACAATAATGTTACGCTAGTGTATGTGTTCATTTCCTAACTTGTTTTATACGCATTTTGTCCGTACCGGGCGTAAGAGTCAATTTTGAGTTTTGGGTCCCACATTTCCTGTTGGTCGTCTTAAATTCCATTACAAGATTCAACACCCAGCGATTATTCAATTTGAATACCGCAACGCACGGTGCATTGCATACAGCCGGTGAGCGATCGTCAGCTGAAAAAAAAACGCCTCCGGAAACTACCTAATCATGTGCGACTAGTCCTGGGGACACGGAGGCGGTGGTCCGGTGATTGGCCTCGGTGGTGACGACTGCAGCGTTCCTCCGACCTTCAAACGGTACTACCGCACCAATCAGAGGCCCTGACGGAGGCGTGGACGTTTGCCGATGTTCGCCTCTTCGTGATGTCTGGGTAGGAGTAGGGGGCACGGATCAGTTACAGAATCTACGAAGACTTAAGCGATAATTTATTCGCACAAAGAAACTGATGATGATGATGATGATGATGATGACGACGGCAACGACGACGATACGGTATCTGCAAATAGAGCGCAATAACACAAAGAACTTCACTGGTATACGATGTGATTGTCATGAAGGCCTATACTTTCAGATAACAGCTTACCAAGTTACTCTGAAGAGGGTGTTACGCGCCTTCGAAACGTCGGTAAATATTAACAAAACGACAACGTGTAACATCCCAGACGACTTGAATGTTAAACTGCATTTCTTTGTTGGATTAGATATAAATTTACATAAGCTAGATATGACACTGCAATAGGCCTACGTTTAGGATTAGAAAACCAGGTGTTCAGAGTTTGCTCAGAAACGTACGTTTGTTGGGGAAACATTTTGTGGACCTGTACGTAGCCTTTCTACATAAACAACGCCTTTAACCCTTTAAAGACGAAGCGTTATCTATTTTATACAAGGACTCAGTGCGTACCGCACAGTAAACACTCTCCACTTAGGTTATAAAAACCAATCTCTTGATGTTTTATAAGGCAAAAGTTGCTGTTTGTTCTGAGATCCGTATAAAACACATAAACGCAATGTGGGCACCACGTAGAATTTTTAACGTTAAACCTGGTCGTATGTAAAGTTACCGCTAGGCTTTAAAAGGTTAGGTTAGGTTAGGTCATTTCAAGAACGACTTTACGTAACGCGCTGTAAAACAAAGTGTGAAGTCCGTACATTACGTACTACGTCTGTTACTAATGCGTAATAAGAGAACGGGTCCAGGGCGAGAACTGAACCAAAATCCCCAATTCGTTGGCAGAAATTCTATTACGATAAAAAAACGTAAAGCTGTCCCTGACAACGCCACGAAGGCATATAGGGAGAGGAGAGGTATAGCTCCATTCATTCACAACCTCGGCGCTAGATAAAATTGTGTGGCCAACATGAAGCCCCTGGCCGCTTTAACCGTGGGAAGGAAGCCCCCATTGAACAGGAGGCTGGATGGCCCCTAGTGCTGGCTGCACGTTTTGGAGAAGGGGAACATCTACTGCTCCTGCCGGGATTTGAGATCCGGATCGTCCAGCCCGTAGCCTAGTCACTGTACCAACTACGCCATCCCGGCCCCGTTATTAAATAATAATAATAACAATAAATGAATCACGACAAGATAAATTGCAAGCAGCTGAAAACGAAATGCTCTGAAGGCACTTGCAACCACGAAATCCATTCAGAACAATGCTGGAGAAGGACAGAGACCGACAGGGACCGATCGTGTGAAAAATGAAAAAGTGTTACATAGAGGCAAGGAGGAAAGGAACATCCTACATACAATAAAACTAAGGAAGACTAACTGGATCAGTCACAACTGCCTTCTAAAACATGTTATTGAAGCAAAATAGAGGGAAGTACAGAAGTGACGGAAAGACGAGGAAGAGGACGTAAGCAGCTACTGGGGAAGCTTAAGGAAAAGAGAAAACAATGGAATCTGAAACAGGAAGCACTAGATTGTACTCTCTGGGGAACTCGCCTTGGAAGAGGCTACGAACCTGTCGTAAGAGAGAATACGTGGTGGTGGTGGTGGTGGTGGTGGTGGTGGCGGTGGCGGGGGCGGTGGTGGTTGTGATGTATGTTTTAATGCCACAGCTAAGCATCAGTTTGGGTGTCTATTTTCGTGGACCATAATATTTAGTAACTACAATGGCTCAATAATTAGTCCTTAAGAATGCACCTTGAGTTCGAAAGATGTCGGGCACTACGAAATTCAAATAAACTAATGCATAAATAATAAACAAACATATATAAATAATACATAAAAATACATAAACGACCTTAGTTGTACTGGACGGCTTTTATCTGATACGTAACATAACGGTATGAAGGAAAGTAAAAACTGCTCAGAAAGCAATACGACGCGTGTTCGAAACCATGACCCATGGCGGGCTTTAGAATTAGCTGTATGGATCAAAGCTCCATAACCACAAACGCGGATAGCTTATTGACACAAGCGACGTGGCAAGCTAGAAATGCAAATTATGTAGTGGTTGGAGGAATAGTTAGTTACAATGCACATTTCTATTTCTATATAACCTACTACAATTTAATAAAACTGCCGTACAGCCGACAACTGACATAGAACTAGTTTTACACACAAACATTAATTGAAATATACATTACATACGCCCGCGATTGCTGCTCATCATGTGGTACCAGAAGAAGAGACAAATCTGACACAGGAAAACTGTAGCAACTTCTGTCGTAAGCTTAAAATGCGACAACAGGTAATCATCTTGCATTCTGTATACGCACGTAGATAACGCATGCAACACTGCAGCAGAACGCCACAGTAAGCTGTGAAATCTTCAACACTCCTTCGTTACGAAACAAGACGTAGACCCAGCTTTCCATATTTACCATACGTAACACGAAAGTGCAATTACCGCTATTACTCTACCTGTTACAAAAACACAGACCCCCAAGAAAAAAACACTTTCTAGCTATTTTGTGCAGATATAACGTATTTCTTGTGACTATACAACAGACGGATTCGTTGTTACTTCTATTATCTAACTACCTTTGGTCAGTTTCCTAAGTCGTATTTTAATGTCAGAAATTACAGGACGATTATGAAAGAGTTGGGGAAAAAACATGGTCGTCGCCTGTCTCCTAATACGTGGGAAAGTAAATGATTAACGGCAAGTTTACCTCAAAAGTTATGTTGACAGCACTAAGCTCGATAGCTTACGTGAGTAATGAGTAATTTTGTTCAAAGACGTGTCTAGGTTTTGCATGATCAATCCGCAAGCGGGAGCCCCTGGGATACTGCGGAGGTGGGGTCTCATAGACTACAAAAGTATTACATTCTTAACCAATACTGCTAATATCCACATTTCGTAGTTACCTGTAGGCATACTATATTCCTCTGACTCTGCGTCTTCCCCTTATTTACCCCTCGCAGAATATACCCATTTTCTGTAACTTCCCCCCTTTTTCCAAGCCTATCACATGATACCAAACAACCAACTCCAAGGAACAGAGTCCTTGAGAATCTAAGAGGTCCTGAGCCAACAAGAAATTCCGCCCAATTTACAGAACCCAAAGGTCCACTGTCATAGTAACAACATCCCGCGAACTGTCCCAATGCTGTCCACACCCTCCAATCCCGTTTCCTTAGGATCAATTCCAACATTATTCTCCCATCAACGTCTAGGACTTTCGAGTGGTATCCTTATTTCAGGATTCCTAACCAGAACCCTGTAAGTGTTCTCCTCGTGCCAATGCGTTTTACATACCCTGCCAATCTCCAACCCCCCCTCCCCCCGAATTGATCACCCAGACAGCGAGTATATACGCCAAATCAGTCGCCATACACTATGTTCGCATTTCCACATCTATCCGCTCTACTTCAAATAACACCTGATGCCATAAATACAGTGTTTATATTACAAGTTCTTCGCCGCTCGTAAAGAAGCTAGCGGATATGGCCATTAAGAATCGCCCGCCGACTTGTATCCAGTTTACATTCATTTTCTTTTTAGAGGCGATAATAATATGGCCTCTTCACACCGATGCTCCATTGATATGAATGCACGAAGAACAATGACCTGTGATCCAATTTTTGTGGCCAGGAGGCGTGAAATTAGTAAAACCTGCGGAAGGATGACGGTTCGGCACGACAACGAGCATGAGACAAAGAAAAGCTTACGAATGTGTGGAAGTTAGTCGCCGGATCCTCACCGCGGAGGCCCGGTTTCGATAACAAGCGAGTCCATGTGTGATTTGTGCTGTGAAAAGTGGGACTGGGGCAGGTTCTTCTCGAGTACTTCAGTTACTCCCTGCCAGCGTCATTCCACCAATGATCCGTACTCACATTTCATTCGTCTGCCATCAACGCTACATACTATTCGCAGCTCACAGCGTCGTTAAGTACCCCCCCCCCCCCTTCAAAGAAGAGACAAGTGACGTTGATGACTCTTCAGAATGAGTATCGACTGTAAATGTGTTAGAGATCGATACGGGAATTCGAGAGAATCGAAGAATCGACATTCACCAAACTGCATCCCAAATAAGCATCATGAAGTGACAGATTCTGTGCAAGAATGACTTAGGTTCCAACCTGAAACAACATTATGCTGGAATCACAAGATCTGGAGCACGGTGGACCTAATGCGTTAAAAAACAGCGCCATCATGTACAAAAATAGTAAATATTCTAACCACGGCGTGGTTAATTTTCAAGACTTCCTGTAATATTGTGCCTTCCAATTGTATTTTACCTAGGAACTATTCCAGGCTCATGCCTAGAACGGTTGAAAAAAATAAAGAAAAATCTTCACGTTTTAAAGCCTACTGGTTACTGCATACACCAGCAGGTTTCACATTCAGAAACTGCACACTCTGCCCACAGTGTATTTATGTGTTTTGTATTTATCTCAGAACAAAGAGCGATTTTTGCCCCACATAACATAAACTGGCTCGTTTTTATAACCGAGATGAAAACGGTCTGCTGAGCGATACGAAATGGGTCTTTAAAAAAAGTTTACGCTTCGTCTTTAAAGGGTTAAAGAAGACAATCGGTCTCCTCACTGAGATTTAAACCAGGGACCACCCCAATTCGAAGAAGAAAGCCTTCCATACTGTGCTTACTGGTACACAGTATTTACAGACAGCAACGATGTTCGGCTTGATCGGCAATTTCTACTTGCATGTAAACCTCCGAAGCATGACATTCATGTAAATAAGTTCAGTTTCTACGCAGAGAAAACATTTTCTCTGAATCAGAAATATCAATCGGTTGTGTTACTTACGGGAACAATAGCCGTTTATCCTGAGAATAATACGTAACACATAAATACAAAAGCAATTCAAATCAAAACCGGGAAAAATCATATAGTGTGACTTATTGCAAAAATAAATACAGTACGATGACAATCTTCAGCGTAGTCCCCACCACGTTCTACACACATCCTGCAACGTTCCACTAAGACACAAATTCCTCGGCAGAAGAAGTCTTTTGGTTGCTATGACAGTCACGAACCGCCTCCTTTACCCCCTCGCCCGATCTGAAGTGACGCCCACGTAGAGCGTCTTTAGGGGCCAAAAGAGGTGAAAATCGCTGGATGCAAAAATTTGTGACTATGGCGGATGGAGTAACACCTCCAATTTTAAATACTGAGTCTGTTTCCCGGTATGACGGGCTGCATGAGCTCGGGCGCTGTCCGTTGCACACAAACCCCAGAAGGCTGCAAGATACAAGTACAGCGGTTTCTTCGAATTGCTGGCTTAAGCTGATTCCAAGGCATGCCACTGTATCTTTCACTCTTCTTTGTCTTTGCTCCAAGCAGCTGTCAAGAATCAAGTCATCACAGGCTGTCGCATGTTACGAATTGTATACAATTTTCCGGCTTTCATTTGAATGACCTTTGTACATCGTATCGGCACATTGCATATTTCAATGTTCAAACAGGCGGTACATCGTACAGCTGCTACCGTGCTTTAATGGGTTAACACTTCAGGCTACATGTCAAACGTAAACTTGTCCCTGTCCACGCCACAAAGGCATATACATAGTGGGAGAAGAGGTAGAGCTCCACTCATTCTTAACCTCAGCATTAGGTCGGGGTCAATATCCAATTTCTCGCCCCGGCCTCTTTACCCCCGGTCATGCCCGTACGGGGGTTTCGAAATTCCTGCAGTTTGTCTACTCCATGTTTCACGTCACTGCAGTTCGTCAATATGGCTTGCCCAGACCGGAGGAGATAAGGATGCTACGAGGAAACGCAAGCTTATCAAATGCAGACTGCATGACAGATAAAAGCTGAATTGGTGTTTTCTAATCAGAAGCTGCTGTCTTCGTGCACAATCGGTTCATGAACACAAAATACGCTGTACCTGATACACCTATGTGCTATCCTACGGGACAGCATTTAGAATATACAGTTCTCCCGTGCGTCGAGCGTTGTATCAACTGATGAGGTCACATACAGTCGAAAGGGAAGTGACAGGTAAAGGTGGATTAACCCTGTTAGTACACACGGCACCATGAAAGCGTACAGCTGGTAGCAGATCTTCAGACGTTCGTAACTTTGGTATGACAGAGGTGGACTGTCAGTTTTATGCGCTGATCACTGGGCCCACCGAACACATGGAATTCGAAACCGTCTGGCCATGGCTACGAACACAAAAATTCCCGCCCTTTCCGGAAATCGAAAGTTGGTCCGAAATATGTCAAGACGACTAAGAACGGTGAGCTGGAAGAACGTGTGAGGAAACTTTCTGGCAATGCATTCAGAATCTGCTGCGGTGATGAATCGAACAGAGAATCTGTCGAGTTGGAACGAAGGTTAAACCATTACACTGCGACATTCAATCAAATAAACCAGAAATTTCGATCATGATGTTCATCTTGAGTGTGTACAGCCACATTTCATATCTTAACCCAGTTTCCGTTTGCGATAATAAGACAAAACTTATCAACAAAATCCACCACCATATTCCACACCTCTCGATGGTCAAACGGAGGACGTTAACTAGTGCAGTATAGCGAATTATGTATATCGTATTAAATGGCCCGTCACATTTCCTAATATATGCAAAGTAAGATAAAAATTTCACAAATTACAGTATATTGTATTAACCTAAATGCATATAAATTACGCTGGCAGACTTTTTCCACAGCAAGATGGTCGTAAAAATTGCTGGCAGTAGCTTTTCATTACTTATGACAACCTGGACGTTTTGCATTATAAATGAAAGTTATTATGCTACACCAGCGATACGCCCTATACAATGTCTGAAACGAAAGAATATTGACAGATATACAGAGTGGCGCCGTCACTTGACACTAGACACTGCAGTTAAACATCGAATGTCAAATGACTTTTGTACTACTCTGTAATATAACAGGCTTCCCAAACACAATCGCCACCGACAACTAAATGTTTTTGTACAGATATTGCAATGTGCACTGGTGCGATGAACTGCTTTGTGATAATCCGTGACAATATGCACCCTCGGGCGAGCCTCTAGCTGAAATGTTCCAACAAACCTGCAGTGATTTTACTGTCTACAAAAGGGCTAACACAGCAACCAATAGGTTTGGTACCGGGACAAATAAAGGACACTGCCCACACTAAGTTCTCTGTCCAGGTTCACGGTACCGGGACAAATAAAGGACACTGCCCACACTAAGTTCTCTGTCCAGGTTCACAGAACTGTCTGTCAAATGGCGTAAAAGAATTGCGCTTTAGGGGATCTGTTATGTACATCATCCCCACAGCCAAACGCATGCTTGTAGGCCTACATTTTACATTTAACAAACAGCTGTTCGACGACTGAAGAACACAGCGGAATACGCTTAACCCGTGTCAGATTGGACCAGGGTGCTACACGCTTACAGGAACCGCCTCCTTCAGTACAATTGGCTGGTCGAGTGACATTCAAATCGGGTACTTCGCTACCAAAAATCAGAAGATAAATACATCTAATGCCTCGGGTCTCAGCCGTTGTTTAGACATGGTCTACACAGTAAAGGTCTAGGCTACGAAATGGACGATCCAAGACCATAATTCCGGTAAGGGCACGAAATTCTTCGCATTCCAAAACGTCCACACCGCCTCAGAGACCCATCCTGCTTCTTATTCAATGGGTACCGAGGGCTCTTCCTCAGGACGTGAGACTGACCACTATCCTCCACGTTCTGCCGAGGTCAAGAACGAGTAGAACGATATCTCCACTCACCCACACGCCTTAACGGTGCGCACAGGGATGACCCTACATTATTACACAATAAAACGCATCCCTGCATCTAAGCAGAACGCCATTAACGCGTGCAGGGTAGACAAAATAAAGGCCCAAACATTCTTATAAACTCAGCTATACAGGAGTGTGACTAGCCTCCCGCTCCGGCTGCTTTACCCCAAGGGTAAGCCTCGATTATTCATTACACAGTAGGCTGGTTGGGCCCCACAGCCGATGTAGACGTCGAGGCGGTACAGAGGCATATGCGTGACGTTCACAATTCCCTTCCAAACACATATCTTTAATGAGCTGCGATCAATTGTAGAAAATACCTCGACGTATAATGCTAGTGTATGGCGTGATGCTCTGACACACGGTATCTTTACCTTTACCAAAAAACATATAATAAATTCAGATTACATAATGATCTTAAATGTGTAATTTGGGGTTCATTTAAATTATACTGAACTACGAAGGTATTTCCGTCTGCTATCGTTTTCACGCGGATTTCTCATTCGAAAGCCTGAAAATAAGAAGACGTGGACTCCACTTCAGCATGCACATCAGCCATCCGTTCAAAGAGTAAAACTGCCCACAGGAATGCAGGTGCATGTGGTCGAACCATGCTGTGGCATTTCCTGTCGCTGTTCCTTGGAAAGTTAAAAACTTAATACTACCGGCTTCATCTAACCCAACATACTTGTTTCGCCTTTCTTTCCTTCCAGCGACAGTTTCTGCGACAAACATATGTCGATTTCAAACAACAAACATACACACGCACACCGGTAAACAAACTAGACTAAGAAAACTGGTGGGGACGAGTATACATTCCAAGAACATGTACGTCAAATTAACGTGTTCATTAATTTCATTCATTGTTCAGTTTTTGGGTGGGTTGGCAAAATTGCCAAAAGCGACCATTAGCTTCACCACGTCTGTCCGTCCGTCCGTCCGCATGGAACAACTCGACACCTGGCAATAAAATCCAAGTTTCATTAAAACATGCAATAATAACGGGTATTTTACAAGAAGACCTATGTAGATTTATGACGATATCTCGCTTAATTCTTCTTACAATGAGTAATGTTTCAGACAAAATTGTAGAGAAAATCATAACACATTTTATGTTCAATACTTTATTTTGAAAAATTTCACCGTTTGTGAGATAATGTGGAATGGTATGGTAGAACCGGAGAGGCCACAGATGACAATGTACTCGTGATAGGGCGCAGAAAAGACGCGATTTGCATGCCGGATAACTAAGGCACGAATACAGACACACACAGTCATAGCATTTAACACTCATTATTGTTACGAAATATTTTTCAGCTCGACAACAGTGCAGAAGGAACCTACTGTTGTATTTTCTTGGCAACACTGAACCCTTTTATAGCGTTGACAGCTACGCTTATGCCAACAATTAGAAGGGAACATACCGTTGCTCTACCATGGCAGCAATGGTTACGCGCAACGCGCAATCATGTAACTTTGTACGTACATTATCTACCCTGTTTTAATTTCTTCATTAAGACCAGACACCGTAATACAAAAATTATTAGCCTGTTATTTCAGTCTTAGGTCTAAACTTTCCACCTCAAGTGGACTACCAACAACAAATTGTTAGATTCCTATTTGGCTAAACTACGAGAACTTCCCTGCTTAGAGATATGAATACATGGTCATCAAAAGAAAGACAGTCGCCATATTTGTCCTTCCATGTCAATATGGCCGTAACGAGATTAGGATCAGACACATATCAAACATATTCACTCCTTTATTCATTCAGTTGTCTTACGACAGGTCCGGAGTCTCTTCTTAAGGGAGCTGTCCACAGAGTGCGATCTAGTGCTTCTTCGTCTTTCGATTTCCAGTAGCCTCGCTTTTCTTTAAGGTCATCCAGTAGCCGCTTACGTCTTCTTCCTCACTTTTCCGTCACTTCTATCCCTCCCTCTATCAGCGTGTTTTAAAAGGCAGTTCCTACGCAAGATGTAACCAATCCTGTTAGCCTTTCTTCTTTTTATTGTTTGTAAGATATTCCTCTCCTTGACTCTCTATAATAGTTCCTCATTTCTCACACGATCGGTCCAACTGATCTTCTCCAGCCTTCTCCAACACCACATTTCAAAACTTTCCTGGTATTTCTGATCTACTTTCCGAAGTGTCCAAGTTTCAGCAACATACACAGCTATACTCCAAATGTAGCACTTTACTAGTTACTTGCTTTAAGTCCAATTTGCTCGTGAAAAGTCTTCTTCTTGCTGAATGCGCTTTCGGCATGGCAATCCTGGATTTAACTTCACGTGTATACCTTCCACCATTTGTTATCAGGCTACCCAAATAGTTGACTATTCCACACTCTCCGGCTGTTTATGATCTGTCATAATGCATATTGGGGATGGTTCCCTTGAGATTCTCATCACCTGACTTTTTTCCCACATTCAAGCAGAACTTATTTAAATCAGGCTGAGTACTGTAAGCCCACGATGTTTTCTTAAAACAGTATGGAGAGTTCAAATGTCTTGCTATTGATCCATGTTGTGCACCAGAATTTTGACATTCTGAAGTCTTGAAGTACATACGGGTAACTTAACCGGGAAGGGAACTAGAAGTCTGAATAAAAGGCCACTAAGTCTTAGAAAAACAGGATACAGGAATAAAGTTCTACTTCGTGAGGAACTGGAAACCGTCTGCTGGCCAGCTACTCCAAACGATCAATGGCCAACGCGCAAAGAATGTGAAAACAATAAATACAGAGTGAGTCCCGTAGTGTGAGTTCTGAATTTCATTAACTCTATAATGACTTTGTTAGTTCCCGTTATTTTCTTGCCTCTTTCGGCTCCATTCTTTAATTTTGCATTGCGCTACCAGTGACTGGTCGGGATGCTGTACTGAACGGAAGACACGATAAAAACATCGCATTAGAAACGTTCGTGGGAGACAGTTAATTCTGAACGATGTTGTTACACAAAGGAACGCGAATGATGTAACACGCGCAGGCATAGAACTGCACATACGACTATAATTTACATAAAAGGTAAAGTCTGCGTGTTTATTTCAGGACCACGGCACTGAAATGCATCGCAGAGCGGAGTTACAGCCCCCACGCATTCTTACCATCAGCACTATATGCAGACACGCAGAGACCTTAGCGCAGCGCACGCGTTACCCACTGCACAGGCGGCTGCGTAGGCGCTGAGAAATCAAACCACACTTCCCGGGTTGTCCAGCCAATTGCCAATTTACTGTACTGACTGGGCTGTCCTCGCTCCCGTATTATTGACATGTCCTTAGCAAGAGTTTATACAGCTCAAACAATCGACATTTCAAGCATAAACTATGGCATTTACATTAACATTTGTGACAGACATCAGCACGGAGATGCCACCTACTGCAACGTAGAAAAATGCATAATTCAGCTAGAAATATGGATGCCGCCTATTCACGGGGGATGATGTGTCCTTAAAGCATGCCGTACATGAAGACCGCGTGTCGGGGGTCCAGAGACTGGTCACACTGACAGAGCCTTCTATGCAAATACACGTTAAGTACTCAGTTCTAACAAATATACGTTTAAACACGCCACCCGTGGTGTAGGTACGGCTCCCGCAGACACCGCGACGAGGAGTCCGCGTCGGTCAGCCAGGCCCCAGTTTGTTGCGGTTTCTTTCAGACTGGACTCCCTTCTTCCGGGCAGGATTCTTGTTACGAGATCTAGGGGTAACAATGCTAGCGATTATAGGAGGCCCCGGATTATCGAGTCGCGGAATGGCCCTCGATTAACGTGTCGCAGCGGGTCCCAGACCGGTTTTCTACGCCACTGCACGCAGTACATTTATAGGCACTGTTCACTCAGGAAATAGTGACGGGAAACCACCGAAAGAGAATAATCTCTACCACTTTTCGTACAATGGGTACAATAATCCGTAAGCGTTACTAAGAACGATGATAACGGTAGTACATAACGGTAAATACAGTGGTTACACGAAAGCGTGTCTCCACGTTATGACAAAATGCGATGAAATGTCGCAATTCCTAGTTCGGAACCTCCTGCAATATAATGCTGTTGTTTGAACTTCAGCTTTGCAGCAAAAAATTACAAATCAGAAAACTAGAACCTATTAGAGTAATTTTAAATTCAACTGCCGGCTATTGCCGAACTGTCTAGCAACAAAATACGCTGCATTATATGACCATGGGTAGGGGCCATATGAAATAAATGTGGTTCTAATACATTCCGTGGTCACGCCGTCAACAGTATATAAACACGCCAATTAATTTGTGAATTTATACCTTTCTTATTTTTACGAACACCACGGGAAGCCGATCCCGGTAGCCGCGCGGCCTAAGGCATAGGTGGCCACACTTTTGGACTTAAGTGATCTACTCTAGACAGAAAGTATTTCGCGATCTACCACAGTACATAATGTATTGATATTCGGTCAACTTGGCAAAGGAATGTAAAATACCGTTGTACCACAAAGTACAATTGTTTCGTTTATTAAAAACTGATCTTTTCAAACTAAAACAATTTACCATAATTAAAAGGTGTTTTTCATTAACCTTCCTATCGCGAAGTTGATGCGTGATACTGTATATCTTACGATAATTTACTGAAAAGGGGTTCATGATTTTACATGTCCACCGGTCAGTCGGGTTCAGTATCTTGATTTATCTTCATCTGGAAGAAGGGCTTCTTCGCAGAGGTAGGCTGATCCGAAAAACGCTGTCAAATGAAGCGCTCCTGACTGTACTGAGGCGACAAATAAATTTTGATAAAGACCAAAATGCGGCCACGATCAGCAAACAACTAGCCCGATCGACTGGTAGGTCGCGATCGACTGTTTGGTCACCTCTACTCTAAGGCGTAAGTCTGCGGTCGCTCGCTTGCTGGGATTGCGGGTTCGAATCCCTCCGGAGGCAGGGCTGTCTTGTCTCTTGTCGATGTTGTGTGTTGTCAGGTAGGGGGTCCCTGCGACGGGCCGATCCCTTGTCCACAGGAGTCGTACCGTGTGTATGTGTGTGTGTCACCGAGTGTGATCAAGTGCAACAATAACCCCCTACACCTACCATGATTAGGTAGAAGACGTCAGACTAAAAATGAAAGAATACCAAGGGAAAGACATTTCTACACAGACTACACAACCAACAAGAGTGAGTAACCAGACAGCGCTTACGCAGCGTCACGTAAAGAAAATCCTGTGGTAATATCGACGTACAGCTCCTACCATAAGACTGTTCTCGAGGCTATTAGTTTGTTTCAAGCATTACTCACCTGTCGGGGCACGAAAGAATGATGTCAGTCTATTTGTTCCTTCACACGTTTATCAAACTCGTCACAATAAACAGCACTTGGCCTTAGTCTAACACTGCTCCTCGTTATTCTAATTCACACGCTGCAAATTGATTGCACACAAGAAACAATCGAAACCAATATTCAGAAATCCACAGGGAGGCACTTACGAAACGATGAATAACACTTTGAATTAATCCCTGCACCAAGTTACGTCCAACTCCATCCACCGAGCGCCTCGTTTCCTGCACTCGCTAGAACAGGATAAAGTCTACGTCACCTGCGGCACAGCACACTCACACGCCAAAAAAGCAACAAACATTCGCGAGAAACAAAAATTTCGCGGCATCATTACAAACGCTTGATATAACGAATGCAATGTTAAAGCCTTCCATGAATTATGGAGACGTAAAAATATTGCCAGAGAAACAGAGTGACCTCTTTTGGTTATATGATAAGTGTCTGAAATAAATTCAGAGTTCCAGGCAGTATAAATATAAACACGGAAACGCGAAATTCAAACTGCAAAAATGGATATCAACTGCTCGCGGCTCGCTCGGCTGGTCTTGCGGCTCGCCTGTCACCTTGTGAAGGTTGCGTGGCGTCCAGGCAGCAAGCCCGTTCGCTCCCTTCCACTCGCTCATTGGGCAACGTTGCCTGCCTTGCTTTCTAACATACTACCGGTTCAGACAACGTTTACTCCATCCGAAAGTAGTGCCGTCTGTCATACTGCAGGCTACACCACCCCCTCTTCTCGGGCAGGACGAGGTAAATAGGAGAAGAAATTGCTTTAAAACAGTAAACCATTAATGACTCAGTTCCTGAACTTTGTAAGTTACGCGATTTTTTTTGGCTACCACAAATACTAGTGAATCATCACTGCAGTTTGGTTGCTCAACGCAACCGTCTGAATCACCAATAACTACATACATACTGCCCCTTAGCACCAGAACCGGAGGATGTAAATGCTGTCAACAATGCGACTGGCTACTGACTGGATGAAACACTGGCGAACGGCTCCCGGAGACACGAATTTGAGAGTTTTGTATATGTTTTTGATGGGGTGCAGTTGGGGTCTCCGTTATTCTGGGATGTGACGCCGCATCATTGGGTGATGGTGCCCGACGTTTCGAGACATCATAGTGGTCTCATCTTCAAGGGCCGAAATGGGGATGAGACTACCTTGTCTCGAAACATAGTGCACAAAGCAGCAAGTAAAATTTGGCGGATGCATTACAGTATTGAGTGATTTATTACACGCCTATATTGCATGTTTTGGGATTTGCAAAGTAACACTGTGCTCCCTTCTGTTGATGGCCATAAGTGATACATGGGAAAGCCGGATAAGCATGTCACTAAGAGGTTTCCGAAGGAGGTGTCTACAAGTAGCAGGAGCCGTACTTCGACATTTGCTCAAAACCAAGAGATCTAGCAATGGCGGTCTCCTCCCCAGCTGTTGCGTATAACGATACTGAATCTGAATTTCAGTTCATTGACTGAGTTACTTCATTAAAGTAAACAGACCTGTCCTGGCGAAACACCGGCTTCTTGCTAAAGACAGACTCCTTACGTACGAACACCAACACAGCGCCACCCTCACTTAGCGCCCATAACAAACCGTGAAGATACGTATATTACCTATTATATAGTATTTCGATTTAGCGCCAAAACTTGCGGTAAAAAAACTGTGGCTCTACAACAGGGTTTGCCTGTATCTACCCATTTCCACTGGTCTACTACTACTACTACTACTACTACTACTACTACCACCACCACCACCACCACCACCACCACCACCATTTATATTAGTATTATTATTGTTGTTGCTGTTGCCATAACAACGTTCATTCTTCTCTCCAACAATGTTTCTGGTTTTCTATTTCCATTCTCAATAGCCTCCAATGGCGGCTCTAACTTACTGACTTTATTATCCCACCCACACTCAGTTTCAATATTTTCGAATGCTTTTCTTCTAACTCCGTTACATTTGTACACTTGACTTATTTCTCACAGGCTAAATCCTGTCATAATCAACCATTTACTAAGCAAAAATTTCTATTCCCAATTTCTCGTTTCAGAACGTTTTAAAAATCGATCACATAACCGCACTTCGTACACAGTCACTTTAATACGATCACTGGGAAGACAAGTGACTATTTGTATTATGTTTGCCCAACACCTTCAACTGCCGCCGTTGGCGCTGATTTACTCACGACACACTTCGAGTTCTTAATATGTTTGATATAGTCACTAAGTCTGGATAATTAGATGATGTAAAGTATATTAATTCAGCCCCTTTTGTAAACATTTTCAAATCTTCCAAATATAAATGTACACGACTGTAGCTGCGTGTGCTTACACGAGGGTCTCCTGATTAAGGCCATTTTCAGTCTAAACACGTTAGCGGTGTAATTCGTACACCCATAACGTACGTATTTGAGGTAAATGCCATACTCTGGTTGTTGTAACTTCCAATGATAGCCAAGTACATTAACTTAGCCCTCGGGGAATTCGAATTTGCTGGACAGACATAAATAATGTCCAAATGTGATAAATTCACTTGCAGCATAAGAAGCACATGTAACTGGCCTCCGTCATTTAATGGGGCGATTTATTACTACAGTTGTTTTATGGCCTTCATATAATTTTGAATAATCACTTTCAGTAACCATTAGTAAAGATACCCTTCCTTTGCCAGATTTTCTTAAAATAAACCGTTCTGAATCAATATCTTATACTGGTACACGTCTACGTATGACTTACTGACCCTCGTAAATGTGTGTACATTTACTCACAATTATTAAATAGCTTTTACAGCTTTTATAATTAGCATAAGCAATAAGACCTCTTCACCATCAAATGACAAACCGTGCACTGTAACACACAAGTACTGAATTGCAAAATATGAGGTTATCACAGCGGTGGTGTTGAAGATGCAGGTCTTCAGGTGTGACGCCGCGTTGACCAATAAACGAACAGTTGCACCCCAGAGGACTTAAATCTTCAAACACTGAACTGCTCTTCCTTATCATTAAATTCCGGTTCTAAAAACGAAAGGCTGTGACATCAAACATATTTCACATTATCTTCCTCTGTGGCGCCACATCGTGATAAGAATTACAGATATCAAACAGTTCGTTCTATACATTATACAGCACATTTTTCCTAGCGATGAAACGTCGTGCACATGAGTCACTTTTAGTTACAATGTATACCGTCTCCTAGCAAGCACTACAGAGACAGACCAGGAAACAGACAGCTGGCATTACTTTATATTACAGCTAGGAAATAATTACTGTAAATGCCCGTTAACAGAAAACATTAAGCACAGTCGAAGATCATAAGAACACTGCAAGTTTCACTAAACAGTGCAGGAATTTTTCCTTGTGTAGTGAGAAAGCCTTTGCAGAATTATTGTAAGAAATATTCATGAGATAATCAGTGATGTGTATGGCAGGTACAGATGCGATTAGCGGGCATTATCCTCTTTTAGCACAGGTCACGTAACACAATGCTACCAGTACCACACAGTGCGACATCGTACGATAAATACAGTTCACACATCACAAACAACATGTGACACACAGTCGGTTAAACTTGGGCATTCCGCAACAGGCCTACAGCGGCAATTCTTCAACAACCGCGTCGGTTACATTCCTAAAGAATCCGTGATGATGATGATGATTGCGTGCAGGGACACCTTAGGTTTTATCCAGACATGCAGCCAACTGCAATGGCAATCTATGAGCCAGAAAACCGGTTTACCGTGCCATTACAGCCATGCTCCCAGCAAATGCGCGATTCTTGATCCGGAAGTCATCGCTTTTATTCTGCGTGTCCGTATTGCGCTACAGGCGAATTCGGTCCAGAGGTTCCCGTTTTCCGTGTTTATGCATTTCGTTTCTTTACGTCTGGTAAGACTGCTTTGACGGCTGATCCGTCCTCCACCAAGACTCCTACCTATGCTGTGCAATACAAAAACAAGAAACGCATACACACATCCATGCCCCAACCCGAATTCGAACACACGATTCCGAAGTTCGAGCTGTAGACGACAGTAGCCTGCACGCCTTAGAATGGGATGCCACTGAGATCGGTCTTTTCGTGTACAAATTCAAAAAAAAACACTATACACATAAAACAAAAGCGTCAGTTGGTAAAACTGTTGCAATCCCAAAACAGCGCACAGTTCCCCGCGAACTGCGAGGGCTGTTTTTTATTTATTTCCGTAGGCTACAGTCAGTTCCGCTATTACGCATGTTTCGTTAACGCGAATTGGCTATAACACGGCTGAAGAACAGGTGAACGGCGTTCGTATAACGCGTACTTTCGCGTATGCGCGTTGGCTATTACGCGACTTATGCTGCGACAAGTCTAAAAAGAATCTGGACTGCTTGACTCTTGAAGATGGGGCCCACAGGCTGTCCCGAAACATCGGTAAATAACTACCAATCAAGGCCACGTAACATCCCAGAAGAACGCAGATCTCATTTACACCACGGCAAAAGCCTGAAATCCGCAGTTCGTATGTATACAAACGCCGATCTGGAAGAGACGCTTAATTCCACAAGTTAGTACACCACTGATCATCAGTCAGTAATAATGACGGCGTTCTTCACTCGAAGGGACTACACGTTGCCCTTAACACCCCTGCTTCGTGTTCACGAGTTCGATAGTTTGATTCTCTGCTAAGAGGCAGCTAGTTTGACTTACACCTTGTTGTTTGCGTTGTTATACATAAATCCTGCGATTAGTACTTTCAAGAACTGATTCCTCGCGAATCTTTCCCAGTTCCACCACCATAATCGTCCTCCCAGCGCCCGTAATAAAACTTGGGCTGTTCAAACAGCACGTACAAGAAAAAACGGAAATAAACAAAATAAAGCTGCCCCTGTGCGCACCATGACGACATACGAACTCCATTCGCTGCGTACTAAACAGAGGTGGATGATTTGCTTCACGCCCCTGTCGCTGTATCGCCGGGTAAAGGACCCCTGGACAGCTACTTGATAGGAGGCTGGGTGGGCACCCGAACCGGTCTGGACTTGTCGTTCGTCCAGCCCGCATGAACTGCTTGAACAATGTTTTCTTACGAATGGACACTCACAACTTGTTACGTCACGCTGCACCCATTCTTCCCCGCACGCAGCCACTGAATAAGCAACAAATATGCCCAAGACAAAGCTAATTATTTAAGATCCTCAGCTTCATGGGCTTTCTGCATCGTCTAATACAGTATTTCCCAACCGCCCCCCCCCCCCGCGGAGGAACACGTAAAATAATATTTCATATTCTGAGGAACCCTTACCTATGTAAAAGTTTACGGGACAGAAAACAAATAGGCAGTTGGCAGCATCAATTCACATTCAATACTAAGAGCCATATAAAAGATAAGAGATATACGAAAACCGAAGACCGGCATAACACGAATCCTCATATTTTCGACATAAAATGCACACCAAATAACCATCAGATCCATACAAAATACGCATCTACGCCTGGAATCCAATTTTACATAGATCATCGAAAAATTTTAACCTACTCTGTAAATATCTTAGCGTCACTAATACATTTATTATTGCGACCCACATGAAAGTTCCACGCTGTCAGCTACGAAATGACTAATACTGTAAACGTGTGGGATCCCACACAGTAGTAATTTGGGCTATACGCGGTGAATCCATATGTGTTACATTTTTACCTTGTTTTTAAAATATTGTACTGATGGCTCGATGATGGCCTTTTAAGACCAGAATATGTAGCTGTGTTGGACGGCATATGAAAATAACGAAACATTTGTCTAGTATATTAAACGTACAGTTAATACAACACAACAGTTCGCGGACAGGATCGGTCCTCGTGTTCAGGCTTGTCTGCAAAATATTATACCACCACGGAGTCGCTTACATTACTCTTTAACACAAAACCAAATACATGAACACGCTGTGCTCTTAAAAGCAGCGACATAGCAAATCTCATTAAACACTAACAACTGATCTTAGCAATGCTCACTGTAAATATCTTTTTTCCAGTAGGATAGTGACATGTATTCAGCGTTGAATTGTAGAATAATTACGAATGATGAAATGGTAACGACGAGAATGAAAGACTAATGGCACAGATACGCACGCAACGTACCGCAAAAACAGCAAGCATTATGACCACCGTGACAAAATAGTATTTACCTGTCATGGACAGCCCTGCCCTTGTTAGGACGAGCTCAGCTTAGTTTCCTGTCGACTGAAAGCAAAAAGCGTTTCTTTACAACAAAGCACACATTGGAAATTCTTGTAAAGGACATGACGTATGTGAAATGCACAGCAGCAAGACGGTCTTGCAGCAGCAGAACCTGCCTGCAGTGCAATCCGCACCTGCAAGCAGTTAACAGGACAGGTGCCCGGTACGCCTGTCTCTTGCTACTACTGTACCTTCTTACAGAAGACACATACACACAGACTTGGGCTTTCTGCCAACGAAAAACGTGTCTGCTACACTAACCGGGCAAAGCACTATTTCTAGATCTTAGAAATGCACAGAGGCATTTGTTGCAGGCGGCTTAGTTAATTCTTCTACAGCTCTCACCCAGACTGCATTACGTCTCCGTTATCGCGTCACTTCCATCTGCAATATATGCAGCTGATTCAATGGACCTAATGCACCTTCAGAAGCGCCAAGGGACAATACTGCAACTTTGTTTGCATGTAGAATACAAACTTTAAAGCTCACCACAATGTATTTCCTAACGTTTTGAAACTGCTTTTCTCCAGACGAAAACAAACCAAAACATTTCACTCAATATAGCCCCAAGGATTTTTAAAGCTAAATTTAAAAGTTGATACAAGTAAAAAAGAAAAAATCAACTTCCCTGTTATAAGTAATTTATTCAGTGACGCATCAAAAGGTCTTAAGGCCTATTAGCGTACCTAAAAATTACGCCGTATAATTTCCTTGTTTAACCAAATGAAGACTTAAAAAGCAACACGACAGTATTTTTTCTCCAACGTTACCAAACATCCCAAAAAGCACAGCTTTCTTTAAAAATTCCCAGGTTTCGTCCGTGTGTGTCACTGGTAACACTACTGTTAATATTATAATGGAGTATGGAACAATGGCGGAATTATACTACTAACAAAGGAAAAAACCGAAGTACTCAGAGACAAACCTCTCATTTCCACTTGGTCCACTACGAATCCCACATGGAGTGGCCTCGTATAGAACTTAGGCCTCCGCGGTGACAGGTCGGTGACTAACCGACGTCCTATCAACTAGTCAGGTTCCAGAGAAGCAAAAATATCTTGTAAGATGGTCATGAATAATGATCGGTAAGGATGTGGAAAGAGTACACCGTGGCCTGTACCACAGCGGCTTCGCCTGAAGGGCCTCAGGAAGACCAGCAACACCCTCATCAGGATAGCCAGTATAGGCCTAGTACGGGAATCGCATTTTACCAAAATGCAAGCCATACGCCGTGCCAGTGCGACGACCCGCTCAGCATATCTCCATTTTATCACTGTATTTTGTGGGAGCCCTTGCAGGATGCGAACGTTCCACATACCAGAGGTCACTAGAGACGTAGGCAGAACTGCTGTTTGGTGGCTCGATTCAGTATAAGATCCGAAGGAAATGGGCGTTAGAAATTGGAGACAAAAGTCTCAGAAACGGGACCAACTGAGGAAAATTGCAGAAAAAGAAAATTTCGTGGCGGAATGTATCGCCAGCAGATGATAAAGACCTCAAGATTGCCCAAGAACCAAAATACATTAGAAGTAAACAGGGCGGGACTCCACGGTCAACCGGCCAGCACTCTAGCCTTGTATTCGAAGGACCTCATATTCAACACGAGATAGCGTAGTCGGTATAGCGACTCGCAGCGTGCTGGGCGGTCAGGGGATCGAACGCCGGGAGGACAAGATTTTCCGTATCCGTCACACCCTCCTGTACGATGGATACCGATTCCCATTCCCGGGCGTAAAGCGACCTGGCCGTGACGCTGACCACCCAACCCCATCTAGCGGTGAGGTTAAAGAAACTAAGGAGGCACACCTCTACTCCCTCCATCGACCTTCATGGCATGTTACGGGGAAAACTGTACCATATTGAGACCCGAGGCTGACTGTACCAATTTCCGCTTTTCATTGTTTTCCTCGATCACTCCCAATAAATTCAAGGAAGTCCTTAAAAGATATCCTTTAAAATTCAAAAACCACTCCTAGGAAACAACAGAGAAACGGGTCATCAGCCAGCCTCTCCTACAGTAAGAACTGAGTTCCGCACGCTTCCCTGTGGGACTAAATGAGACACCAAGTAAACAACGAAGTAACTGTAACAACCAATTTGTGTGTGGCTGTTGTGGTCCAGTGGTCGAGCTGTACCTTCTCTGCGCCATACACTTACATGGCATACACAACAGAGTTTACCTTTCTTTAAACAATACAGTCTACCGTAATACGTCACCATCTCTAAGAAACGGGTTTGTATAAATAACATCCATCACGGAAAAGGTTTGGAATACGTTATTTTGGGAAAAGCCAGATTCTTTGTTAGAATAACCCACATCTCTGTGGGCGTTACAAGCCTTGTTACTGAGAGTATGTTTATTGTGACACACAGACGTCACAAGACACACCACCCACCCCTTACACCTTGTGACCTCTAAAACCACTCGGCTAGCACCACATTTTTCATTGACCTTGGCCACAAGGAGATGAGGAGCGGACCCACACACGCTGCGTTGCCAAATCAACCCACGAGAACAAGTCGACCAAAAATATTTCTAGGCACCGAAATACGTGTAAAAGTAGTTCAAGCTTGCCATGAAGGCATATGAAGGAGTAAAAGAACAGCCGTAAGCATTCGCAACCTTGGCACTAGACGGAGGGAAGTGGGCGGCTTTACGCCCCAGCCACTTTACTTCTAGGAAGAAACCCCCCGTACCAATCGAAAGAGGTTGGTGGGCCCTAGAACCAGTTTTGCCGCTTCAGGGAGCAGAACATTCTCTTGCCCCCTCCAGGAATGGCACCACGCATTCCTGGGTCGTTTAGCCCCCAGTTATTTATACCGACTGACCCATGCTGCTTGTAACTTCCCAATATACACCTTCACACCACGTGCATATAAATAAATACATCAAATGTGAATTCTCGCTGTGTTGTATATTCTGCTATGAGTACTAAGCGGACGGGCGGTGTTCAATTCCCGACAGGGGCAGGGAATTTTCTCTCTTCCAAACCGTCCATACTAACACTTATTGTTAGTCTCATGTGCCTTCATTTACACTACGCAACGAGCGCTCTTTTCACCGCGGTTTAAGTGTCCAACAGCATCCTTAAAGCCATCCACTGCCCAGGTTATGAAAACACGTGGCTGCACCTCCCACAACCGCATCTTCCGCGAGGCGCTACATGGAACACACGGATTACTTTAGCTTTACTTACGACCAAATTCTTGTATGATGAACCACTTCTAGGAAAGCTGTGTTCCTGACCGGTAATAACCAAAATAAAATCAACCATAAAACTTTTAGCGTATACCTATAATTCCGTACTTACTTTACATCAACTGTGTAGATTCGAAAATACAACCAGAAGACAGAAAGACACACCGACATGGCCTCTCCATATGCGTGCACTTCGTGCCAATAACGCATAGACGTTCTAGAACACTCTGTCGTTGAAAAAACATAATTCCGAAACTATGAAGTTCTGACGTGTCAACCACTAACTTTCTCACATTTTAAGCCTGGACAATTTGCCGGCACTGCTGAATCGGCGTGTTAACTAGACTACGGGTTTGAAGACTGAGAAATCTTCCAGACAGGCTATGAATACCAGGAACTCTTTCACCGCTGGTGAGGCGAGTGAGGTGTGAATTTCTGCCAAGTCTTAAAATACGTGTCAATATACCTCCACTTCCCCATACGCCTTTAAGCGTGGGGACAGTTTTAGTTTCTACCTGGAAAACCTAAAATACACCAGACCTGTGGTTACTACTGTTTATACATATTACGAAACTAACAGTATGGTCCTGCCTTCTCCGAAAACAACCAAAAGCGGTTCTTCCTTCAAGGACGTCACATTTTCGTCCTTTTGGCCTCAACACATCTGGTTTCCATGGTTTGGCAGCACTAGGAATGTGTGAAAGGAGCTGTCGAGTGTCGTGACGCCTGCCAAGGTCACCGCACTCTCCAGCCTTTCCACAACGGAACGCCAGTGTTTTAAATGTGAATTATAGGTGTACAGTGCGATGAGACAGAAGAACATAACAAAATGTGTCTTCTCAATAAGAGTGTATTCTTGGCCTTGTTTTCGTGGTCTGTATCTAATGTGTAAGTTCGGTTCAGCTGTTCAGCTGCGCTGTACACTGGAGTTGCTCCATGTGTCGGCGTACATTACAGTCACCATACAATTCAGCTGTACTATCCGAAACACTGGTGTCTTGCTCTGCATATTCGAGTCGCTTATTATTCCTGCCCACTTGGAATAAGAAAGAGATCGTTTTAACATGGCCGTTAGTCGCGCACTCACAAGTGCAAAAGCAGTTAATTAGTTCTTCGCATAAACAGAGCTAACGCGTGGGATATCTGGACATCTGCAGCAAATGAAAACGAAGGGCAATTACGTAAATAATTCCACGGAGCCGAGTTAATTTTGTGATGCTTATAGGTGCTCGGCTAGTCCAGCAATTTCTCGCCTTTATGGAATCCAAAAGTACGCAGAACAGCATTTAAAGAAGGCAGAGTACGCATACCGAAACCTTCTCACTCTTTAACTCTTCACTGTTCACAGCATATGAGGGCACACATGCATATACGAACTAGTTCGACATGTGTCTGTAATCTTTAAACAGATTTCGTGTGTGAAGTTACTGATCAAACTTCCTGATTAATTTTTTACTTCTTCTACGCGTGTAAAACGTCCCATCCATCTTACCCTCCTTGATCTGATCACTCACACAACATTTAGTGAGGCTCGGTATGCAATTTTCTCCATAACTCTCGTATTGCCCTACATTCTCCCAGCAGCAACCTCTTCTCAAACATCCTAAATCTTCCAACATGGTTAGACACCAAGTTTGACATACATACAAAACAACAAGTAAGGTTAAAGTTTTTATATTTCAATATTTCTGATCATGTCACGCACTAATCGAAAAAACTTGGATGCCCCTCGGCCTGCGGGCTGGACGACAGTGCAATCGAGGTACGACGTCTGGCAGGCAAAGAGTTTTTCTCTTTTCCGTACCTTCCCAACAAGGTACAGGTCCCAACCAGCCGATCATCCACTGGATAGCAAACATTCTTCCCCCTGGTGGCAAGGTAGCCGGGGCGTGTGGCCAGTCTCGCCTTCATCTAGTGCCAAAGAATGAATGCATGCGGCTATACCTCCTCTTCCCCACACGTCTTCATGGAGTGATGCTTAATGAAGCACAAGGACACTTTACCCTGCTCATCCTTATGGGTTATCAGGCACCAAGTTTACAGACCGAACTGAAAGCACCCTGTAGCTCAGAGTGGAGACCCCTAAGATTAAAACTAACAAAAATCGTTTCAGCAGGCTCTCTTCTAGGACTGCCTGACCCAGAAGACTTAAAGATCTGTCTTCGTGTTATCTTCCCATCCCATTCTCGGTCTTAAAAGTGGGCATTTTGCAACGCATGTCCCCACCAAAATCTTGTTTGCACTCACTGTCCCTCCTACCGTCAGCCATCGCAGTATCTTTAAATTTACTAGGCATAATGCACTGTAGTAATTGTAACTGGTTCTATGCAACTAGCCAAATTCACTTGCCTTACCTTCCCCAATACTTCTCTCGTTACCAGATTGCGATGTCACCAAACCACGCCACTGCTGGATAGAGGTGACTCACGTCACGCGACGGATCATTCCAGTCCCTCTCTGTACCCTTTACCTCATATCTCCTGCGTCGTGGGGGGCGGGGGGGGGGGGGGCGGGGGGAACTTTCAGCAAAGAGGGAGGAAAATATAGTAAACAAATACACACATGACAGGCCATTTCAAACACCCTTGTACCTGAACGGAACACAAGATCCCAGGTATACTGGAGGGTTATGCTTATAAATTTAACACGGACTTTTTCAAATGACAGCGAGAGAAAAAATCGGAGCCTAAGTTGTAGTTTATACAATTACACAATTTAAAGCATGCTCATGCGCTTAAACAACGCTGTCAAGCTTGTGTACTGATCGCTACTAACAAGTAAAGCTTTGACCTTCAGAGCTTGGCTGGGTATCTCGTATCTACAGATACAGCTTGCGGAGAAAACATAATAGATGCTGTCAAAGACATTGTCTCTATCGCCATCCATCAGTCGCCATTTCAAATGTATTCAGCTTATAACAAGTCTAGGGTTAAGTTACGCACAGCCCTACTAACACAGCAAACAGAAATTTCTATCACGCATAACAGAATTAACTCGCACTCATAGGACAAGGCTGAGCTTTAGTCCAATATATTTTTAACTGAAATACGGCGGTTAGCGATGCGATTTCATTTGGCACCTACGAAACCACTGCTAAGTCAAACTCCTCAGTAACGAACAATACTTCTTTTGCCGGGCCAATTTAATAATTTAGCTTTGTGGTCCGAGTTCTGTAATCGAGCGGAGGGTTTGATGAGAGTATAATACTGCAATTTCAATTACGTCTCATAACGGATATATCTAACGAACTCCATGAAGGGCAGTTCTTCTTGAAAAGTTAACAGTCGCTGTGCTAGTCAAGTAATACATGCCTTTTACGAACCTTAAAGAATCACTGTCATGCGCACAAGAGGCCCCTACTGGGTCTCATCCCCCATCTAGAATAATCCAGTCCAGACTCGCACGCACGCACATACAATCACGCGCGCGCACACACATACACGCACAAAAGCACACTATTTCTTTAATATACTATTAATTTTATCCACCTCCCCCAAGTGATCTCCTTCCGAATCTCCCAGATATAACGCATTATGCAGTTGTCATCCGTCCCTTGTGCGCTCTACCCACGCTATTTCTGATCAAGTCAAAGAGGGTATGGTGTATATATTCGTGACTTGGATATGCAAACAGATAAAACAATGTCCAACGTCAAGCAAAGTAGTATTCACGGCAAAAATTTACCGCTTTTAAACGCGTTCGCAAAGAAGCGAAAAGCGACTATTAGCTCTCTCACGTGTCGCTCCCTCCATCCGCACTGAACATCTCGGTTCCCACTGCACGGATTTTAGGTTTTCGAGGGGAGGTATTAAGATCTGTCGCGAAAATGAAAGCCTGTTCAAAGTGACAGGCATTTGGGATGAAAACCTTCACATTCATGCCTGCTTTGGTTACAATCGATAACGGACACTGATCGATAGCCATGCATAATAATCTGCCTTATTTTTTCATGCGATTTACATGATGGACAATTAAGAAAACTAAAGATGTGCAATCATAATATTTAACATCGATTGATCGTTTAGAAAAATGAAATTGGTATGCAGACAAATTACGAATATACCTGCAAACACAGTACTAAATATTGCTTTTAAGTCAGCAATAACGAAGTATTCCCACGGGATGAATATCTGAGGGTATGCATATGACCGACAATTAACAGAAACAACGTATACATATAGATAAGTTCTGGGAAGAAATAGAACACCAGACCCTAATAACAGAAATATGAAATTGGCAAGTAGACAGATTATGAATATACCTACAAACTGAGCATAAAATGCTGTCTTTTAAGTCAGCAATTGCAAATATTTCGACGGGCTGAATACGTGATGTTATGTACATGATGGGCAATTTAACAAAATCAACGTGCACTTACAGATAATACGTTCCTTGAATAAATATAACACCAGACTCTAATAACAGCAACAATATTCTATAATGTGTGCACAATTGTCAACAATAACACAAACGTGACGACAGCACATTGGATTAAATGGTATGACCATCCGACAAGCGTCCAGGATGCAAACATGGGAACGCGTCTCATTACGTTAGGTGTACATTTCCTATCGTATTGTGCTGCACCGAGATTTTCACACCATCAGTAATGTCGAATGGTGGAGGCAAACAACATGCCACGATTGAATCTTTTCTAACACCTCCGACTCCCAATACCACAAAGAACAAAGAATGTCTCAGTACATTAATTCAAGAAACTTATCCTCCCTCCCATTAACACCTTGAGGTGTTAGTACTGACAACATAGACACATCTGCCTATAACGGAATTCCAAAGGTGTAACCAGATTTCCTTTTCTGACAGTTTACACTTAATATAAGTCCTTTCGGTTATATTCAAGAAATGGAAGTTAAAACATATACACAGCGTCAAAAACCACTGCCTGATTATACACAAAGTGGACTATTCATGTATTTCGAAATCGTATGTCAGAACAGTAAACGTTTCTTTTCTTTCGCATTTTCCAGTTATTCCTTCACATGCAGTATTCGTCATACATATTTTCTTATCGGGGCCGCGGTGGCGCAGTTGGTTGAGGCATTGCGCTACAAACCGGAAGGGCGGAGGGTTCGATTCCCGATGGTGTCATTGGAATGTTTCATTGACATAATCCTTTCGGTCGCACTATGGCCCTGGGGTCGACCCAGCCTCTCACAGAAATGAGTACCAGGAATATTTCCTGGGGGAGTAAACGCGGCCGGTGCGTACGGCTGGCAACCTTACCATCTTCAAGTGCCGATTGTCTGGAAATCTGGGAGCCTCAGCCTCCTGGAACCCTCGGGGACTGTCCAGGCCTGTAACGGGACTGCTTTACCTTACTTATTTTCTTAGCAACAGTCAGGCTTAATCGTTCCCTACTTGTAACAGATATTTACTGTCATAAATTCCAGGAAGCGATTTTGGCTTAAACCACATGGATTTTGGCATAAACCACATAAAAAAAATACAGTAAATACTCAAGTACACTTTTATGATAAACTGTGTTCCCTTTCGTTGCTAAAGTTGCTTCTATTATAGGTCCATTTACATTATTTTTCACTCTCTCGTCTTGGCACTAAATAGCCGTTTCCTTGTGAAAACAGGTTTACTTTTAATGCACGTTCCGTTCTAGGCAGATTTTACGTAACTGCTGTACTTCGCGAGGAAATTCCACCACCGACGGCTGATACGGAAGCAATATTACCACCGTTCCAATCGCACATGAGTAGAGAAACCAACACGGATTATGTTTCAAATTCATGTAAAATAAGACGAAATTGTAAGCACTGCACATGACGTAGGTCTGCATCTTCGCACCGCATCAGACGGAGAGTAACACATGGATGGCTTCAGAGACCTCGGGCTGAGGGGTTGTAGCCTCCTACATACAGGACACTCAACGTTCTCTCGCGATGACTGGAACAATGTGGCCTTTCGAAACCTGGTGTTTTATGGGGAGGTCTTCCCGCGCATTCCTAAAACGTAAAGACCATCCCTGGTCGACATTCCCGATTGCTAACTCAACACATAGCTACCACCTGTACTCGGAGGCCCTCCTCTCCTACATGACGATAATATATGCCATGCGACAAGACACCTACGGGGTCTTGTCACCAAGGTAATGAATTTCCGCTTAAAAAAAAGCGAAACAGAAACATTTCTTGACCATTTGAGCAACTATTCGCTTTTCAAGAAGGACTCTGCGTAGTTACGAAGTTGAGCCACGTTAACTTTTCTTAAATTATCCACTTCTACCGTTCCAAGCTAACGGCGTCGATTCTTCTATTTCATTTGATCTGAGACATTTTGCAGGTCCTCACAGTTGTACATAACCCATCACCAATCAAGCGGACACATCAATAATTTAACCTGCAAATCAAGCCTGACTTTATTCACGCTCTAAATACCAATACCGTTTCAGGTCCAAGAGTCTTCCTGCCTTTATGGACTTAAAGCTTTAAATGAATGCACATGTTTCTTCCGTTTCTCAAAATACGCACACCTGATTAACGATATCCTTGTGACGTACAGATGTAAAATTGTACAAACCCACCAAGAACATGGGCCAATTGACAAGACACATATGTGCCAATGTAAAATGCCAAAATACAACCCTCTGACATTACAGTTCTCATTAAAGTGTCATCAGTCTTCCCGCCTCTCCAACCCTTTCCTGCCCTCCCGTGGCTGTTCAGAAACAATATGCTGTTTTACTGCATAATGCAGCACAGCGATCTATAGCCACCCCCGTTCTGTGGCTATGCTACATTTTTAATTGATGGAAATCATCATGCACTGTCACTGCGATAAATAATACAGAAGCGTGATGTCTCACCTTTTCACTCTTACAGTACGAACTTAAAGGCAAAGAAAAACAGCTCAGCGTGTCTTGTAGACCTTCCAGTTTCAACGGTTAGTCACAAGGAAAAGCAATTCCCTTATGTCAATATATTTCACTGCAAGAAAACACCCTGGAAAAGAACGGCCGCTTTTGGTACCTTCCTGTACGTACATCATGTTCAATAGAAATATAAACTGCAGTTATACGATTATCTTAAAAAACGACTAGTTTTTGTTTCTTTGTGTTTATTTTACCCAAGCGGTGCACAAATCCCGGATGCCAGGTCGCCCGAGCGACTAAATTTTGTACCGTGACGCCTAGTATCTGTGAATCCTCGGTGTGGAACCTGCCTCACGTCATGCTTATGGCGCCTGTAATTTTTTGAGGTGGGTCCTGGATTCTTGAAATGTTTGTGTACCTCTGTTTTAAGAGATAACGCAGGAACTGTTTTTCAGTATTTGTAAGTATATATGAAAATTCATATGAATTCAGTACACACTCAACTTTACACGGACAAAGGACATGCTCTCCAGCCGACTGTCCACGAGGTAGCCATGACCTTCGCGATTCAGCTCTCAAAGGCAGTTACATGTGTGATAACGCCTCTCGAGAGTAACTGAGAGACATAATCGTGAGTTTTATTCTCACGTGTAACCCCACCCTAATGATTAGGCACGCTTGGTTTGAATACTAAAATAATTCACTTCCAGTTCATCACTGCAAATGACACTTGCTGCTCTGTTGTTGCGTTATCACTTGACGCTATCCAGTTTGGGATAATTTGCTACACTTGTGTGCCGACGACCAATTACACCTGCTGTTCGTATGTACGTGCTGAATGCCGTGAAAAGAACCAGAAATCGATACGCCCAAAAAATTCAAACAAAAATCAAGAACGGTTCGCAGTTGTCTTTATGTATATTTACTCGCCGAGTGATGTTGATCCGTCTAGTACAGGGGTCTTCAACATTTACTTGGTCAAGGGCCACATTTTAAAGCCAGAAAGATTCGCGGGCCGCATTCACATTTTACAAAGTAAAGTTTGCATTTTGTTGCAGGACATGCCCACTAATATTTCTGTACGTAAACATACATAGGACAGAACTTGCAGTTTTCCATACCGTGTACCTATAAATCAAATATATTATTATTATTATTATTATTATTATTATTATTAACTTGAATTTCTGAAGCTTCATACCCTGCACGATAGAAGACTTCACTTGGATGCATTATTCTTTATTTTTGTTTATTCAGGCCTAAAATGTTGCCCGTCTCTCTTGGATACCACTGGTATACGTGTTCCTTCTCGTAATGTCAGAAACTCCTCTCTCTTCACTGCTACTTGTAAAAAGTCTCCGACAGCGCGACGTGTTACGGCTGCTAACCGCGTGTGCAAAGCCACCGATGTCTTTAGGGAGCCCATTACTTCTTTAAAACAGATTTTGCGCTGAACTCGGACATTTTTAAATAAACTTATCTGTGTTTCTTCCGAGTACAAGGGTTTCGCCCCAGTACTTTTATATATCTTTCCTTGTAATATTATATTGTATTCTTTTGTCTGTTTCTTTAGTGTTTGTTTGTGTATTTGTGCTGTTTTTGTATTTGTGTTTCTTTTTTGTGCCGCCTTTATAATAGGCATTTTTGCTGTTAAGCTTGCACGTTAATAAATACCGATTGATTGGTAGACTAACATATATTTGATACATAGGATAGTTTTGTTATTTTATTTATTTATGGTTTATGATTTATTTTTATTATTTACTTATCTCCACAACAATATTTCTAGAAAAAGAATGCAGAAGCTATGCCAACTCGGAGGGATTTAGGTCCAATTAGAAAAAAAGATACATATTCAGAATTTAAAAATGTAAGTTTTACTCTTAATACTGTTAAATGACATGTCTAAACAATTTCACGAACATTAAAACCGTTCATCTTTAGTGAGAAATTTGGCTCTGTTTTATTTTTCACTAACCTTTCTATACAAGCTTTAATCTGCGAGGAAACAATTCGCAGTGAGTTCTCCAAATGAGTATCGATTATTCAGGTCCTTGATTTGGATGTAACATTTTTCATCCTTGAACAAAAGGTGCTCGAATAAGTAGGTACTTTCAACGAGAGAAGCCATTTTCAGGGCGTGTTTGGGGGCCGGACAAAAATATTTGGAGGGCCACACAAAAACATTCGGAGGACCGCATGCGGCCCGCGGGTTGAAGACCCTTGGTCTAGCACGAGGCTCGACTGACGTCCTCACTTCGCGAGCACTCAAACTCCAACCACACGCTCACTCGTCGGACACTCAAGCTAGAGCGAGTACCAGGCATCGAACTGTATACTCGTATTTACTCGACAAACACTTGAACTCAACCGGCTTTCCACGCCAAAGAGTGGTGCTATAAATCGCGACCCTCCGTGTCAGAAGTACAGGCACTGCTTCAATACTATGAGATTTGGTTTTCTGTCTAGAGGCAGCTCAGTTCTTAAACTTCTTAACTGCGCGAGTAACATGATTAAAACATGATACTCTTACATTTATCTGACCCAGTTTACCAGCAATGTTTTTAACACGTGAGAAAATTTATTTCGTAACCCGAGTTCGTTTCTATTTCAGCGGTCACGTACTCCGCAGAAAGCTAGGGGACAGACTGAACGCTCGTGCGAGGAGCGGTGTTTCCATCGCAAAACTACTGCCTTTGTTACTACATAAACTGGATTCAGAGCCGAATTTCGCATTTCAATATCCCATCCCAGCAAACCTCGAGAACCGGCTGCGATCTACGGCCGGTACAAGTATTTCATACGCTGACAGTGTCAATTCTAACGACGGAAAGAACAGCCGAACGTCTTAACACAGCTGCTGAAAGTACACACACATCCTTCCGCATCACCACCCTTTATGCACTGACATAGTCGGAGAACAATCCTGTGAATCATCACTTATCTTTCTTGACTTCTACTGCATATTTGACCAGCCCACGCCGTGCCACAGAGAGATTACGGTGTTTTAAACATATCGACTAACCTTCAAGGACAGGAGACAAGTCAGGTTAAACTGTAGTTTTATCAGTCACGACTTATGCTGATTTGATGGACAAACCGTGACTAAAAGTAATGTTGGGTAACTTGGAGACAGTTTAATTTCAATGCCAAAGCAAGTTGTTGTATCATGCGGAAACACAAATTAGTTTTCCTCACTTCCTTTATTTGCAAAGAGTCTGAAATGCAAGCTGTATTGGCAATTCGATACACTGTTGTTATTTGGCAATAACAGTTAATATGGATGCATGAAACGCATATCAATATACAATTCCTCGCATATTTCAGTTATACTGGACAACACAAACGACATACCACGTTTTATTGCTCACGGTGATGTCACAACAATCATGATCGTAAATGCAGAAGTTTAGTTTTACCGGTCTCTTTACCCTTTTAAAGCCTAGCGGTAACTTTACGTACCACCATGTTTAACATTAAAAACTTCTGCATGGTGCCCACATTGCGTTTATGTGTTTTGTACGGATCTCAGAACAAACAGCAACCTTTGCCTTATAAAACATTAAGAGATTGGTTTTTATAACCGAAGTGGAGAGTGTTTACAGCGCGGTACGCACTGAGTCCTTATATAAAACAGATACGCTTCGTCTTTAAAGGGTTAATCTACCGACATTGGAAGTTGTGTCCTATGTCTTCCCACCGGAGAACTTGTCCACACGTCCTCCTCTACCCCCAAGTTCTGCTTCTTCTAATTTATGCTCCTCCCGTGTGAAGGATCACGTTTCCGAGAAAATTACGAATCAATTTATTACACGGGTGCGCAAAATTGCGAAAAGCGTCTGTTAGCTTCGGTCTGTCTGTCTGTCTGTCTGTCTGTCTGCATAGAACAACGCGGCTCCCACTGGATGGATTTTCATGAAATTTTATATTTGACAATTTTTCTAAAATCTGTAGAGACAGTTTAAGTTTCATTAAAATCTGACAAAAATGACGAGTACTTTACATGAAGACCTATTTGCATTTATCATAATAACTCGTTTAATTCTTCTTAGAATGATAAATTTTTCAGAAAAAGGTCGTAGGGAAAGTCAAAACACATTTTGTGTTCAGTAACTTTTTTCCGAAAATCGTGCCGCTTACGAGATAATATGGAAAAATATGGTAGAGCCAGACAGTCCATTGATGACAACATAATACGGCGCATGTGCTTTGCATACTGGATATGTAGGTTACAGACACACACTCAGAATATGTAAAGCTTAATGCTCTTCCACTGCAGCAATGGTTAGGCGAACGCGCCTGAATGTTACGTTATACGTACATTTCTTCGTCCTGTTATACACAGTGCACGAAAAGTCCACGTGCACCCGTCGGAAGTAGGATATGAGAGTGGAAGTCACAGTGAAGGTACAGTACTTACATTTACAATAAATGTTGGAAGTGGCCAAAACGGCAGTGTGACAGCGATCGCGTATGCCAACACGCGCACAGGGACTTTTCGTTCACCCTGCATACACACGCCAGTAGTGGAACGAAAATGGAACGATAACACATTTCTAACGAATAGGGATATCTTTAAGAGCAATTACTACTTTCGGCAAGTGGTTCTCACCAATCAGTTACGAAATCTTTCGTCTTCTTGTTGGCTATCTAAAAAGTAAATATTACAATACACAAATCAGGCCTGTAATTTCAATGTAGTTTTGTACAAATTTTATTCTTAGTATCTCATACTAAAGAAGAACACTGGATCCTGACGAGAATACATAAACCAAAATAGCAGAAAGTAACATACGGCTGGATAAAATGCATAATGAGGGCATCACAATGTGTATGCTTTACCAGGTGATACTAGGTCCATCAAACTAGATGGGACGAAATCGGCGAGGCATGTAGACCGCAATTGAGAGACCAGAAACAAACAAAAACAAAAAAAAAGCGCAAACCTGAAGTGAACAGGCATTTTGGAACATCTGGGCGTAGACAGCATAATATTACAACGGATCTTAAACATAAACTTACGTCATATAGTTTTAAAATTGTCCATACAGTGTACGTATGAATTTAATTTGTATTATTAGCACCAATTCGTACACTAAAAAATCATAGTGTATCAGGTTTTACATAATTCCCGACATGTTTCAGTGTGGATCCACACCTAAACATGTCGGAAATTTTGTAAAACCTGATATATTGTGATCTTTTAGTGTACGAGTTGGTCCTAATAATACAAACTGACGTCACATAGATTTAAAATTGTACATATTCCGTCCAGTTGATTAATTATACAATAGTTGTTCCAAGTAACTGTACGTGTAATTATATTTATTTATTTCGTAATATTCCTCCTTCATGATTCGGCCCGTGAAGGCCATCCTCAGCGAAAACTCAGAATGGAATACGTTCATGACATAATGCTGTCACACGTATGCATAAACAACGTTTATTTACAGCATGTTTTACCGTATGGTACTGTAAATCAACTCTGTTTATGCACATCTTTGACATCAATTTATCACAAACATATCCCTCTGTACCCGAGTTCTCCTTGAGGATTGCCTTCGTGGGCCGAAACACGTAGGAGGAATATTACGAAATGACAGTTACTTATAATTACATGTGTAATTAGCTGGAAATACTGTAGGCCTGGATGCATAATGAATTCACAGAGGTTTGGACACAAACCGGTGACGGGCCCCTGTGCACACAGTAATGAACATTCGGATTGCAGAAAAGGCAGAACATTCGTGTATGGGCTTCTCAACGACTCTGCTCCAAGTCAGAATCGCACCCAAGGGGAGGGGGCGGCTGGCGGGCTGCAGCCCCACCCCAAATCAAAATTTAAAAAAACACAGATTTTGTAGGAATGATGATGATAAACGTTTTACGCGATTTACCCTTCAATCGAAATCAGCCACTGAAATCGGCTTACGACTAGTATACTAAAATTCTGAAAAATAAAATAAAGAAATTTAGGATGTCTTAGGCGTAATTTAAAAAAAACCACGAAGATTAGGCATTGTGTTTTTAAACTGGATAAGTTATGGAACATGCAGTTATATACGCGTGCATATAAATGTCGTTGCAAACAGCGTTACGTTACAGTCATATTTAGGCCACGATTTTAAAACAATATTTAAAATCAAACAAATTATAGCCGCAGGGTCAGCGGGGGGGGGGGGCGCCAATGAAAAATTCTGGGTGCGAATCTGCTCCACAGAGCCGTTCATTTTCAAACTACACACCCAAACCTGCAAGTGTATATATGCAGAAGCAGTTTTACGTTGTACACTCACGAATGAGAAATTTTGTGCCGAAACAATCCATCAAAACATTACGAAGAACGCATTGGTCTCTTCTGTTACCACAAAGTTACTTACTTTCACTTACCGTGCCACTTACAGGAAATTAGAGTACACACACATAAGGAAATAAAATTTTAAAAATTAGTTTTGCGGGTACGACCGTCCCGTGAATTGGCTACTGCTAAAAGACTGACGTTTTTAAGAACACAAGACCAGATGTTTTGCAGGTTTGCCGTCTGTCTTTGTTGTACATATAACGCGCACACTTAGTGCTGGCGTTCAGAGAAGGTGGCTCGTTTCTCTCAGCAGTTTCATGGCGTTTATTTGAATTCCTTCAAGTACATAGAGGATCACAGTGGTTGACTTGGGTACACAACGTTCACATGATGGCAGTAGATCACTCTAATACCTAACGCAAAGTTGTTTTCCGGTATGGAACGTCATAAATCCTACACATGTAACTGACCTTGAGTCTTCCACTTGATTGTCAGTGACGTATCAAAGGAAACATGGGGCCTTGACCTTAGAATTGTAAGTAACAAAGTCCACCACTAGATGGTGTCCGAGCCATGGCACGTCTCTGCAGTATCCCCCCTTGTCTAGTTTAAATAACCGTTCCTTCATATGGATGAAAGGAACTGCATATAAGGCCAGCACGAAGAGTTTCGCATCACACTCATATAAAACGATATTCTTACAATACGAGCACATATTATTTTGTGAGGTTAATCGCTTAAATTACATTTCCTTGGCAAACGTTGGGTCTATTTACCTTTAGGAAAATTTGTGGATGTTACAGTATGATTTGTAGGCTGTAAAACAACAAGACGGCAGTTTGAACATGCTTGCAGCTTTCGGTTTGATGCCGATAATCACCTGCATGAGCTACCTGGTAAGTAACGCGTGGTAAGCGGAGAGATCTTAAACATACACATCATGTATGGAATACTGTTTGCAAGACAATTACAAACATGGCGATGATGTGAAACTTAAAGGTTACATCCGACCAATTTAATATCCACTGAATCAGTATATAAGAACTATGTTCTGCACGAAAACTAACTCCATGTAGCAGAGTCCTTCTTCGGAAGCTAACAGCTCCTCGGCTGGTCAAGAAATTGAGAAGCAAGGCGATGAAACATCTCCTCGCTTCAGGCCATTCTTAATAGGAAATGTATCAGATTCTACTACAGGCTTCGTTTAAACACACTTTTATGAACCTATCCAGTTTCATACGGACACTAAACTGGAGGAGGATATTACACAAAGCCACCCTCCTAACTGAATCATAGGATTTCTTGAAGTTTACAAATAACTGATACAATGCCTGATTGTATTCCCATTTTTTCTCAAGTATTTGACGACTGCAGAATATGTGATCAGCATTTGATCTTATATACCGGAGTCCACAGTATAGACCCCTATTAATTTCGTCTGCACATAAAGGTAACATTCAGAGAATGATATCAGATAAAATTTTGTATGTAGCTGATACCAGTGACATGCCTCGATAATTACTACAATAAGTATTTATCACCCTTCTTGTAAGTACGTAAATGATTCCTTCCAATGTTAAGGTAATTTTTTCTTATAGAAGTAAGGGTAGTAGCCGTCAATCACAGTAATGTTTTATTCCTTGTAAAACTGTACTGCGACATGTTTCGGCTCCCGTATAAAAGCCATTATCGGGCTGACAAGGCACCAAAGAACAGTTGATATGTATAAACCAAAACTATTTTACTCTGTCCTTGTATTCGGTTGATATCTCAACTTACATTTTCATTAAAAAAATACAAGCCGAAACCATAAATTTTAGAATTATATTATATTCCAAATAAAATTAATAACTTTATGGATAACAGAACGCACTGTCCTACCTCCTGTTTAAATCACGTCTGCTGGAATTTTTCATCAATACCTCGTGATTTACATCTTTTCAGCTTTTGAATAGCCATCTCAACCTCACATGCACTGGGCTCAGACATGATTTCAGTCTGCTTAACATCATGAACCCTATTTACATTCAACAACTGCCGTAAGTGTTTCTTCCACCTCCACTAAGTACTGTGGGAATCTGCAAATAGATCACACTTCTCAGGCTTTATGAAGTTCGTTCTTGGGTGGTAACCCTTCTTAAATTCATTGATGCCCCTATACAAGACTCTAACATTCTTGTTCTTATGGCTTTTCTTCGAGTCCATTAATTTTGCCCTTCAAGTATTCCATATTTTTGTTCCTAAAGTATCTATTAGTATCGCCTCTTACATTGTTCAGATTTCCTGCATTACTTTCCTTTCGATCCCGTAACCACTGCAATTTAGCCTGCTTCCCTCGATCTACAAATTTTGAACATTCTTCCTCAACCGATGGGTTATGAACCTTCCGTTCATACTGAGATTTTAACATTCTTTGTAATAGCTTCCCAAACCCCATTTATGGTCCCGCTTTCACCTAAGTTCTCCACTGCTGCAAACCTGTTGGCTTCTCGAGAATGAATCTCTCCGTAGCAAACTTCTGTGCTGTTCCTTTACTTACGGACAGTCTCTCCCTAACTTTGCTGACCCCGCCGAGGGCAAGAAATTTTCCCTTCTCCGCACCCGTCCAGACCGGCTCTGGGGCAACCCACCCGCTTGTACGATGGGCATGGGGATATTTGCTGGGGGTAAACAGCAGAGGCGTGGCGTTAATCACCCACCGCCCCTCTAGCGACGAGCTTAAGAATGGGTACAGCTACACCTCTCCTCACCCTAAGTGCCTGCATGGCATGTTACCGGAAGACTTCTATCTTCACTCGTACCCGAAAGTGATCAGTATCACAGTCAATGGCCCTGAAAAATCGGGCACCAAGTATACTTGAATGCCATTTCGTATCTATGGATACACGATCAATTATTACTATCATCAGCATCATTTCCTTTATGCAGGGTATTCACACTTATGTACCTGAAACAAACCAGGTTTCTAGGGTATACACTGTCGCAGCTATTCTGCGCGTACTGTTAATAGTGCATATAACGCTGTTTTCAATATTAAACTCTTTTGTCCTTCTACATTAGCACTTTCCGCAGTATGTGTGCTGTACCCAGTATAGCCGTTTTCTGTAGTTCCTTGATATCCTGCTTTCCTGATACGCTGCTAAAGCATTTTCTAAAGGATTTTGAAATGGTTCCAGTAGCTCCTAGTCATACTGGCGTCACCTTTGATTTTACATTCCACACGCGCTGTATTTCTATTATAAGGTCTTTATATTTTAGAATCTTCTCGGCTTCTTTCTTTATCATATTTTTAACTCTCGGGATTGCTACATCAATTAGCATATATGTTTATTTTTCATTATCCCGGATTATATCTGATTATTATTGTTGTTGTTGTTGTTGTCGTCGTCGTCGTCGTCGTCGTCGTTGTTGTTGTTGTTGTAGGTCATGAACGATTATGTAGGATTAGAAATCCACGCAACAGGATAGCAAAAGTTATGCGACCTGCTCAGAGTTCCTTTAACATTATCTTTTCATTCACGCCCAGGCGTTTCAAGAAGTGTCTGGCCTTCAGATTTTATATGTCTTTACCATATCTCTCAGGCATCGTGGCGTAGCTAGGCTTTAAGGTGCCCAGAGCGAGTAATCACGATGTCCGCTCCTAACAGAAATTGTGACCTTTAATAAAAACAGAGTCTTTATTAAATTTTCATTTCGTTTTGCTCAATAATTCAAAAAATGTTAAGGGCAGAAAATCAAAATTGTCACTCAAAATATTTAATTTGCCACCCCTCGGACTGTAAACTGCTCCCTCCTTCCGTCCCACCAGCTACTACCCTGCTCAAACGTGTTACTTGTTCCGACAATTTCATTCTACTGTCCTTGATTTTATTGTCCTACCAATATTCGGTAAACAGGATAACTTATGACACAGGTGATTATGCAGTTTTCGCAAGCCTCCTCTTCTTTTCTGTGTTCTGCAACCACAACGTGATATTTCACCATCTGCTTAAACAGCCAGATGAACTTCATTTACCACTTATAATGCCTCCACCAGTTATAACACACCTAAAATGCTGGCTCCTACATGCGGAAGAAAGATGCTAAAAATCTCTCACAAGGAACGCACAGGTTTCACCACGGCTAGGGGCAGAAACAGAAGAATCGCGATCCTCGTTCAACAGAGCCGCTTTATTGATCTCGGCTACCAGGAGCCTGACGACGGGTAGGTGGCGAACGGAGAATCTCTACGACCGCGCCTTGACCGGCAGCTGCTTCAATGTCACGGTCATAACGCATTTCCCTTCCCACAGTTTGTCGACATGCAACTTTAACCTTATCTGTGGCGGCGACCTTGTGCATGTGTCGAGCCTGCTATGGTGGCCATCTCCAACTAAGTAACCGACTACGTTATGCAAAGTCCTTCTACAACTGCTGCCCGTCGACTGACGGCAAAGAACATACCCACTCTGTATGGAACGCGACAGTTCATTACCGTAGTCACAACAGTGGGCTCTAACCTAAGCCGGCTAAATCCAGTTCACATCACATTACATTACGCCCATTCACCCACCTGTCCCAAGTCTTCCAAATCGTCTCTTCGCTTAATCCCTTAAAGACGAAGCGTATCTGTTTTATATAAGGACTCAGTGCGTACCGCGCTGTAAACACTCTCCACTTCGGTTATAAAAACCAGTCTCTTAATGTTTTATAAGGCAAAAGTTGCTGTTTGTTCTGAGATCCGTACAAAACACATAAAAGCAATGTGGGCACCACGTAAAATTTTTTAATGTTAAACCTGGTGATATGTAAAGTTACCGCTGGGCTTTAAAAGGTTAATGTGTCTGGCGACTAAATATTGTGAATCGTCAAGTATGAAAAGGGAATATGCGAGATATCACTGACGTTTATTTGGACTTTTTCCATCGTCACTAATTACAAAAACAAGACGTTTCGAAGGCAGACTGCTTTCGAAAGGTCGTGTTTGTGTAATCAGTGACGATTGAAAAAGTCCAAATAAACGTCAGTGATATCTCGCACGTCACACCACTGTCTAAGAATTATAGTGTGCAACAAAAAGGAAGGCAATGATCCAGTTTATTAACCTTTTAAAGACGAAACGTGTCTGTTTTATATAAGGGCTCTGTGCGTACCGCGCAGTAAACACTCTCCACCTCGGTTATACAAAACCAGTCTGTTAATGTTGTGTAAGGCAAACGCTGCTGTTTGTTCTGAGATCGTACAAAACAAACAAACGAAATGTAAGCACCATGCAGAATTTTTGAACGCTAAACCTGGTGGTAAATAAAATAATTGCTAGGCTTTAAAATGTTAAGACTGTCTTTTGGCATTTGTCTGGTGAACAGTAACTGGAAGTTGCTCCGGCGATGACCTTCACTTGATAGCAACTACTGGCTACCTATCTTTCTGCAAAATCTGTGGTTAGGGGTCAGTCCTCAACTAGGCTGATATAATGGATTATGACGTACAGAATGGGTAAGTTCCTGCGAACCCGTGCAAGATTGGTGCTGCACTATGCTGGAAGTGGCAATCCCACACATAAAAGAATTTAGGTGGCATACGTGACCTCTGTGACGTAGCGCCCCAAGTCACTTCCAACATTTATTGTAACTGAAAGTACTGTACATTCACTGTAACTTCCACACTAACCTACATCCTACCTCAGACAGGAGCACACGGACTTTCTGCTCACCATACACATGCAGATTTACTGAAGGAATGCTTGCCATTTTCGGCTACGGTAAAACGCTCCATTTCTGGTTGGTGTTCAATCGCTGCCACGAGGTCGTCTTCAGGGGCAAAAGGATACATATAATCTGTTCTTTGCACAGTCGCCTTCCTGTTCGCCGACTAAATGTGCGTACCAGGATGAAGGTAATGGCCGCACTGCACAGAAACTGAGGGACGCCAGCCCTCGCTAGGTGGCGTATGTGAACAAGAACACTCCCACACAAAAAAAATGATAAAACTTTCGGCTATCGTCTCCAGTGTTGAAGAACTGACAAGAGATTTTTTAAACTGTTCCCCACTTTGAGGGTAGCAAGCCAAACTCTGACAGAGACACGGAAGTGGTGAAGATGAAATATGGCAGCGGTCATCTTTCTATTCTACGAAACAAGCCGAGGGCGTAATCAGCGGAACCGTTGGTGTAGCTTGGGTGTTTGGAGGGGGGGGAGGAATGCCCCTCCAATAATTTTCGTACATAAGAATATTCTTTTTTGGCTGCTGATTTGAAGAAGGGCAAATAAAAATAGAAATGTTTTCTAAAAAAAACTATTTAGGTGGTGTAAAGACAGAAAAATGAAAACCCTGCGTTTTACGGGACGCAGAATGGAGGCATCCTAACACCCATAGTGGAGTTAGCCCCCCCCCCCTTTCCCGGGCCGATGTTATTGGCCAAGTTAGCCTATGAACGGCCCTGTCCAACTACAGGCCTAAAGGGCACCAAGAAAATCCCAAATGAGATGGGAGTTACAATCAAGCACCACGGAACCAGATTATGACGCGATCCCGCTTGGTCCCTCTGAGACAAAACTCTGGACAAATGTAAAAACCGCAGCTGTGTGAAATGAAGCACATTTTTGGAATAAAAGTGGGTCCGGGCTTCGAATCCTGGTAGGGGAAATGCTCTCCTCTAAAACCGTACAGACCGGCTCTGGGGCACGCCTAGCCTCCTATCCAATTGGTACCAGGGTTCCTTCCCAAGGATAAACAGGCCGAGGCGTGAAGTTGACCACTCATCTCCACCTAGTGCAGGGGTTAAGAATGAGCGGGGCTATGCCTCTACTCCCCCCCCCCCTCCATGCCTTCATGGTGTGGACAAGGACAACTTTACCTGTTTTAAAGTACTAGAACCTGAGTGGTCGATTTTTATGAAGGGCACACTTTGAGAAATACTGTACATATATATACACTAGATCCGATAGGTCGGTCACTTGCGATCATGAAGAACTGCTGGTAAGTACTTTAAAGGCTTTTTTTTTTGTAGTGAAAAGTGACAGCCAAGTTTAAATTGGAATTTAGCATTACACCGTCTATTGCGGCCCGCTCGTTATACCCAACCTAACGAACAACCTATACTAAAGATGTATAAAATATGGTGCAGTCTGCTGAAAGAATAGGATGTGACATAAGTTGAAGAACGGGTTCATAAAGTTGTTTAAGCTTGTTTGAATGTAAAGATTTCGCATTTTTGGTCCAAACCCCTCAAATAACACTACAGTTGTAACTAAAATTTAGGCAAATCTCTTTATTTATGATTATACTGAAAGCCTTACAATGATGTCAGAAAGAGCACCTATCAACTAACACTGCACTTCAACGACACTGAAAGTCAGGCGCACCTGCCATTTGGACTAAAGTTACAAAATGGTAACCTCGAACTGCAAAGTTACTTCTAACTTAGCAATACAGGGAGCTAATCCATACTTCGCGTGACCAACATGTTACTAACAGCCTCAAGAAAACTTACGCAACTTTGAAGGGTATACCTTCGTACTGGTATCAGTTGCTTTCAGCATAATGAATTAAGGCCGTCAGGATACTTGTACTATTGACAAGGGGGACTTCAAGCATACATACGACTTCCAAGCAACATGACCTTCAATATAAATTTAATACAACCCGTTTAACAATTGGAAAATACAAATGTAAAATTTTCCATGGTTGTCCTGTCCATTTCAGCTGTCAAAAAATGCAAGAAACACCTGGAAACACATTTATAAAAACAGTAACACGTTTATAGTATTCGCCACACTTACTGAATTCCTGGCACGCGCCTTCGGATAAGATAGATCGGAAGGGGAGACACAACTGTAATTTAAAAATGTGAACCTATCTTTTATCATTTCTGTATTCGCACTACAAACAAATTCATCGAGGTCTCAAATAACATGTTCTGTATTGTCAAAGAAACTGTAAGCAAAGCAGACAAAACACGAGGATAAAATGACACCTGTAAACGTAAGGTGACCACTTACTGAACCAACGTCGATGGGGGATGGCACTTCTTTTATCCATTCCACACGAAAGCAGACTCTGCAGTCCGACTAACAGACTTGACAACGTTCCGCCTCAAGCTGACGTTACAATCGAACCGTCTCCTGCAAACATAACGCTGCGCTGCTTTCGTTAGCACGCTGACAAAGAGAACTCAGCGCGACTTGTCCACGTCTGTATTAACCTTTCAACTAGGAGCTTTACCATTTTAAACCTACGCATTTAGACCACAGTTTCGTCGTATTTTCAAAACACATACCCAGTATTTACCTCAACAGCATTAAAGAGAGGAACAGGGGCAGTCAATCACACCTATACTTCACAATGATTTAACCTTTTAAAGCCTAGCGGTAACTTTACATACGACCACGTTTAACATTAAAAAATTCTACGTGGTGCCCACATTGCGTTTATGTGTTTTGTACGGATCTCAGAACAAACAGCAACTTTTGCCTTATAAAACATTAAGAGAATGGTTTTTATAACCGAAGTGGAGAGTGTTTACAGCGCGGTACGCGCTGAGTCCTTATATAAAACAGATACGCTTCGTCTTTAAAGGGTTAATATACATTATGCAATATGTTTCGGCTGTAACTAGAAGCCATCATGAGACATTACAAAAATACGTACACAAAGATCACTTGCATACAGCACGATAAAATTTCTGTGATTGAGACCTCAAACTTACAACAGTGTGTCTGTGTGTGTGTGTGTGTGTGTGTGTGTGTGTGTGTGTGTGTGTGTGTGTGTGTGTGTGTGTTTTGCAAAAGCCAAAAATAGAGTAACAAATATAACATACATTGGGATATACTAAAATGATTTTATGGTACTTAAATACTGTACAATACTGTAAGGCTCAGATTTCAGTCACTTAAATTTTATCGTGTTGTATTACACAAATCTCTATGTACGTATGTTTATAACGCCTGTTGATGGCTTTTAGTTGAAACCAAAACATACTGCATAATGTATATTAATCACTGCAAAGTACAATTGCGATTGACTGCCCATAGTCCTATTCCTCTCTTTATTTGTATATCACAACAGGGTCACACATAAAGACTAGACAGCATTAAACAAATTGGTCAGTCTAGTGGAGACGAACTGTGTGCTCTCTGTGAGATGGAAACTGACGCTTTACATGTAGCTAATATGAGTCATCGTGGTGTTAAAACTGCGATTACAGATACTACAAACGAAGAGTTCGTAACATTTTTGTACCAAAAAGCCTGCCATTTTTGGTTCAGACTAACAAACCAAGCAACCAATGCAGGTCAATCCTGAAACTTCATACTTGGCAATATCATCAAGAAATTCCCCTTTTTTATGTAAACCAAAGGTTCAGTCCCCAGTTTCCGAAGCCCAACATCAAGTTTCATCGTGATTCAGCTGAATCCCAGTACACACCGGCACGGCACATTTCTTCAAAGCACACTTTATAATATTATCGGCCCACCTAAGCCTACACCAGCCAAGCTGCCCCCTCCTCTTTGACGTTTCCCTCAAGGCGTGCTACAAGTCAGAACGATCTTATCCTCCTGCCACTATATCACATATAAGAAGCTACATTACATGTTATAAAAAAAAAGCCCATCTGCTACGAATATGGATAAGCAGTGTACGTGTTAAAACAGAATCACGGGCAGAGGTTAAAAGCGAACCGAAACCAAAAACACACTATAATGCTTGCGACTGCCCGATCTACAGCCCAACAATTACATGAAACAAATACCTACAATACTTCAAGGAGAAACGCCTTTTGCAACAAATCTCGGGTTTATTATTCCACCCATCTCGTTGTACGACACCGCCCAGGCAAGATTATTACACAAGCGCCAGTGCTCACTATGACGTCTGTCCTTCCAGTCTACATTCAACATGCGTGGGTCCTCATTAAGACAAGATTATAGCTCCATTACTCCGCCTGTGCCTCTGATGTGTACTGCAGTGAGGAGAGTGAAGAGGTCTGCTGCGAAACATGAACTTAATATAAGCATAAATGTATTCGAAAGGTGCATAACGCACTGTTTTTACTGGTCACCACCTGTAACCTTTGGCTGAACAGTAATCTCGTAGTTCATTAGATCTATCAAGTTACTTGCATGGCAGCCACAGACCTGCGCAACAGAGCAGGGTAGCAGCAAGGTTACAGTCTACCAGACATTCACTTCCCATGGCTGACCGCCCACACGCGCGCTAGTCGCAGCGGGAAATTAAAAAACAGCCGTCATATAAAATACGGACCCCTCAAATATATCGCGAAATTATCCACATAATCATCAACTTTATCCCTTCCAGAATTATACCAACTCCGACCAGTTACGGATGTTACAGATCAGAATCCTTCAACAGTTTAAGAGCCCTTCCCTCAGCATATGGTCTTTCCTTAACGCCAGAGGCCAGGTCTCATACCCATAAAAGCCAAACGACATAATTACAGTTCCCTATATTACACTCTTTGGTGGCAAACGAGAAAATATACTGAATCAAATGACTGCACGCATTTCTAACTAGCCCCTATATTATACCCTTTGGTGGCAAAAGAGAAAATATTCTGAATCAAACGACTGCACGCATTTGTAACTAGCCCCTATATTATACTCTTTGGTGGCAAAAGAGAAAATATTCTGAATCAAACGACTGCACGCATTTCTAACTAGCCCCTATATTATACTCTTTGGTGGCAAAAGACAAAATATTCTGAATCTAACGACTGCATGCATTTGTAACTAGCCCCTATATTATACTCTTTGTTGGCAAAAGACAAAATATTCTGAATCAAACGACTGCATGCATTTCTAACTAGCCCCTATATTATACTCTTTGGTGGCAAAAGACAAAATATTCTGAATCAAACGACTGCACGCATTTGTAACTAGCCCCTATATTATACTCTTTGGTGGCAAAAGACAAAATATTTTGAATCAAACGACTGCATGCATTTCTAACTAGCCCCTATATTATACTCTTTGGTGGCAAAAGACAAAATATTCTGAATCAAACGACTGCACGCATTTCTAACTAGCCCCTTTATTATACCCTTTGGTGGCAAAAGAGAAAATATTCTGAATCAAACGACTGCACGCATTTCTAACTAGCCAACACCTTACAGAACAAGCAGACCTACTGTAAGCTGACAATACAACAATAGCGTATCAACGCCATCAGCAACGATGTATTACTACCAGGCGGGTCTCATTAGCATTCAGGAGGTATCTGCTTGCGGTTTTTCGTGCTATTCTAAATCCTCCAAGAAAATGCCGGATAAGCAATGTTAAAAGACGTCACACCCTTCGGCACACACCCAGATTTGTCACTCACAATGAACCTGCTATCTGCCATTTGACGGTACATAACCTCAGCCGGCATTACAGCGTTGTAAATAAATCAAATAATGTTAATGACATTTAACTCAATAATAGACAATAACTTACCTCGACTAAGACCCTGACGGTATCCATCAGCCGAACTATTACTTCCTGAATAGAGTCACAAGGAATGCAGTCGTTACAATCTGCAACACACACAAGAAATGTGCGGCGTGAGATAAATGTGAAGTTTTCATGACAGTTCCTGCGACCGTTGCAAAGAATATGCATGTTAACCTTTTAAAGCCTAGCGGTAACTTTACGTACCACCAGCTTTAACATTAAAAAATTCTACGTGGTGCCCACATTGCGTTTATGTGTTTTGTACGGATCTCAGAACAAACAGCAACTTTTGCCTTATAAAACATAAAGAGATTGGTTTTTATAACCGAAGTGGAGAGTGTTTACAGCGCGGTACGCATTGAGTCCTTATATAAAACAGATAAGCTTCGTCTTTAAAGGGTTAACCTTTTAAAGCCTAGCGGTAACTTTACGTACCACCAGGTTTAACATTAAAAAATTCTACGTGGTGCCCACATTGCGTTTATGTGTTTTGTACGGATCTCACAACAAACAGCAACTTTTGCCTTATAAAACATTAAGAGATTGGTTTTTATAACCGAAGTGGGGAGTGTTTACAGCGCGGTACGCAATGAGTCCTTATATAAAACAGATAAGCTTCGTCTTTAAAGGGTTAATAAACGCCTATCGAAATATTCACGGAAACTGCAGCAGACTATACTTTTACAAAACTCGTTCGAGTAGTATATGTAGTTAATAATAAATAATTCTGTTCCATTGGAAACAAGAAAAGAATCACATGCGCGAGTTAAGAAAACGTGGAGAACTTGTTCCATTATACATGCACGAACCACAAGAGATACCAAAAAATGCTTCTAGACGAAGCTGCACAAAGAATAAAATGAAAGAATTCATTGCTATAGAACACACGCACGGAGTATTTTGGTGCATTCACTACCCCAAAAAACCGAGCAACACAGCGACGGTCGATGCACAGTTCCTATTACAACGCTAGACTGCTGCGCTGTGGCTGGTACCTGTATCACCCGATCGCCAGTTTTGGCACAGGGAATTCAAACGACAGAAAACGCAACCTGAACAGGACTTTGAGGCCACACAGCATGATGTTCAAGGACTTGAAATAAAAAGAGCAACAGCTCCACAACACAATGTCTGTGCAAAGAGACGTAACTCCAGACAGCGAAAGTGAACCAGTAGCAAAATAACATTAAAAGTGAGCAAAAATAAATTTAAAATCTTTTCATTTTTGATTTTTATTATTTTGTGGTTAAATGACTAAAAGCTAAGCAAAATATAAACATTAAAATACACTATTATAAAGAAAAACATAAAAACATACCAGTACTAAAACTCTGTTTCTTTGTGGGGGGGGGGGGGGTGAACTATTCGCGGATTTTTGCTTTTCGCTAAGGGTCTTGAAACCCAACCACCGCGAAAACCGAAAGATAAGAGTACTGTATTTGTCATACTGAAACTTTTGTAGATACCCATGCCGCATCAAGTTCGCCTTGCTAATGTAGTACTTGGTAATTACCACAAACTTAATCAAGTTCTTGGCGTTTGCTGTATTCAGCCGGCCACTTCGTTCACAGTTACACTAACGGTCACTTTCGAAGAGAAAGCAGATTTTATCTAGGATTATAGTCGCGGCAAAAACGTGGTGTATTCGTATAAGTGAATTTCCATACTCAGAATCAAATCTAAGAGATACATTATCACGAACAAACTAAGGTTAGTTCATATGGTATGGGGAGCGCATTAACGCCTGTAGCTAGTTGCCCTTATAACATATGGCGATACGCAGCGTAAAATCAATAAGACAGTAACAAAGTGGACAGATCATATTTACAAAGCACCACAAAGCACTGTACTCAGTGAAACGTTCGTCTGTGTAGCTATCAATCTTGTTTCCAATTTAGGACGTCTAAAACTCACACATACCAGCCGACTGCGGTAGTCTTAAAGCCTTCCGGACAAATGCAGTAAGCCACGCCCGCTTTCCTTCATGTCCTTCACAATTCACCTTTGCAGTTAACAAAACGGAGTTAAGTACGCTAAGGAAATCAAATATCGCTGTCTTGCTTTACATAGCACAAGCTCTCTTCCATAAAATCAGTTTATAATGAGTAACACACACATACGTACATTACAGTGGGTACCGGGCTTCTTTATGGCTCGATATAGCGTAGTCGGTATAGCGAATCGCTACGGGCTGGACGAGCCGGGGATCGAAACCCGGTAGCGGCGAGACTGTCGACAGCCGTTCAAACAGGCCCTGGGGCCCTCCAAGCATTCTGTACAATGGGTACCGGGTCTCTTTCCTGGCGTAAGGCGGGTTGGGCGTGGCGTTCAACCACCCAGCTCTAGTTAGTGCAGAGGTTAAAGAAAGAGTAGAACTATACCTCTACTCCCCCTCTGGGCCTGCACGGCCTGTTCTAGGTTGAACTTCACCTCCACCTTTTACCGCGTCTCTTTCCCCAGGGTAAAACGACGGGGGCGTAGAGTTGACAAATCACCCTCTTCTAGCGCTGGGGTCGAGTATGTTATAGCTATACCTCTGCCTCCCTCTGTGCCTGCTTGGTACGTAACGGGACAGTCTTTACCTTTACCTTTACCTATACCTTTACCTTTACATGACATACATACACACATACATACATACATACATACATACATACATACATTACATACACACATACATACATACATACATACATACATACATACATACATACATACATACATACATACATACATGCATGCATGCATGCATGCATACATACATACATACATACATACATACATACATACATACATACATACATGTATTACACAAACACATACAATGCATATGCACGAATGTGCACACCCATGTATAATACATATATATATATATTACATATATATATATTACATACATATACATACATACACATGCCGGGGATCCAAAACTTAGTAAACGCGACAGTACAATACAAAATATGGCAAATACCTCACGTAAAGTATTGAAAGTCACTTTCAAACATCAGACATTCATCAACAGGGTAAAAGGGGCGTGCAAAGTATCTTCTCACAGCTGCTTTATAAATTGTACCTTTACATTCCTAAGACTCTAAGACTGATTGGCCAAATGTTGCAAGTTCTGACGCCCGCACAGTACGTACTTGAACAGAAGAAAACTGACAACTGTTACAATGACGAGACAGCTGTATCACTTTTCATTTACGTGGAAACTTCAGCCGTAATACTAAACTCGCAGTTTCTTTTATCGTGTCCCTGAGCACGGCAGCATTATCGCATAAAAAGCCTGCATCCGCCGGCACATCCCGTGACAGCCTTCGTGCTGACGGAACTGCCAGAAGAAACACTCTGTATTTGTACTGTACTTGCAAGAGGTTACTAAAGTGCTACATCATGGTATGCTCATTGGTGGGGTTTCTCGCACTAAATGCAGCAAACACCCCTCGGGCGATTAGCAATTACCTTAACAATTTTGACTTCATTGCACAAGGAACTGCCCACCGTGCTTAACAATCTCCGACTGATACTACAATCCGCAAGTCTCTCAGAACTTCATGTCAGTGAAAAAACAACGTTAAATTTGAAGATTTCAAGTCTTTTGGGATATTACACCGTAAATGGGCAAACCCTTTATCAGTCGACAATGCGCGAAGGCTTCAGTCCTCATCCACACCTCGGTGTCGCACTCCGAACTTTGCTGAAAACTGCAACGCCATGCAACTGCGTATCACCACCTACGCGGTTCTTATGTACCCAACTACTACTCTTCCGTGTTTACTGTTCTGCGTAGGTCGTTAATAGCCATACGTTAAATAAACGGTGGCTACATGAACACAGCCACCGTTCATTGCCTGAAATATAAACATCTCTGTATTTCTCAAAACATTACTACTTTATAAAACCACAAATGTTGCCTGACAATGTACATTTTTTTCCTCCTTCTTGACAAGAGTGGCTTGCTTCCCACGCGCTCTCCTCCACCACGGCTGTACTTCTAAGCGTGATGCACTTTTGGCACGTTCATTCACAATTAGCCCCTACTTGCTCTGTTGTTCCTCCACAAGTGCAAATTCTGGGCTGTGCTGGCAGACCACAGTGACGATCAGAACCGTGGTGGCCGGAAGTGTTGGGAAAAAGGAACAATGACGCCTACAGATGCAAATGTGGAGGCAGAGGTATGTCACGAGGAAGTGCCAAAATAAAGCACCGCATGGTGCGCGTAACTGTCTCCCAGTCCTTTGGAAACACTTCCGGCATGTTTCAGTACGTTCGCAGTCCTGGTGCCAACGAGCAATGGTATCTAAGCGAGGAAAGAAAGGAACGGCATCGACTTCTGTGACATCACCGTGCACGCTGTTGTGTCAGAAGTGTTTTCACTGTTGTTCTGCGAATTGGCAGACGCTTGATGGAGCATTTTTAGAAGGGGCATAGACAGCAATGCAGGGCTGATATAGCACCGAAATAAAGTTATCTCCGGAAACAAGGTACAGCCAGGATAGCGCAGTCGGTGTAATAACCAAATTAAGGGCTGGACGACCGAGGAACCGTGGTTTATCCCCAGGAAAGGTAAGACAAAACCGCCTCCGAGACCCATCCATCCACCTGTTCAATAGGCGCTCTTTCTCAGGGGATAAAGTGACCGAAGCGTAAAGCTGACACCCCCATCTACTCCTAACGTTAAGAGCACGTGGAGCTATACCTCAACGTCTGTATGCCTTCAAGAAGTGCAACGGGCCACCTTTACCTGTATTAAATTACTCCCCCCCCCCCCCCAAAAAATCTTCACTGCCGCAGTAAATGGCATATTGTCTATTGATTTTCAACAGCAAACGTTCCATAGGACGACGAATTCTGTAACTGTTTCTAAGATCTTAAATCAAAAGGACAAAAGGAATCTGTGTAAAAATTGTGGCAGAGCAGCTACAATTCATTTCTTCACACCACTATTACGCTTGCCTAGACTGGGCCATCAAATCCTGACATTAGGGAAATACTGGCAGCTGCAAATGCTGTCAACGAGATACAAAAATATTAGCTTAAAAAAAATCTAAAAACAAGATGGTCAGTGTACGTACAACGTAACACTGAGGCAGCTTTGACGTATCCATTGTTGCCGTGGGAAATCAATAAGCATTACGTATTCTGAGTGTGTGTCTGTAGCCTAAGTATTCCACCATTCAAAGCGCGTGCGTCGTATTATATTATCAGTGGCCTGTTTGGCCCTACCATATTTTTCCACATAAACGGCAAGACTTTCGAAAAAAAAAGGGGTACGTAACACAAAATTTGTGTTTTGATTTTCTCTACAACTTTTGCCTGAAACATTCCTCATTATAAGAAGAATTGAGCGAGATACTATCATAAATGTACACATGTCTTTATGTAAAGTACCCGCCGCTCTTGTCAGATCTTAATGACACCTGAAGTTTCTCAACAGATTTTCGAATTATACTCAAATATTAAATTTTATAAACATCCGTTCAGTGGAAGCCACGCTGTTCCAAGCGGGCGGGCGGGCGAACGGAACGGACAGATGGACATTACGAAGGTAATAATCTCTTTTCGCAATTTTGCGAACGCGCCTAAAAACGGACAGAGAATGTCTTCCAGAATAGACATCTGCTACCAACCAAGAGGAGGAAAAGACTTAGAACGTCAAAAATAAAGATGGAGTGGCCGATTCAATGGAACATACCTGACGTAACCCTAGCAAGCTCAAAATGATAAGGTTTCTAAAGCAGAAAGGTACATACTCTCACAAACATGCAAGTGTAATCATACGAGTGCATTTTTATTATATAACAGTGAAAGTAGGGCAAAAGCTTTGTGTTTAAAAGAAGAAACTAAGAAAGAAACAAGGAAAAAGCAAGAAACCATGGCATAACTACTGCATAAAATTACCCTGTACTTTACAACTGCGGCTTTCTGGAACATGACGCGTATTCAAGTTGGTACCCACCCTACCAAACTACAAGGCGATAAATCCAAGAAGACTGGAATATTCGCACTCACCGCTGTGAAAACCTCAAACTTTAACGTAAGGTTTGTGACGCGTACCTTTACGTTCCTATGCTGAATCCAGTCTGGTGTTGTTATTAGCGGTACTGTATTGAACTCAAAGAATCCATGCAGTGGTTTGTGCCCATCATTTGTTCTTCAGACAAACGCTATTGTCACCTCTCGTGGACCCCTTTCACATTATGGATGCATACTTCGCAGGGAGAGGAGAAATATGCCTACTGACCTTTACCCAACGTGAACAAGGTTGTGTCACTGCAAATGGATGTCCGATTAACTTGCTAATACGACGACAAACTAACTTACATTTAAACGGCAACTGCAAAGCTTCTTTGTGCCAAACGGAATGTGTAAAACCTATCGCCCGTCATGTAACGTACAGGGTATATGCACTTTATGTTATGTGATGTGCACTATACACAGCGGGGAATTTTACGCATGTAACTTTTTGCAAATGTTTACTGGAACTGCAATGCAGCTCCATGATAGCGGCACCATGTCCATTTCTTACTATATTTATAGTATACACACTAATTTAGATGCAGCTTAGTTAATGACACTACCAGCAACTTAAACGATTGGATTATAGCATGTAATTCAGTTTAAAGAATGATGAAAAAAGCTACCTAGAGGAGGAAAAACTACTAAGAAACTAGCGGCAGATGTGAAGAAATACTAAAGCAAATCTTTAAGAAGATAGGCAACGTAAGGACAACGTAACATTGTGGCGCGCTCGCGTAACTATTGTTGCAGTGGAAACATAAAAATGCATTTTGTGTGTGCTGTTCAGCTACATGTCACTGTCACCTATATAAAAATATTGATTTTTGCTTTTACGCCAAATGTATGTCGCCGGCAAGAATTTAATGTATGTCGGTCTTCATGTCAAGTGCCCGATGCTGCATTGAAACAAAAGAATGTCCGTTTGCTAATGGCCTTCTTTAGACTACAGTTTGGCTAAACTGATAGTAATGACAGATAAACCGTGGCGCAGTTTCTCAGTTTCGGTGATTGTTGCCATAAAACATTTTACGAGATCAGACAAAGTCAATCAATTACGAAGCAATAAGATCAAATATTCTGAGTGTGTGCCTGTATTCTTGCCTTGGTTATCCTGCAGGCAAAAGGCGTAGTTTTTGCATCGTATTATATTGTGATCTGTGGCATATCTGGCCCTACCATATTTTTCAACATAAATGGCACGACGTTCGGAAAAAAAGTACTGAACATAAAATGTGTGTTTTGATTTTGCCTACAACTTTCGTCTGAAGCATTTCGCATTATAAGAAGAATTCAGGGAGATATTATCATAAATGTACATACATCTTCATGTAAAGTACGCGTTATTCTTGTCATATTTTAATGACACTTTAATTTTCTACACAGATTTTCAAAAGGTCCTCACACACCAAATTTAATGAGAATCCGTCCAGTGGGAGACGAGTTTTTCCATACAGACGGACGGACAAGACGAAGCTGACAGTCGCTCTTCGCAATTTTGCGAACGCGCCTAAAAAGTTCGCCAGTTGGTGGACAGATTCATCTGGCTTAAGACACGCAGCATGGCGAAATATTTTGAGCACGCTAACGAACTTGGCGTTCCACAAAGGTAAAAAAATGTCATTAGTAGATGTGAAGCTACTGGCTTGTCACGAAGGACTCTGGTCCATGGGGTTATGTTACTGTGGAATACGGTACATTGAACAGCTGTGTTCAGTGACGCAATTTTTCTTATACACATACATACATACATACATACATACATACATACATACATACATACATACATACACACACATACGTACACACACACACATACGAGCTGCAGTGCTTTCTTTGTGACGGTATGTAACGGTACCTTTATTAACAGTGACGTATTAAATGAATATTATAAATTCAGTACCCGGGACAAGTAGTGCTTGTTTTTGCTTTTATTCCAAAAATACTACCACAATAAGAAACAAGAAAATCAACAATTAGTTTATTATCTAATACGAAGAGAAGTGACATTTCTAACTTCACCTGGTGTCAAGGAGCGAATAACGGCACTTTTTCCCAGAGCTGTAATGTTAAAATTCCTGTGAGGAACCTAGATCTTGAGAATGTGATATTGTCACTGAACTCCATACCCACATTTGCATGTACATTACGCATATGTACACACAATACATGCTACACGCGCGCAACGGTCATACGGACTCAACCAACGCCACCGTCTACTCAGTCTTAGCTACTCAGAATCGCTTCTTGCACATTGCACGTCCTTGTTGCGGCATGGCGCACTCCTCTGAAAGGCCATGTGATGGAGGAGGAGGAGGACGTCAGTGCGACCAGTCTGACTTTCACAGATGTCCTTGAATGACCCTCAGAGACCTGAAACCACCCACGGAAAAATCCAGTAGCGGTCGGTGACCAAATAACGTTATGCCAAACCTAAAAAATAATGGTGGGCGGTAACGATTATAAAACGCACAAAACCCATCGCTATATGAAGGACGTTCAGGACGTGGAAGCAGCGACAGAACTGAACACCACACAGGTGCCAGTCTACTCGCGTTTTCGTTCCCCTTAATACAGATGTCCGTAAAGCGGTGCTAAGATCCGCGGACAATACACCAAACTGAACGTAAACGCAACGAAACGTTGGCACAGCATATCGCCAAAATCTTGTTTACTTAATTCCTTCGTAATAAAAAGCTCGATTCAGTCGCCGAGACATTGTTCGGAAAAGCACCACAAACATTAACTTAAAACCGGAGGGGCATTGCCCGCATATTGAAAAGAAATGTTCATTTTTCCGTCGACCTAGGGCACACTATAGCACGAACCGAAAACGAAACGTAACGAACCGAAGAGCAGAGCATATTGATGTTTTCGCTTCAGTCCGGCTTGGTTACGCTGCGCACTTCAAAGGAGGCATCATGACCGCCGGAACGGGGTACTTCGGCTGCCTTCGGTGGAAGCCAGGCCCTGTCTAGGGACTCGATTATTTAAATAAGCTAACGAAGGATAATGTATGGAAGGAGACTAGTGAAAAACTGGAAATACCTAGTACAGTGTAATGTGACTCACAAAGACATTAATATTTTTCCAACACAATAACAGACCTACCCCCAAATTGTGTCACTGGTCAGGATCATGCTCTGTCATTGATTATACAGCCTAATTCTCAATCAAAAGGCGGTGGGCATAGTGGGTTTTGCAGTCGAAAGTGAACGCATCCAACGTAAGCAAGGTCCGCAACTGCCTACTATAACCAATCCTGTACATTTCTTACTGCAGAAGGGTTGAGGAAAGACTCCCAAAGATCCAAATTCGAAGGCAGTGCTATGATCAACGTTCCAATTCTTTTACAGCTGCGCGGACCTGTCATTGCTCTGAGCAGAAAATTTTTACACGACCTGACGACAGCGCGGCACTTTCAAAGGTTTCTGTAATATGCACAATAAGAATGTTTACAATGAAAATTTAAAATTCCAACTGCACGGCAACAATTCAGGGTGCGTGGGAGCATTTCAGTTACTGCGCGACCATGCACCCGCCCAGCTTAGAGGGAACATTGGCTATGATCCCAGCGCAGGTTTCACATTCGCTGGGCCCACTTACACTATGAGTGGTGCGTGATACTTGTGACGGGGCAGAGGGACTTATGGTCAGTCTGTAATATTTCATTCTCAACAACGCGCATGCCCCGAGACCATCGGATTTTTCAGCTTTATATTCAGTTGCGGCACACATCGCTACTGTCTCGCGAGAACAGCAGCACTGCAAGAGAGGAATACATTATGCAGGTTTAAGCAGGTGCGAGTGAGTTGACTTGTAGCTACCTGTTTCCTCACTGCTGTTGAGGCATACACAAGTCATACAATGAACTTTGTTAGAGGCCTTACTGTGACAGGCTGCAAGAAACAAGTTCACATAATTAACCAGCGTCCATTCTGTAATGAATATTACTACTGACAAACATTAAAGGCTGCGGATACAACCCGACCCCCTTTTTGACACATCCAAGCCTTACAGTATTCAATACCAGAAACTGCGGTTTCAAGAAACAGAAAACATCCAGTAAATTTTAATGTCTTTTTAGCACCTATAATGGAATTTCTTTCCGAATTACTTCCTTGTTGTATTAGACAGTAAGCAGGCAATCCTTGTCATCGCCACCCACAAACATTAAATGTATTACTAAAGAAGGAGAAAATTCGGCGTACCTAAATATATTCTCATACACAAAATTCTAAGAATTAAATAACTTGAATCGAGTGTGTAGTGCATATGGTATCAAAGGCTAGCTAATTTTGGCAATGAGCGCTCAGAAAGCAAGAGAAATAAAAGTTCCAAGTACGCCCAACTTGAAAATATTTGTCAATAAACTTCGTTCTTCCTAAAGTACGCCTAAATCATCCGTCGGAACACCCTGCACCTTTACCGCAGCAAGAGTATGCCAGGGCCTACCAGACACTGAGTAAGCGGCTAAGTACTTTGGCGCCAGAAACATCTAAGTACCTATCGAAGAGAAAGTAATAATAAAAAGATCAAGAAATTCAGAAGTAAAGTAAAACACAGTTATCCCTGTGCACGCCATGAAGGCACATGTCGCGGAGCCACAGATTCACTCATTCCTAATTTCACCATTAGACAGCGGTGAGTGGTCGGCTTCACGCTCCAGCCACTTTACACCCGGAAAAAGCGCCCGCGGCACCCATTTAATATAAGACGTGGTGGGGCTCAGAGCCGGTCTGGACGTTTTATTAGATTGCAGAACAAGAAGCGTCATTTCCTACTCATCACCAATTATTACTACGGCTATCAAATCACGGATAATGCGATAAGAGGGGTATTTAGCACCACGTATGAAGAAGATGTGAAATGAGAAAATATTTTCGCCGAAACATCTGAAGTGAAGGGACACGGAGGAAATACTCGTATATGAATACAGAGAGTATAATATTAAAATATAACATAAATGGGGTTAGGATGTAGACTAGACTCATACAGTTCAGGACAGGGTCAAGTAAACGGGTTCTTATGAATGTAATAATGAACCTATCGATCCAAGAGAGGGGAGAATTTCTTGACGAGCTAAGGGGCCATTTACCTTCTGAACGACTTTGTTCCATGGAGTTACATAACGCAGATCAATCTCACATCACCAGTGGCAGCAACAGTGTGTGAAGAACAAGGCACAGCCAGAGAAAAATATCCAGCTGTTTCAGCCACGATATTTCAGGAGCCACGACGTATCCAGCATCTTCTGCCCTGATTTTGTGTTTCTTGGTTGATCTAACGACGCTTTATTGACGGTATGAATTCTTAAACGCTTCGCGCGATAGAAGGAGCACAAATAGTGAATAATTATTTACGCTCAGTTGCTCTTATCGCCTCCCGCTGACTTTCGTATCACCGAATGCCCTTGTGAACACCGAACAGAATTACCATCTGTGACAGTTATGTTCAACTGCGTAAAAGTTAAACTACTGTTTGTTATTGAGAATCGCGTCTGAAAGCGTTTTGTGCTGCAGGCAATACAGACCTAAGCTGAAGATCGTGAATCAAGAAGACGATGAGCTGCAGACTTCACGCTCCAGGACTCTTTATCCACTTCCCCAATAATACACCCACGGCATGTATCGGCGAGGATATGACTGAACAAAAAGTATTTCTGCACACGGCTATGAAAGGAAAACTCCAGCACACTTTCAGAGTTCAAACTCACAGCCATTCACTTTTCAATCATTTTCTCTTTGTCACACAGTACATAATCAGGAGTTCTGTAACAGCACTGAACTTTGAGGCACAAAGTTGATTTTCCAGAATATGTACATCAGTATCCTAGGGACTCTGCAAACAGTGCCATGGTTCGCAGAAAGTTAAAGAATCACAGACGGAGGGGCCATGTCCTTGTACCAAAGACCGTCGTCTCGCCCATACTGGGTGGTCTGGTGGCAGTTGTTTCACTTCAAATACCAACCTTCACATCCACTACAGGTTTGCGACAGCAGTTGCTGCAATGCTTACATAAGGTATGGGCTTAGGGATAATTGAGGCGGAATGAGTTGCAGCGGTAATGCGCCAAAATGTAAGCAGCAACATGTGGCATTCGCGGAAGGATTTTAGCGTCCCCGCTCCTTGACATTCTTCCGATGAACTGCAAGCTGCAAACTTTCTCAAGGATCTAACGGTCACTCATCTAATCACGAAATTCCTCGCCTTTTACGGAAACCGAAGATTCAATAATGTGTTAAAACCAGACCGCCACCGAGCAAATTGGTGCAGTGGTAACGCTCAAACCTTGTATCCCAGAGATTTTTTTTCATGTGCCACTTTAGACCCGTTTTCGGGGTAACGTAAAGCAATCCCATTACAGGCCTGGGCAGGCCCTGAGGATTCCAGGAGGCTGAGGCTCTCAGATTTCTATACAATCGGCATACGAAGGTGGTAGGGAAGTCAGCCCTTGGCACCGCCGCCTTTAGCCACCAGTAAATATTCCTGGTACTCACTTCTGTTAGAAGCTGAGTCGATCCCAGGGCCATAGTGCCGCCGGAAGGATTATGTCAACGAAAAATTCCAGTGACACCATCGGGAATCGAACCGGCGACCTGCTGGCTTGTACCGCAGTGCCTCAACGAACTGCACCACCCACTTAACACCGCCTTATAGACACGTATTATTATTAAATTTTTATAACTCTTTAAATCAGCGATACGTAAATTTCCAAGTGCGAAACTACTGTGCACACGGTAATTTATCAGAAGACACAAAGTACGTTACAAAGCCTACAGTCCTCGCGTTATGAAACTGCTACAGCTTCTCCATGCCATAATTTTGCTTCTATGAAAATTTCAAATCAAATTTAGTATACTCATTGGCCGGTCTCATTTGGATTTTCTACTTTCCGAAGGGCCAGTCAATCATTGTTTCAATATACTTCAACCTTATTGGTCAAGCTGACTCGCGAAGTTATCTCGCAGTTTTAACGAGCACTGACCTGCCTCCAGGCAACCTTTTGTGGGCGTGTCCGATTGGCAACTCCCACACAACGAATTAATCATCGCTTACAGCTGTCAAGCAACAAAACTTCGTTGCACGGAAACCAAGCTGCTCATACGACAATTACAACAGGTCAAACTGTCAATTCGGCCCTTTGACACTACCCACTCTGCTGCTGTGTGCGATTCGCCTTTGGAACCATCCTTTTTCCACCTCTACGATTAGTAATACCGGAAGTTATAAAGAGCAGTCGATTAGAATTCATTTTATTGTCGTTAAGTCCCGGACTCGCACTAAGACTTGCCCTGGTACAAGCAGTAACACGGCTGATTAATTTTACGTGTCAACCTAAATGAAGGACAGGTGGGTGTCACCGTGGACACGTTTCAACACCGTTTTTTATCAAACAGTTACAGAAATATATATTAAATACCGGAAGAAAATAGACAGCCTAGTCCATGATGAGACATATGATTAACAACATATATAATATCATATATCTTCCGTGCAGTTGTTTTACATACGTAAGTTTGTACTTTTCACCAACCACAGCACTTTATTTACATAAACTCCAACATGTTTCGGCTAAGTTATCCAGCCATCATCAGGGAGTTAATCAATGTACACAATAAGCAGCTTGTAACAAGCCACAGAATGGTAATTATACATATTCTTCAGTTTGTATGTTACATATGTAGATTTAAAATTATAAAAAAATATGTACATAAGATTTTTAAGGATAAAATATATAAAACGTATAAAATATAATTCTGTGTCCAAACATCTGTTGTGAACCACTTCTGATGTTGCGTGGTCAAGACCCCTGGCTATGTCTCCGGTGTTTGGTCGGTCTTATCGTGGAGACTCTGTACTGAGACTTCCTACAAGCTGCTTATTGTCTACAATGATTAACTCGCTGATGTTGACTCGATAACTCAGCCAAAACATGTTGGGAGGTTATGTAAATAAAGTGCAGGAGCTGGTGATAAATGAAAACCTACACACAATTAATGTTCAGAATCCGACCATAGATACTTTACGCAGTAATTTATGTACGCATATTAGACATGATTTGTCATTAACAGTAAACTACTAGTAATAGGTTAGTGCAATATCGCGCATACGTTCACAGGTCTACTGTTAAGAGTTCAGTCACTGTTACACTACAGCTACTGGACCTGCTAATAGAGAAAAACAGCTCTGATGAATGAGCCCGATTGAACATATATTCTCTATCCTTTCACATTCTTCACTTGAAGACGGAGATTCGAACTGCCTCTTAAGCAATACAGATATCATCTCTATACCACACAATGGGCATGTCCTCAGAATATATTTACATCTTGAATGACATAATTTTGTAATCTTTCACTTTCATTTCATCTTATTAACTTTCACATCTACAGTGTAATGACATATTACGACGCCGTAGGCAGATCAACAGGCACTTCATGACACGCTAAACACAATTAGACAGTTTATAATTAGATATTATAAAATCTACGTACTTATTACCAAATTCTGCAGAAATTATGCATGCTAGAAACTGTGTATGCGTGTACGTAAACGCGTGATTGCGATATTTTAATTACCGCACGAATTACAAAGTACACTGAATGTTATCCGGCCTACATTAGTGTGTGTGCAGCACACCCACCACATAATCCTGCGCACCAATGTCTACGAGAGGAGAGATCAGTCAGCTAATGGACTTGCTGTCCTTCGCCGCATTTCACGATATGTAATCAAATTCTCTTTGTAAGGTTAACATGTTGGATGTACGAATCTCGACACGTTAATGCACGCCACAACTCCAAGCACATGATGTGACAGTCGTTAACGTCGCGCCAAATACAGACTTCCCGGCTTATGTAATAACAGAGGCAACTATAATGTTGAGTATCTCTGAAACTTTTAGGGCATGTCAAACTTTAACACGGACAACTGCAGCCGACGTAACTCAGTCCAGATGACACAGCGACTAGGCTACAGGAAAAACGAATGCTGTTCGATTCCCGACATGGGTAGTGCTCTTTTGTTCGCCACAGCGTCCAAACCGGTTCTGAGGGCCACTCATTACTCCGTCTCATTGGGTGGGGCTCCTTTCCCCGGGATGAAGCGGGTCGGATAAAAGCGACAATTCACTCTTTCAAGAAAAACCAAATAAACACAAATCGGTTTCCAGATTACATAGGACTGTAGCTAAATTCGGACCACGAATCAAAATACAATAATATGCCATCAACTATTAAAAAATTCCAAAAAGAAGCACGCCATCAAAACACGAATTTTATGTTCAGTAAGTTGTTTCCAAAAATCGTATCGTTTATGAGATAATGTGGAAAAATATTAATAACAGGAACGCCTTTCCCTTAATGTGACGTACATTTTTTAATTCATGTTTTTATACAGCCTGATGCTGTCTACGTAGGCCGAAACCTGGTCGCACAGTCATTTTTAATAAAGCAAAGAAAAGTGTTGGCCGTGACCGATTTCTTCTCTGAGGACGCGATATATATCTATACCTTGCATAAATACGCCAACTGGGACGTTCAACATCAAAATTGAAAAATATGGTAGATCCAGACAGGCAACAGATAACAATATAATAAGCCCTGCGTTGCATGCACTTTGTACGCCGGTAACTAGGGCAACAATACAGATATACACTCATATTTAATCCTTATTGCTTTTCCATGGAAACAATGGTTACGCGAACGCGCCACAATGTTACGTTGTACGTATATTGCCTGTCCTATTACAAATTTCTACGCTCCTTTCTTTACGGGCCTTACCAGACATCATCCAGCCAGCAAGATCTGGGGTTCCCACAACAGTGCTGCTGAACGTTCAAGTTTTCTGGCATGTTCAGCTGCGTCGTTGGGTAAACAATCCCTGACGTTTAGAAGGCACTACGATTCTTCGAAACGTCGGGAGCTATCTACCCAACAACACAGCGCGGCATCTCAGAACAATCGCACGTTGAATATTAAGAGGACACACGAACACGTGAATTGGTAGTCACAGTTTTGGTAGCACACCTCTTGTGTGAATGAGTCTAAATGTTGGCGAGGAGAAGCATCTCGCAAGACCGCAACTATGTGCGTCAAACCGTCACTCATGCACGGTTTTCAGCGACGACTGCTTTTGGTTCCGTTAGATACACTGTGCTAAAACCATTAACGCCTTATTTGTATGCAACACGAATAGCTCAGTCATGCGGCTGTGATGTTAAGAAAGAACTGCGAAGTGCCACAAAGGCAAGGTCATCTTCTAGAATGATGCAGGATTATGTTCCAAGAAGGCACGAAATAAATATACCAGTGCACTAGCGCAACTACTGTTTCATACAACCATGATCCTACAAACCGAAATACATGCCTACAAACATATTACCTACGTTAGCACACGCAACACTGCAATATACTAGCGACAGCATCTTAACCTTTTAAAGCCTAGCGGTAACTTTACGTACCGCCAGGTTTAACATTAAAAAATTCTACGTGGTGCCCACAGTGCGTTTATGTGTTTTGTACGGATCCCAGAACAAACAGCAACTTTTGCCTTATAAAACATTAAGAGACTGGTTTTTATAACCGACGTGGAGAGTGTTTACAGCGCGGTACGCACTGAGTCCTTATATAAAACAGATACGCTTCGTCTTTAAAGGGTTAACCGTCCTCCAGATACGAAGGGACCTCCGAAGCACATTTAGCCCTTTAAGGCACAGTGCTTAATACATGCATCACCAGGTTTAACATTAAAAAATTCCGCGTTCTGACCACAGACTGCATTTATGTATGTTTTGCATGGACCTCAGAATAAACGTGACTATTCGCCCATACTGAATTGACACAGTTTTATATAACCGAGACGGAGTGTGTTTACTGCGCGGTACGAACTGAATCTTCAAATATAGTTCAGTTCAATCTACATCTGAAAATGGATTACGATCAATTGCGAACAGCCAACAAGAGGCGGCCCTCCAGCTGGGGGGGGGGGGGGGCGGGGGAGGAACTGACAACTGCTACCTGCAAAAAAAGTTACGAAATCCTACACAAAGACTCCAATCAGGAAAAATTCTATGCAACGACCTACGTAACACAAAATGTACATGAATCTGGAACACCGAATGTGTGGAGTCTCCATAGACTAAGTACTTGGAAAAACCTGTCACGGAACTGGCATAGTGTTAAGGAAAATCTGGTGGGAACACAGGTAAGATGGGACAAACCAGCAGACGATTATAGGCCTACATTATGCAACAGAATATGGAATGAGATAATCATCAATTAGGGACAAGATTTTTAGTACATAAGAGAATCATCAACACTTGCGAGAGGAGAATACTTTTAGCGATTCCACTTCACATAGCGATGGCATTTCACAACGCCTTTAATACGAAGAGGCCACAGTATATTGTTCTGACGGGCTTTCGTTCGATATGAAGAATCTGAACGATACGGAAGTAAAAGAACAGTAGCGGGTTAAAATAAACAGATCTGCAGCTTGAGGAGTTAAATGATAATGGGACCACCAGCACGGCTTATGAAAGCATTAAACACAACATGGAATTCCAGCCAATAGTCGTCTGGTTCCCATGGACTGAAGCAGCTGAAATCATACCTTGGCGAAAATCTATCAAATTAATCGATCGAGATGAAAAAAGAAAATAAACAAGAATATCTAAAATAACTGAAACTGATGAACATTAAACGAACAGTAACAAAAGGAGGAATAATAATCAGAGCGTAAATAAATTCAACCCTTTAAAGACGAAGCGTATCTGTTCTATATAAGGACTCAGTGCGTACCGCGCTGTAAACACTCTCCACTTCGGTTATAAAAACCAGTCTCTTAATGTTTTATAAGGCAAAAGTTGCTGTTTGTTCTAAGATCCGTACAAAACACATAAACGCAATGTGGGCACCACGTAGAATTTTTTAATATTAAACCTGGTGGTACGTAAAGTTACCGCTAGGCTTTAAAAGGTTAAGACGCGTCACAAACCTGAAAAGCAACTGGGTTAAGAATCAGAAGAGTGGTTTTCTAGCAAGAGATCTGTACGAAACACAAATTAACGCCTGATACAGAGGTAACTAAGTTATCTGCCCGTCCCTCTGCGTCATCAGCAAATGAATAAATCGTAAAAAATGCATCTTTAAAATTTGTCCAGCGATTCTGATTCTCAGCACCACCGATCTATAGGAATAAAGCCTGGTTTCAATGACACCAAAATGGAGTTCTCCATGTGCCCCGTTAACGGTTACAGAGATTCAGTTACAGGCTTCCACGATAACTTCTCTGGCAATTCTGATGACCTGTAACGAAGCCTACTTTACATTACACTTCCCTAGTATCCTATAAACTGCTGCATACGCTTTATGTAAACTGGATATGTGAGCCTTAAACTAACACTGTATGGCAGTTACGATTTTCAGCTACACCGACCCATAGTAAGTCGAGTTTACATATGACCATACACGGTCTGCTCAATGTACCGGCACCCCAGAAACCACTTCACCTGCCTTACAGAATTTCTGCAAATTACTAGGCACTTGCGGTTCTACGCACACTGACCATAAAACCCGTAATTTTCGAAAGAAGATAAACTGACTTTTCTCAGGACATTACAAACCGTTTCAGGCACCGTCATCTGAATGAGTGGAGTTATACCTGCATTCCCCCATATGACTTCATGGCGTGCACAGGCACTTCATTTTACTCCATGGATACTGGTCCAAGTTGGTGCGGGAGACTATCATCATGAGACGGCCACTCCAATTATCATCCACACTGATGCATGAAAAGGCCTAAAGCCATAAACGAAACTTTCCACGTATTCTACATACACTGACACATTTAGTTGAAACCGTATATAAGGAACTCACCCAGTTTTGTTGGGAAATCAGATATTCAGACATACTAGTCCACTATAAAGCCTAGTTCACGTACGGATGTATAAACTAGGCTTTATTATGCGGCTACGGGGAGCCTTGACGGTGCAGTCGGTACAGTGACTAGGCTATGGGCTGGACAACCGTAGAACTCCTGGGATCGAACCACGACAAACTGATTCAGGGGAAGACGTTCATTTATGTCAAAACCTACAATACCGTGATCCAATCAATATGTACGGCAAAAACCCGAAAAAAAACTATACCAAGGAGATGGACAGACGAGATCAACATGGATGTCGGAGACAGTTGTGAGGACAAGAGGTAGATGGGAATGAGGAAAGTAACCCATGACGGATTTTGATAACAATGGTCTTGCATATCCCAATCCTTGTTAACCACTACTCACAATCGTTCCAGTCAGCTCCATAATTCTACGGGCTCCGTATGTCCACCACAAATACTGAAACATCGCTGCTGTTTCGATACATACAAACTGCCAAAGCGACCACTCTCCATCCGTTGTACTGCATGTTGCAGTTAAATTATGCAACATAATGACCCCCGAAAACGCCGCTTAGCATCCCAGAAGGGCGCGAAGACCTCGCCTACGCTGTGGCGGGAGCGCGAAATGTCGACATCAAATTACTTTACACATCTCTCAGCGATATCGATGAGGAGGGATAGCTAACATACAAAAGTGAATGATTGCGGGATGGAAGACGCGGGTTACATTTCCGGCAAGGACAGCGTCTTTTCTGTTCACCACTACGTCCACGCGTCCCACTTCACTGGATAGTAGGGACTCTTTCCTCCAGGATGAAGTGAACGAGATATGAAGCTGATCACTGATCTCCTGTTGACAAAAACGTTAATTCTAACACTCACTAGAACAAAGCACTCAATAAATAAGGCAGTAAAAGTTAAAAATTATAGGCACCGAAGCAAAGAATGCCTGGCGCTAAATTTACATTACCCCGGATCCCCAACACACATTAATCTTTTTAATACTGAGACTAACTTGAACTATATTTGTTTAGTTCGTACCGCGCAGTAAATACATTCCGTCTCCCTTACAAAAAAACCAATTAGTTATTGCTGTATAGGAAAATAATTGCTGTTCGCTTTGCAAACCGTACAAAACACATAAAGGCACTGTGTGAGCAGAATGTAGAAATTCTGAACGCTAAGTGTGGTGGTATATAAAGTAACCCCTAGGATCTAAACGGTTAACGACGGCGTATGTCAGCAGAAGAACTCTACTTTTTCGACTGTCAACACAGCCTGGCAGCCATGGATAACAAACCGCGATCTGAAATTAGTGGCGCAATTAAGGCTGTCCTCAACACTCAAGAAGATTCAATACCGTGAGCCATACGCTGTGTCCGAACATCTTGTATCTCCAAACACTATTCCGTACGCGTTAGCCGTCAAGGGGCGAAAGGACGAGAGGTAGGAGAGTCAACGCCCGCTTGCGTCCGGTCAAGGTCGGCCACTCGGGGAACATCTACAAGAAGCCAGTAAGAACATCAGTATGACGAGGGACAGATTCCCTCTTGTAAATTAAATTGTTTCAAACGCCGCAACGACTAACACCAGCATTTTAAAATTTACCAACAATGGCAACAGCGAAGACTGAAGTGCAGTCTTCACCATTACGCTACCACAGAGCGTGAAACCAACTGATTTTATCTTTGGGTTCCAAATCATTTAACATCGACACTGCACACAATCAAATTCCGGAAAAGCCACGTCATAATTTCTTCATATATCCCAAGCCTAATGGCTACTTGCCCATGAACACATGTTACAAAATATTCTGTCCGTTTATTTCGTCCTTCTAACAGCATTATTTTCCAGAGACGATATTTTTTATTTGGAGGGAAGAGGATGGTACGGAACAATAACTGACTATATTTCTTCAAACGTTCTTTCTTACTTCTTCGGTGCCGGACACAACCCGTTACTGAAGAGAACTAAATTGGGAACTATTGCTGCATGTGCAGAATGATTTGGTAAGGTCTCATGACAATAATTTCAGTTGATACTGATCTCTTGCCACCTCCATAAGTCCCATTCTTCGCTGCCACATTTTATCATTTTTGCAGAGAAATATCCTTTCCTCATTCTTTTCCTTAGATTTATCCTTCCCTTGACATTCAGTCTGTTCTCATAACTCCCATTTTACAAACGTCAGTCTTCCACAATGGTTTTACATATTTCTTATTAATCTTGCCTCTTCCTCGTCCTATTTCTGATGGGGACACATTTCTCGCCGATTTCCCTTCAGCATTCGTTCAGCATGGCTGTGCCATCCAAGTGCCATTTTCAAGGTTTATCAGCGATAAAACTCGAGCGACATCCCATCGTTGTCATAAGGTTTATTCTTCTCAAGTTTTGCCACCTTAAGACATCTGACGGGGGAATAACATTTTAATTATGAAATACCACACACTGTAAAGGACTTATCCACACTCAGATTCAGTGACTAAACTCAGCTTCTTAGAAACTATGAGAATCGCCAGTAGTTATAAACGATGCACCGGAGAACTGCAGTAATGTCATGCAATTGCGTACGAGACGATATTATAATTTTAGCGCTTGCCATCACGGGTCTTCCGGTAGCTATATGGCGAGATGTAATACACTGATCTGCTGGGAAAAATATCCCGCGTTGTGGAATGATCATCATTAGAAATACGTATTGTTGATGGAGCCACCAGACGGCAGGACCACCAAGCGGCTGCAAAATACATCTGTTAAAACAAGATACACAATGGAGGCCTACAGGTTACTCAGAACCTAGCTATATCCACTCCTACTATAAATAAACTCGTATTGCTTTGTTTAAATGATTCTGATCTACAACCTTAGATCAGCGTTTGTCATCCAGTATGCCCAAACTGAGGTCTACGCCTTCTGCGACATTTTGAATTCAAATGCAGTCACACCCAACGAATAATACACATTTCAATACCGTGTCCGTCAAAGCACAACAGATTTATTACCTCAACCCCAACATGTCTCAAACTAAGCTCAACAAAAGACAATAATGGCTGTAAGGTCGCACCAGCACAAGTATGACCAAAGCTTTAGCGTAAAAAAGGTGACAAGATTATATTAAGTGCCTTTAATTTAGTAATTTCAAAAACTGTATTACCGATATGGGCCTAATATAAACCACAATAGAGTTATACATATGAAATGTAAATAGTTATACGTACTTAACGATCAGGTACGTTCGTGTTACAAGAACTACGCCTACCTATGGTGACCACAGGTCGAAACATGTTGACTTTTGGATAACAAGTGTCATCCACGACGTTTTGATGGTTACAGCACTGAACTGATGTAGCGTAACAGTATGGAGCACAAAGCAAAGTAGAACTAAAAACACTTCACAAAATGCAGTCCCAGCAGTGATAGCCTGTTTTGTCCTGCTTTTCCTTTACATTTTCCTGTTCTACTGTCTCTTCCTTGAACTTCTGCTGTCTTCACACGTTTCTTCGTGTTTGTTACTTCGTATGCTTTACTAAAAAGAACACTTTGTTTTTCATATTTAAACTGTTTGTGACCTGGTACTTGTTATTAGTTGCTAGAATCCTGTTACATTTTTGGATATGCCCATATATTGAAATGGACATCACTGTACACGCCTATGTTATAGCAACAAAATAACCCAGAATATACTAATAACGACAGGGGACTTCAGTGTACTTCGCGGCTGGGTGCTATGTATAATCCCCGGTCTTTAGCCATAATAGTCGGACTATTCACTTCTACCTTAACAGGTACTGTATATTGAAAGAAAAAGCACGGAGAAAGAATAGTGACAGACACGCAAAGCTTATGCATTATACATGAGTTGATATGACGAGGGGTAATGAACTGCATTGTAGTGTGTATTTATATTGACAGTATGTGAAACACAGGCGCAGTTCATCAACTGAAGCATAAAAACTTCGTTATCACTGTGCCAAAATACTAGATTATCTGGTTAACTTGATGTGGCCGCGTTGGCGCAGTTGGTTGAGGCATTGCACTACAAACCGGAAGGTCGCTGGTTCGATTCCCGATGGTGTCACTGGAATTTTTCGTTGGCATAATCCTTTGGGTCGAACTATGTCGACTCAGCCTCTAACAGAAATGAGTACCAGGAATATTTTCTGGGGGGGGGGGCCCCGGGGGGCAAAAGGCTGACAACCTTACGACCTTCATGTGCCGATTGTCTAGAAATCTGGGAGCTTCAACCTCCTGGAACCCTAAGGGCCTGTCCAGGCCTGTAATGGGATTGCTTTACCTTTTAGCTGTATTGAGGTTCTCGTGTAATGTCCATCTTCAATTCAACCACCCGCATGAAATTTGTAATAGTTCGACAAATTTATGCAAGGACCTCCAATACAAAAGGGAGTCAAAATCAGGCAAACAGTTCTGCAGCACTGCGACGACACAGCATTCAAGTGCTTTAATTGCCTCAGAAACCGTTAAGACTTACGAAAATGGCATGCGGGACACAAAAGCAGTACAGCTCACATTCACGAGTACACATCATCACTAAAACTAGTGAAACCGCTCCCACATACACTAGTACACGCCATACAAAAACTGTACAATCCCGTACAAGTACCAAATCACAACCAGTGTTCAACATAATCCAGTATTCAAGACTCATATAAATAAGCAAGAATTGGGGTAGTAAAAGCATGAAACGTGACACACTTAATACGATATCTTACCACAAAAATTAGCATTGTTTAAATACTCGTATTCAGTAACTTCTGAGTTAAGCGTACTGACAGCCAAGTCTGCAGCGGACGGCTTATACACACAGCACTAATCATATGAGGATACAACTTGGTAAAGCGGAAGACAACATCCACAGACACTATTCCAACATTAACGACACTGAGACTGCGCAAAGGAACCTAACGTATCTCAATATCGATTGCGAAGAAGAGGCATAACTAAAATGTAACGGTGATGATAATGATGATGATAATGTAAATCAGGCAGCTGTTCCTCTGCTTCATTAACCAACGCGCCCTAAAGACATTACGTGATCTGAAGGTGCAGATCAGCCATCTTAATCTTGGAACTAAATGAAGGCGAGACGTTAACTGGACACTCCTGACAATTTTCCCCCACGGAAAAGAGTTCCTGGTATCCACTGAAATGGGGCCTGTACGAACCCTACGCCCGGTCTCGGTGTGCTGCCCTGCCCTGTCTGTTTCAGTCAAGTTAAACACGTAGCAATTTACTTCATGAACCATTATTATCACCACCACCACCAATTCGAATTTTTTAAAGCGTGCGGCAATCCTTAACAAAACGGGCAGTGCGCGCTCTGTGGAAGCATGAGGACAAGGCATTTCTGTTGCCAGAACAGCAATCTGCGAAGTCGAAATCAGAAATTTGTACACAAACGTCTTCCTGCGACTGGTTTCCACATCACTTTTTATCCTTCTTCATCCAGAATAAGATGGCTCATAACTCAAAGACGAAGCGTCCAAGGACAGATGTTTACTGACAAATGTCTGTGGCACCCTGTATTTCTGAAACGCTGTAAATGCTACGAGCATGTAGGGTCTATGCAATAGTTTTAAACCTCACTTTGAAAATCAACATTATAAAAGCCCTACGTGCACCGGGTCTCTAAGGGCTCGAACCTAATATATATTATATTCTAGAAATTAACATTTAATTAATTACAGGAAAAGTCATTAGTGATATTTTATTTAAGTCCTGTCACTTTATCCCCAGGAAAGGAAACCTGAAACTCATTAATGAAGACTGTGATCGCCATTAAACCACGTCACTTTCACCCCATGCTTCTTTACCGACAAAAAGTGTGGTACCATCACCGAAATTCAAACTGCTGACATACCTACTTGAACATGTGTGATTGGATTTAATACAGGGTGCATAAATTGTCCAAAAATCTAGGAGCCACCTCATAATTCTAGGCACCAGAAGGGTTACATAATGCAGGCTCCATACTGAGGTCCCACAAACAATAGGCACCACCGTACAAAATTTAGTCGCCATGCAGATTTGCGTACCTCCGATCTAAAAAATTAATTCTCATTCTAAAGAAACAATCAGGCTACATACGAGCAGCACTTCAAAAAAAGCGTCAGATTCTAGAACAGAGATGTGCCAAGTACCAGGCTCCAAATTTACTTCGTTTCATGCGAGATTTTAACATTCGAAAACAAAATATTTCCGAGCCCGATCTAACCACTGATTCTGACGGAACGAAAGGTAACTCTGGATATGTAGCGAACTATTCCTAGAGGCTCAATTGCTGGACGAGTCTAGCGGAAATTTCGGAAAATAAAATATGTCGAGCGGCACGCAAAAACATTTACAAAGGCACATCACAACAGTCTCCTCCTCTCACTCCACGTTGCTTGTGAATATTTTGTTAAGCATCTATCCTTAAATTAAACTGGCTTCAGTGTAAGACGGGCATGGAAGGGAGAGCGGGAGATAAGTGTAACATGCAAATGGTATGGGTGGGTGGCAAGACAGGAGCAAACGTCGTGACAGAGGGCAGGCCTGGCCTAGCAAAGCCTAGCAACTCGACCTTGTCTAGAAATAGCCCCGACCTTGCCACGTTGAAGCCAGGAAGAAAACCGCCATTCCGTTCCTCCCATGCGCGGTACGTCACCAGCAGCTGACAAGCATCAAGACTGCCTCCAACAGCTGCGGTCTGTCAAGATGACAGGAAACGTCTCTAGGCCTACAGGCTACACACAGCAGTTAGGAAAATTCTGTATAGTGTGACACAATGCACTCAATATGTAATTTTCAAATTCAGCCTCGTGTAGTGAAAAAAAGGTACAGCTAAATCTGCGTTCGAACATTTTAAATGATTTCCTTACAACAAACTAGCTTCACAGAAATGTTACATAGACTTAAAACTGCAAAAGATTGGGGTAACAATCTTGTGTCAATTCACGGTCAAACATGCTGTTACAGAAACGGGGAAATGCAGGTTATAAAATATATTGGAAATGTATAATTGGTATACAAGTATGACGAAGAGGCACTCTGGAATCAAAATGTCCACTCAACGTAGGTGCAACGTCTACCTTCGTAACAGGGCCAATTTAAGACATACAACGAATGAAACAAGATGAGAAATGTACATATAACATAACACTGTGGCGCGTTCTAATCTTCTCACGCAGTGTTGCCTGAATTATCCGTCATGCCAGACGCATTTCTGCCACAAAGTTTCATCCGGTCGAAAGCAGTAAGTATTAAACCTTACTGCTGTATGCATCTTTATATTAATTACCATGCATATGCATGCAAGTCTAACGTTCTTTGAGCCATGTTATGATCATCTACTGCCTGTCTGACTCTGCAGTATTTTGCATAATTATCTGGGAAACGGCACGATTTGTGAAAAAAGAAGAAGTCTCACAAGAAACGTGGGTTTGATTTTCTCTGCAACTTTCACCTTACACTCATCTCCACCCTGCAAGAATTCGGCGAGATATCACAACGTAGGGGCCGGGACATGTAGTAGATATAGCTACGGGCTAGAAGGTGCGGGGTTTGAACCCCGGTGGGTCCAAAATACATTCTCTTTGTCACACCCCTCCAGACCGGCGCTAGGGCCCAAGCAGCCTCGTGTACAATACGTACCGGGCTTTTCCCGGGAATAAGGAGGGCGGGAAGTGGCGCTGGCCACCCACCCCACCCCCTCTGTGCCTCCACTGGCATGTTACGGGGTGACCTTTACCTGAAGATCGTAAATGTACTTAGGCATTCATGCAAAGTTCCCGTTACTTTTATCGAGTTTCAACCAAAAGAGAATTGTGTCATAATAAGCCAACAACCATCAAATTTCACGAGTTACGTTCAGCGGGAGCCGAGTCATTGCATGCGGAAGGACAGACATGACGAAGGTAACAACTGCTTTTCGCAACTTTGTGAACGCGCCTAAAAGCGCTTATGGTATCCCTGAGTGTTTTCACCACAACACTTTCCAAAAAAAATGCGTACGCCTACATACCCGACTTACACACTAGCAACTCATTCAGACACACGATTAGACCTAACTGCAGACAAAAACAGCTGTCGCCTACGTTAGCACATTTATAGAAAACTGACATAAGCAGTAACCCACTTTCTTGATGCCTATAGCCTACTCGTATTTCTAGTCCTACAGATCTATTACCATTATTGTCGTTATTTTATTTTTGTGAGGGGTTTTCACTCTTCTGCCCTCAGGATATAGGCAGCTCGTTCATCCGAAACGTCGGTATCTATCTACCAAGCTACATGACGTCACACGCCATGAGGAAACAGTCGTCACAGTTACCGCCGTTCAAACCTAAAATCTCACAAGATAAGACCGTTTTACTTGTAAACAAACTTTATTTAATGCACACAGGGAGAAATTTTTGTACAAAAAGAGAGTCATCAAAACTTGCGTCGGACAGTGTATGAAATGTATCTCATATACCCAAGCGGATACTTCAGGTGCAGAACCGCTGATGTAAAGTACGATGTCCTTTTAAAAAATCATGACATACAGGTAACACACATAAGGGTATTCGAACACAGCAGAAGCATAAAACCTACTTTCCTACTGCAACTAACAGTTCACCGATCTATTACAATTAGTATGGCTACTGCTGTTTTATTTCATTTTGTGAAAAACTTATTACCTAAGTACACATTACGTATACTTTAATTTTTCGGATATAAACTGAAACTTTCGTACCGTCACCAATTATGAAACTGTCTTATGATTAACTCCCATGCCAAATTCCAAACGCCTAGCCCCACTGGCTCACTGTGATCGCCAACAGAGAAAAAGGTTCAAAAATCACATACCGAGTTTCATGAAAATCCGTCCAGTGCGAGCCGAGATTTTCCATGCGGGCGGACAGACGAACGGAGATAAAATAATAGTCGCTTTTCGCAATTTTGTGAAAGCGCCTAACAAGACGAAATCCAGGTTAGTGCAGTCAGTACAGCGATTAGGTTACGGGCTGGACAACCAAAGAACTGTGGTTGGATTCCAGGCAGGGGGAAAAGATTTTTCCCTACCCAAAGTGTCCAGACCGGCTCTGGGGTCCATCCAGCCTCCAACTGACTACAGGGGGAGGGGACGATTTCCTATAGGGCAAACCGGCAGGAACTTTAAGCTGACCACCCACCGCCACCTAGTGCAGAGGTTAATAATGAGCGCAGCTATACCTCCACTTCCCTATACCCTCACGGCATGTACAGGGGAAACTTCGCTTTAAAGAATAGAACCAAAAACCTGAACGTAAACGAAACGTTTGAGAACCGCCCGTATATGCATACAACCTGTTGCTACTGCAATATATGTATTGCTAAGAAGTTCTACTTCGGAAAAAGACAAATGCGGCCGGTCAGAACCTCCTCGCAAGGCCTTCTCCGTCTCTCACATATTCATACTGACCATGAACAAATATATGTAATTACAACATGCTTCCACATAGCCCCGTGAAGACTCCATGAGTGTAACTCCCAAAAAATGTACACCAGCCGAGAAAACTGAACCATCAGTAACGATTAAAGTCGAGTCGCATTTTAATATAAATAACAGCAGATGAGGTTCTGAAAATTTTTGTCCTCAGCACCTAAACTTACTGCACAGTTTGCAAGAATCGGGTCTACAGAATATCATAATGTCAAAGCTAATGGCGCAGTTGGTTGAGGCACTGTGCTACAAACCGGCAGGTCGCGGGTTCGATTCCCGATGGTGTCAGTGGAATTTTTCATTGGCATAATCCTGTCGGTCGCACTATGGCCCTGGGGTCGACTCAGCCTCTAACGGAAATGACTACCAGGAATATTTCCTGGGGGGTAAACGCGGCCGGTGCGTAGGGCTGACAACCTTACCACCTTCAAGCGCCGATTGTCTAGAAATCTGGGAGCCTCAACCTCCTGGAACCCTGTGGGCCTGTCCAGGCCTGTAATGGGACTGCTTTACCTTTTATGACGATTAGCAGGACGTCCTGAAGAAGTTTAGGTGGAACTCAGCCCACCACTGTCAAACTTGTCCGGGATAACATTATCTCTCTGAAGAGATGAAGGAAAACATTCTATTCTTGTCGGATGTTACACTGTGTTAACTGGTAAATAATTACCAACGTTTCAGAAAAGCGCAGTGCCTCCGTTCCTCTTGGCCTGGCTGACCATGAAGATGGAGGCAATATGGTCATCCGAAACGTTGCTATTTACCATCCGACATGGCGTAACATTCTAGAATATCATCAATTTTTGCGTATTAACGAAAGTATATGTTGGAATAACAGCCATATACACCTGCTGAACAAACCACTGTAATGGGTTTGAATAAAACTTGGTACTGAAGCCAAATTCGCGTCTTTCCATTTCGGTAATTCCGTATACCAAAAAACCACATACCAAAGCATTCACAAACTCATTCCTCAGATCCGTATTAGGGGTACGATTACACCGAATAAAACACGGCTGTTCAGTAGAAAAAAGGTCCAAAATCCAAACGTTAAGCTATAAAGCAACTTACATCTACTTACATAACAAACGAGATCCAACACCATTCATATATAATTCTGGCATTGCACATACCCCTAAGCCAGTTCAATCCATTCCATATCCTCACAACCTACTTCTCTTACACTAATTTAACACTATCCTCCCTAGCTGTGTCACAAGTCCGGCATTTTGCCGCCTCTTTCTCATTGCAGAAGCCCACGTTCGATTCTAGGGCAGCCCATGTGGGATTTGTGGCGAACAAATTGGTGATCGGTCATGCTTCTATCCCTGTACTTTTGTTTCCCCTGCCATATCATATCACTAATGCTCCGTACTTATATTCATTCACATAACATCGACGATAGTCTAACATGCCAGCATCGCTAAATAAACCACTCAAAATAGCTTTTCTCGCATGTAAGTGCACTCTTACCAACACCCTCTATCTAAGACATTTCCCAAACCAAATCTGTACGTATTTGCTGTATCTCTACTCGCGCTGCACCTCCTTCACTGAATTACCAAAGCATCTACATAAACCACGAAATGATTCGTCGTGTAATAACCTCATTTTCCAATTGTCCACCATCTTTCAAACCTAATATTTTCTGGATCACTTGTTTTAAACACTGGCAATGTAGCCTCTTAACACATTTACTTTATCGGACTATTTATGTTCTTCCATTTGTAACAGCAATCCTTACAACTCCGCAATCAAAGTGTTCCAAGTTACAAAGTACAGAAAGTGACTACGAAACTTGCGGCCACAGGCTATGGCCCTGCAACGCATGACATACACGAATTATGCATACAAACGTCAGCTAACATGAATATGACAACAACATCGCTAAACTTCAAGCCCACGTTGGAAAACACAACATAAAATCACTACTTGTGGGAAGGCGTACATATTCGATAGCATTCACAAGTGCTGTCCATTAAAGAGAAAGCACAGTGTCCACCTGGTAAGCTACACTATCCACTATGGTTTGAAAGCGGGATAAAGTTCATTTCAAAATTAGCAACCAAGAAGTCTACAGCATTACCACTAACCTTGATCAATTTTCCTCCCAACAGCAGAAAAATTCACCTATTCGTCTTCATCTTCACCAAGCGCACTGCATGAATTTGTCTCCATATCTAGTACACACCAACACACGTTTTATCCTTCAGACACCAAAATAATGTGCTGCTGTTGGCCAAAACAAAAAACATGTAAACATACACCAGTTGAAACTCTCCAATAAAGTGCAGCCAAGACACAACTTAAGACAGCTGCTCATGCGACACTGCAAAATGTTTTATGTGGTCTGTCAGGTTGCAACCACGTCTAAACCAAGCGCTCTGCTACAGTCTTTTGTTTTTAACCAGCAGCAACGAAGCCACCAGGGGTCAACCTCCTCTCTACGGCTGCCGATGACTGCTTCAACTTCTTTACCTGACACAGCTTCAGGCGCTTTTCAGTACACAAGCAGAAAGAAACAAGAGAAAAAAGGGTGTGTAAGAACACGAAGAAGAAGAAGAAGAAGAAGAAGAAGAAGAAGAAGAAGAAGAAGTTGAGGATAAGATGAACTTGCGCTGCCAACATCAACGTATTAAAATTCTCTAATAGTAGCATGCAAATATCCGTATCAACGACGTAGCTTCCGTGGTGCTGAAACAAGTTACTGGAAACAAGTTGTACAACTATCTTTCTCCATAATCTGTTATGTTCTGACGGTAGTTAGTCTCGATGTTTACGCATTACGAGCCACTTAACTTTATTAGTCTTACCTTTATGAGAAGGCCTACGACTTATAATCACTGGGTGAACGAAGCCAGCCAAGTATGCGACGATTAAATACTCAAGGGAAACATTCATAAATGCTGTAGCCTATTGCAGCCTCTCCGTGACGAGCATAATATAAACCGGAACAGTTAAGTTCGGAACGGGTAGCACACGGTATTAAGTATCGATGTAATATACTGCCAACCATCGCACTGTACTGACACACCAGTCGAATTCGGAGAAAGAAGTTACATTTGAGATTAGGTGCCTCTGATTGTGAGCCTACGGTCAGCACCACCACCATCACAACCACCCCTCCTCCTTCTTCGTCTTCTTATGCTGTTGCTTGTTGCTGCTGCTGCTGCAAGGATCAGCCCCACTGAACGGTTCCAACTCGAGGCAGGCCCAATTCTAAGAGAAGGATACGTGGCTCGACACTCAAGAAGGCGAATCCATCGAAAGACCTCCACTAATAGAAGACATTATATAAAACCGCAACAAACATTCATGACCCGAACGGAATTAAAATTCGCACAGTGTGCAGGCGGCCACCGGGCTCAGTTAAATGAGGACAGAATAAAAACCTTTAATGGGAAGTAGGGTAACCAGACACATATTTGGACTTCATGCAGCCAAGTATTATGGGATCACCACATACCGATGGCATTACCACATCGACATGTATGAAAAGGTAGGGGGTATGTAGCACATGTATGGGAGAGAGGAGAAATGCACACAGAATTTTAAGCGGAAAACATGAAGGATCGAATCTTTTGGGAGACATAGACCTAGATGGGAGGCTCTGTGGGCGCCAAAGCCTATCTGGACACACTTCAGAAAAGAACAATTACATGCGAATCGAATCAGAACACCCCGGCTGCCCAGCCCACAGCCGAGTGACTGTACAGGCTACGCTATCGCGACCACAGAATACACAAGAAATACAAAAATATACTCGTATTTGTGACTATTTCAATGCTTATCACTATCAACGAACATCTCAAACGCCGGCAATACTTTGTAGAACTCATGTAGGTATGGGTGTGTGTGCGCGTGCGTGACCTCAGCAGATAAATCATTTATCTACCTACGCGTGACACAAACCCTAATCTAAAATTTTGAAACATGTCGCTACGATTTCACATCCACAGCATGTGCCGATAAATTATACGCCTGGTATAACTTTAGACAGCCTGTAACAGATAACCTATGCTTCCAGAGTTCATTCATAATTTGTATTAATTTCTGAAGACGGTCCATCAGTATGCGCCAACCAAGTGACCATTAATTTACAGGACATTTAAATGAGTTTCAATCACTGAAGTCAGATTTCCATCGAGTGTTCAAAGACCCGCAGGGAGGCGAGGTCCTGCAATACAGAAACTTCGATGAGGCGGCATTTTCCGCCAAAGTGGTAAGCGAAAGGGGCGTGGCTGAATGCTGAAGTTGTTACCAGGCAAGTGAGTCTCTTGGGTCGTTGCCAGAGACTTACACTTCTTTTTCTAAATTTATTGCCTTTATAGCTGGCAAATGAACTATCTGCTACCTCAAGATTAATTGGGTCTTTCAACTCTCCTTGTTTAAACCGCGACTGTGCATACCACATGCGTAGTATAACCTAAAATGTCAACACACAGCGTGCAGACGATTCGTTTTATAATTCGGCAAATAAAAATACAGAAGTTAAAACACGGCCGACTTAGAAGCCCTCACGTCATGGCAATACCATCAACAGTCATGGTATAAGCTGTAACCGGCTGGTTCCGTCTCCATGGCTGATGGTCTCTCTGTCTCTCCATCTTTTCCTTCGTCGACCTACGTTTCTTCTGTTGGTCGAAGTGTACTCATACACTAACTTGGTACTGCGTGTATCGTTCATGCTTGGTAGATACTGAGTCCCACTTTCATCTACAATTTACAAGAATTTCATCTCCGCTGTTTCAATTCTTCTTCCATGCTGTTTCATGCGAATCCAATCTTCACACCCGTATAGGAGCGTAGGCTACATAATTTCAACAACGTTTCCTTGTTACTTGTTTTAAACATGCGTCGACTTGTTCCACATATATGTATTGAAACCTCTGTTCCTATTATAGGCTATATGTCGTTACTTTTCACATACTGTAGAACAATCTTTTCTTCGTCTTCTTCTTCTTTAGGGCCTGCCAGCAGATGCCCCGGATGCACCTCAGCCTTAGGCTTATTGTGCAGCCCTAAATACTCCTTTCAGCACAGGTTCAATAATCCTGTGCCTCTTTAGAGGCAAGGTCCCTTACTGAAGTGGTGCTGATACCTTTCGGTTCAGCAAACAGCTTCCCAAAGAAATTATAGCGCTGGCCAGCCAACACCTCGTAGCAGCAAATATGCTGCACTGCTGCAGCCTCCATCCTGCAAAATCTGCAGGTTGGATCCCCATCAAACAGGCCCGTAATATGCGGCTGCTTCCTCACAGGAGCGTGTCCTGTACGGAGTACAACAAGCTAAATTCTTTTATTTATCCAGTCACTTTGTCGTCACGAGTTACTTGCCATGATGTCGTTGTGTTCCTTAGAATTTGTATTTGATATGTATAATGCCCGATGCAGGCCATCATCATTTTCTGTTTCAGCTATTACTGCCTGAATGCCGGCAAACAAAACGGTACCTGGAATATTCTGATTATTCAGACGCAGGCATGCCCTACGACAGGGGTCTTCAACCTTTACTTGCTCAAAGACCACATTTTAATGGCAAAAGATTCGCGGGCCATATTCACGTTTTACAAAGTAAAGTTTGCATATTATTGCAGAACATGCGCACTAATATTTACCTACATAAACATGCATACGATAGTTTTATTTTATTTATTTATTTATGGTTCACAATTTACTTTTATTATTATTATTTACTTATTCCCCCCTACCCTGAAAACATTTCCTACTGTAGCCTTGCAGTATTTACTGCGACGTTAACTGAGACTTCATACATAAAAACAAAAAAATATTTTTAAAATTTTAGTACAAACGTTATTCAGAATGAATTTTATTTAACATTTATTTATTTGAATTAAACTTTTTACACACAAAATTCAAAATTTGTTTGGGGGCCGCACAAAAACACTCTGAGGGCCGCATGCGGCCCGCGGGTTGAAGACCCCTGCCCTACGACCTACATGCACCCTGCGATCTGTTCTGAGGGAACGTTGTCTATAAACGGCACGATACGTTATTCGTCATTATCAAGAAGGCTTCTGTACTCGTACATCAGTGAGTCCACATAAGCAGTATGCGCCAATAGTGACGCACGCAAGCCTCCGCGTAAGAGATCACGGCGTCCGATTCAGGCCGAGATACGGAATGAATCGCGTACAGGGAGAGACGCGATGTTTACATACGAGACATTTATATACTGGGGTGCAGTTGTACTTGCAGGGGAGTCGGAACAGCGTAGCCAGCACAGTGACTACGCTACAAGCTGGATGAGCAGGGCACGAGCTAAAAATTTTTCTCTTCTCCAAAACACCCAGACCGGTTGTGGGACTCACCCAGCCTCCAACTCAATGGGTACACGGGTCTCTTTCCTTGCGCCCAGAGGAGGGAGGGGGGGGGGATTTAAAACGGTCAGGGAGTGAGGCTGACCAACCACCTCCGTCCAGCGCCGAGGTCAAGAATGACACCTCCGCTCCTCGATATGCTTTCATGGCGTGTACAGGGACAAATTTACCTTTCACCTTGTACTTGCTGACCACCAGTTGCCCCTGTTTCTACGTACGTCACGACTTCGCTTTTCTGTAGTTTAGTTCCTTACATTACGGGTCGATTATCTGGTTATCGCGTACCGGGGAATCGAAGCAAAAATACCCTTTCAGGACTTACTCATAGAAATTAACCACAAAACTTTAGTTCCTACCTGACCGAGAAAAGAGCCTCTACCAACTCTAAAAACTGACTGACAAATAACATTTATGAAAAGTCTGTATTTATGCCTATTGTGGGACTCACGCAACACGTAAATACACTGTGTGAGCAATACATATAACTTCTTAATGTTAAGGCCGGTAGTACAAATGGTTACCACTGGGCTTTAGAAGTTTACCTGCACAGATCTACTGCGTAATCTCTGATTCCTCTTTCCCATCAAAATAATACAAATCTTAGAGCTCTCATGCCTACGTTCCGTTCAAACCTACGTTACGTCAGTTGAAATGTTCTGTAAATAGAATATTCAGACTATTTCATTTCCTAAATAAAAAAGTACGCGTGAGTTTACCATGCTGCCTGCGTGCGCATCATCCCGTTCATTTTTTAAAACAACTGACACATTCACGAAATTTGGTATCACTGCAAAGGGATGTCATTCCAAAGAAGAGTTCCCTAATTTCATGCAATCAGTAACAACAGAATGGCGGACGCATCAGGTGACCCTGACGCCAGTTAATATAGAAACCTAAATGACGCGTATGATTGAACACATGCTGTTTCTGTAATTCTTTTGCACAATGCAACACAGCATGGCGCCGGTGCGAAAATACGCACTGAACTTTCATTTTCACCGCGATAATTGAGGACTAGAGGTGGGTATTTCAAATTGTAATAAAGTGTGAACGAATTACTGTTCATCAGTCATGAATTACGAATATGGCATCGCCGAAAATCTTTGAGGTGACATCTGACAACCTTACCAAAGAATGTGCACAATACTCATTCCGTTTGGCCTACTCCGTCTTTATGAGAGGTCTCTTCCAAAGCAAATTCTCCACAGAGTGCAATCCAATGCTTCCTCTTTAAACTTCCAGTTTTTCTCTTTTCCTTAAGGTCATCCAGTACCTGCTTACGTCTTCTTCCTCGTCTTCCCGTCACTTCTATCCTTCCTTCAGCAACGTGTTTTAGAAGGCAGTTCCTACGCAAGATGCAATCAATTCAGTTAGCCTTCCCTGTTTTTATTGTACGTAGAACATTCCTTTCCTCTTAACAGTGTGTAACACGACTTCATTTTTCACACAATCGGTACAACTGATCTCCATCCTTCTCCAGCACCACATTTCAAAACTTTCCAGGTATTTCTGATCTATTTTCCGAAGAGTCCTAGTTTCAGCAACAAACACAGCTATGCTCCACATACTCGCATTTGTCTGTTTTTGGAAAGAGACTACCCAGAAAAAATGTGTGGTAGTTTTTCCATTTGCTTTCCACATCGCAGTACAGCTGCTATTCAAATAATAATAATGATAATAATACCATAATATGCCTAATAATAGTAACAATAATAACAATAAACAAACGACAAGCAACAAAATTCCTGGCTATGGCATGTGCTGGATTATAGATTTGCAGCACAGACATGAAATATTAATAACATAAAATCTGCTAGACTGGAAGTCTGAGCACTAGGAAAGCAGGCTCTCACTTCTGTGCGCAACTGCAACTTGATTATACTTCATCACTCGACAAAACCGGGCGGTAAACAGGTGAAATCGATCAGCCACAAAACTGTAAAAACTGAAGGCGCCTTGAGCTGACGGAACCGAGGTATTTATAGAAGAACAAACTCAGTACGTTCCATTACAACGCAGAACACACAAATATCTTTGCCCACTGTCAACATCACAGTTTATACTTCCCTTCTTTCATGACTAAATACATGGACTTGGATAGCTCTTGACAGACGAGCTGGATGGCCGGACCAACGATTGCTCGTACAGCCAGGATATTCCTCTTCTCCACAGTACAAAACCCAGACACCGTCAGATCCAACCATCAAAAGTATAAGGGAGGTTCTTCCTCTGGGCCGACAACGGACACAGCGTGAAGCCGGCCACTCTCCTCCATCTAATGTCGAACGCAAGAATGCGTGGTGGATCTTTACAACCACTTCCCATACATCTCCACGCTTTTGTCTTTAAGTATAAGGACAACAGTATCTTTTACCATAACATACATTGGCGACACCATTTCGATTTAAGCTGCAGCCCCGAGAATGAAACAATGGAAGGAGCGGCCACATGGAATGACAGTAGTAAAAGGTCACTTTTCAGTGTGCACAAATCGTTAATTCGCGTCCAGAATATAATACACCGACATGTTAACATACGAGAGAAATTTTTTAAAAAATTGGGGGGCGGGGACAAATTTTATCAGTTTAAAAATTACGATGGCACCACTGAAAAAGGTGGCGGATGTAAGCAGTATGAACCTTCCCTCACGCGTAACCAGTCGATAGTCAGAATCATTCCAACAGACTAGTTACGATACTATAACACGAGAACATGTCTACGAAAGCACTAAAGAACGCAAATGGCCCTGTATAGTATGATCGAACTTTTTCAGACCCAAAAGTGCAGAATGGCAGTTCAGTGTGATCCTACAGGTAACAGAAAGGAGGAACTGTAAGTACCAAAGGATGAACAGATTCAAAGGAGGGAGACGAGTACTGAAAATTCGAGTTCTGGAAGGCCATGAACCGTAACATGTGAGTAAGTCCAGGAACAGGCTGTTTACCACACTACAGACAATAAAAAAAGATAGCATCACTAATGGAACACACATCGATGATGTAAAAAATAAAAGCGAAAATGACCGCAGATCCAGCGAAAAACAATTTACTGCGACGGGATCAGGCAACTTGTGGAACGCAGAAGCAAATATCCTGATGGGTAGGGCGCTTACGTACAAAAACGCGGGACATGCAGCTATTGTGTGATTACTCTGTCAAAAGAGATCGGGCAGTCATACCTACCAGGGCTGTGGAGTCGGTACACAAAACTTCCGACTCCGACTCCTCAATTTTTAAACCTCCCGACTCCGACTCCTTCGTAAAATCTCAATATGTACAAGTACATGTATATGTATATGTATGGAAGCTTCACATCATAACGCTGAAGAAAGCTTAAAAATTAAAGCCGCTAATTTTCAAAGATTTTTACACCAAACGATGAAGGCATCGATGTGATGGACAGGGGGCAACTCGTTTTAGTTCGTAGAACTGGCATGGACTTCAGTATGAGACACTGGCTGCCATAATGCCAATAAACAGAACCACTACAGGTAGAGATTTCAATCAAAATGCTACGCTGCCGCAAAGTCTGAATATTCCAGCACAGAAAGTAGCTCGACTGATAGTGGATGAAGCACAAGAAATGCGTGTCCTCATCTGCCACCGGTGACGTGAATGCAATAGACGGCGATTTTACATCACTTTGCTTTACTAGACCCAGAATATTTGGGTGTGAAAACTCTGAAAATGACGAAACTTGTCACAGAGATTGCAAAGCCTGTTGATTTCATTAGATCAACACAAACAACTCATCGCCAATTTAAAGATTTCTTGAGTGATACGGAACATGAGTGGGCCGTGCAGAATCTCATTGGCTGGGTCGTGACTGGGAAGATTAAACACGCGTGTATGTGTGACTTGAAGCTCAAACTGAATTATTTCTGGAAATGATTGCTAAATCTTTTCATCGGCTCTGTGATCACGACTGAATGTGCGACTTGGCGTTTTGCACTCAATACATCACTGGGCACAAGAAATTTTGACACCTTACAACAGTAATTTAGCTCCAGTTTTCAGTATATTTGCAACTACTATATCACAGTTCACTGTCATTTGATATTAAGAACTGACATTCTCCCAGCCAAATTTCAAACGAGAATACGTACGTGAGAAATATATTTCGACATGCTAATTTGGAGGTTTTCACAGTTGTTGAGGTTACGTTCTTATGGGATATGACACTGCAACGTTGCACCATATAACTTTTCGACAATGGTGTAACGTTCGAAACATCACTGATTTGTCAGGATTTCTTCCATCGTTGGAAACAGTTCTAATACGTATCAGTGATGTTTCAATGCAACACTGGGCTGTCGGAAACTGCCCCGATTACCCAGTGACGCAATGTCATTATCCCATAAAGCACGCAATCCTCACATTTCGATACATTTAGCTCCCTGATTTTCATGAACGGTATTTACCTGCTTGTGAGTTTACAGTGCTTAGTGTCCGTGCACGGCGAACGACGATCCTTTTCGGTAACACGGATGTTTGTGAAACAGTTGTTTCAAATAGAAGGTGAGAATAAACTCCTTACCAGAACCCACAGTATTCACCGATGACACTAGTGTCACAATTTCTAGTAAAAATTTTGATTTATGTCATTAAGCTGAATTCTGTCGCAGATGAGTAAATTGTTTGCTGCTAATAAGTTGGTTCTTAGTCTAGATAAAACGAATATAATAAAATTTATAACGAACAAGACAAGCAATGTACGAATAGGCGTAATATTAAGGCGCGTTCATGTTAACAATTGTTGCCGTGGAAAAGCAATAAATATCACAAATTCCGAGGATGTGTCTGTAGCCTTAGTTATCCACCATGCCACGCGCATGCGCCATTATTATATTGTTATTTGTGGCCTGTCTGGCCCTACAGTACTGTTCCACATTATCGCATAACCGGCATGATTTACAGGAAAAAAAATACTGAACATAAAATGTGTGCTCTGATTTTCTCTACAACTTCTGTCCGAAAAATTTCTCATTCTAAGCAGAACTGAACCAGATATTATCATAAATGTGCATAGTTCTTCATGCACGGTACCCGTTATTCTTGCCGGATTTTGGTCGAACTTGAATTTTCTCGACAACTTTTCGAAAAATATCCAACTATCAAATTACATGAAACTACGTCCAGGGGGAGCCGAGTTCTTCCATGCGGACGGACAGACACATGAAGTCTACAGTCGCTCTTCGCAACTTTGCTACAGCGCCTAATTCGCCACAATGTGCTTTAAGCACTGGTTATAAATAAAAGTGTATAGAAGGAAAGGTAAACACAACATATATTTGTTTACACACTAATAGCCACCTATATTGGAATAATAATAATACTGATCAAATTATTCCCAAATTAAGTGGCTATTGTTAACCGCAGTTAGGTTGATGTTTATATCAGCAACAGTAACACTCTCAAATTAATTTCGCCTATTTTCACTTTATAAAAAATTATGGGATAATTTCTGGAGCAATTCGTCCGACAGTTGAAAAATATTTACTTATATAAAAGAAAATAGTTGGAATTACGGTTTGCACAAAACCTAGAACTTCGTGTAGAAGTCTGTTTAAGAAAGTAGAAATTTTACCTGTTCCATGTCAATACATATATTTTCAATAATGAATTCCATTGTCAATAACTAAGAAAATTTGCAGACAAATTCTTGCGTACACAGTATTAATAAAAGGAGTAAGCACCATATTCACAAACCAAATGCTAACTTTTCGTATTTTCAGAAAAGGGTATTCGATGATGGTATCACAATTTTCGAAAGTTTACCACTTCATCTTACAACTATTAAGAATGAAAAAATAAAGATTAAGAATCATTAAGAAGACACCTAAATACCCACTCATTTTGCTCTGCTGAGGAATTTTTTAGGTTCAAGGATGATCCACAATACCGTACATAAAAATCTTTATAGTATTTGTATTGTCTTCCAGGTTACTATCCAAAAACACAAAGATTAGGGTATACAGAACTATAATTTTACCTGTTGTTCTGTATGGATGTGAAACTTGGTCTCTCACATTGAGGGAGGAACAAAGACTGAGGGTGTTCGAGAATAGGGTGCTGAGGATATTTGGGCCTAAGAGGGACGAGGCGACGGGGGATTGGAGAAGACTATATAACGAGGAACTTAACGACCTGTACTCATCACCAAATATTATTCGGGTAATCAAATCGAGAAGACTGAGATGGGCGGGGCATGTGGCACGTATGGGGGGGAGAGAGGTGCATACCGGATTTTGGTGGGGAGACCCGAGGGAAGGCGACCACTTGGGAGACCCAGGCGTAGATGGGAGGATAATATTAAGATGGATATTCGGGAAGTGGGATGTGGGGGCATGAACTGGATTGAGCTGGCTCAGGATAGGGACAGGTGGCGGGCTCTTGTGAATGCGGTAATGAACCTTCGGGTTCCATAAAATGCAGGGAATTTCTTGACTAGCTGAGAAACTGTTAGCTTCTCAAGAAGGCCTCTGCTCCATGGAGTTAGTTAGTTAGTTAGTTAGTTAGTATTGTAATAACTCGTATATTTTGCATGTTAAGTATGTATTGTATGTTTATGACTTATTTCCACATCCTAGCGTCAATTTTTAAAACTTCTGGATCCAGGGCAGGCACGTATGCATGCACGCCTACGAGATGCTACTCCTCACGTATGTCCATACAATGAAAATCTGGCTTCAAATAACAAGTGGCAAGTTTCCCACTGTCGTTCCTCCACCCTTCAATACCAAAGGACGTCCTAAAACATTATATTATTATTTTATTGCAATACTAATAACTTGGGCCACTTAGAAGCTGACTGTTAAATTCAGTTTCAAAACGTGGCTTTCATTGTTATCGCTTGGAACGCAGACCGCACGTGGCTCTGAGGCTTTTAAAATGGACCTCGCGCATGAAAGGTTGCTCATCACTGGATTAAAAAAAAAAGCATAGCTAGTAGTAGGCGTTATATGATTCAGCCTGTACAGACTGCAAACAATTTGTGGATAAAGGATCGGGCACAAAGGTAAATGGACTGTAATTATGCAGGACACCACCCACTATTTTACTCTCGATATTGGCGTTAGTGGCTGGTAACGAACCAACCAGCGTAGTCTAGTAGTTAGAATACATGATTAGTATTAAAAAAATACATATCTGTCCCACATGCTCTTGCTAACATAAAATAAACAGGCCTATATCTTTTGTTTTTCCTATGACAATTAACGACCTGAAGCGGGAATATGCGCAACGACCGTAGCCACATGAATGTTACAAACATCTCAGATAACGGATTGTATGTAGTACTTGTATAATTGCAATGGAATGTATCAACAATTTTATTATCTCTCAGTATGCTGAAGTCTCACTCCATGCAGCAGAGTCCATGGGAATCTTAAAGTCACGAAATTACCGCCTCTGATGCTCACTGAACCCCAGTGGTATAGTGAGGATTTTTTCGTTTCGGGGGTGGAGGGAGGGAGATGCCTAAGAGGATCAGCAGCGCTGTATGCATATTTTTAAAAATCTCATTTAAACATGTCAGAATTTTTAATACATTCAACCTTTTTTAACCTTTACGTTGCTCTAGCTCCTTTGCAGGATACTACATAAACACAATATCTTTGCCGTTTATATAAAGTTAATAAAATATTTAGAATTAAGTTTCTAGCAAAGAATATTACACAGAACATGATATACATAAATTAAAAACGACATTCTAGAAGATTTTTATTTCCAGAATCCCAAAACTGAGCAGCCCTATTTAAGTAAAAAAAAGTACACTTTATTTTCTTGGAATTCGAAATGAGTACTTTCGTGGCTTCGGCGGCTACGCTACTGCTGGACCCTCTTGACAGAGACCTTACAAAATTCACCCAAAAGAAAAGCAAGTGAATGAGCTGAACCCCTATTCAATTAACCCCATCCACAAAGTACCTGGTACATGAAAACACACAGGTTCAAAATTAATTATAAATACACACCAGAGATTCTAAGCCGTAGTAAAAGAAACGCTGCAGTAGCACTACAAGAAGGGGAACATCTAATGGGTTTCATATCAGATCTTATCATTACTACCTATCCAGATAAAAAATTCGGATCGCCTGACGTACATTTACGTCTGCAGAACATACAAAAATAGAATATCTACAGGACAAGAATACAATTCTGTATAAACTTATCGTTCAGCCACGAAATCGAATTTCAGGGGGAAGGAAGCCTTCGGATACACACCTACACACCAGACGGAAGCCTTCGGATACACACCTACACACCTGACGGAAGCCTTCGAATACACACCTACACACCTGACGGAAACCTTCGGATACACACCTACACACCTGACGGAAGCCTTCGGATATACACCTACACACTTGACGGAAGCCTTCGGATACACACCTACACACCTGACGGAAGCCTTCGGATATACACCTACACACTTGACGGAAGCCTTCAGATATACACCTACACACCTGACGGAAGCCTTCGGATATACACCTACACACGTGACAGAAGTCTTCGGATATACACCTACACACCTGATGGAAGCCTTCGGATACACACCTGACGGAAGCCTTCGAATACACATCCACACATCTGACGCTACGCTTCACACAACCTTCGGCACAACAACTACATTTTCACACTGCAATGTAAAATCACTGTGTTTCAAGTAACATATGAAAAGCCATAAAAACTGAGCTGCAGTGAAATAAGGGCGCGGTGTTCTAGCTGGCAACAGGACAATGAGATGTTTGTCTAGACTTGAAGACCCCAAAAAGTCTGTTCTTTATGTGTTAAACGGGTTGTGCCTCACAGACAATACGTAACCTTGACCGACGTTCTTGTTATGGCGTTCGATAAATAATGCAGCTACATAACATCTGCATCCTAACATGTAAAGCACAGATCGCCAAAATAACTGCGATATTCGTTCTAAATCAACATAAGGTGCTAAATAACGAAAAGTTCTGGGAAGCATTTGTGAGGCATAGTTTCCTTCTAAATGCTCGACTATAGGGAGACTAGCAACAACTATAACTGCCAAATATTAATAGGATTACCAAATAACACGGAGGACGGGATGGGTGGGATATGTAGCACGAACAAGGCAAGAAACGCATACCAAGTTCTGGTCAGAAAATCTGAAGGATGCAGACCATTTGGAAAACAGAGGCAAAGATGAAAGATAGGACTTTACACACATAGCACAGGCGGTCCATTTACGATTTATTTTACGGCCGCTCTCGGTATCTGGACTAAAGCGCGTTGAATGGCAGGACTGGTAACGAATGAACAAAAAAAAAGCTTAAAAAGAAGCGGTCAAGCCTATTGCGTTACTATCCCAACACTTGCCTCGATGGACTGACGAAAATTACTAACAAGCTGGGAAATGTCAGCATACCGTATCACTTTTGGTGCGTTCCCTGCTGTTGTCCCTAGCGTTAAGTTCCTGATTACTTTCCAGAAAAAAAAAAACAGTTTAACATACACTACATGATTTCTCTGTATCTTAGCTACAGTTTACAATCGATCATCGAGGTATCTTCGGTATGAACATGCAGAATCTGTATCTCTTAAATGTCTTATAATCGCCGGTTACGCTGGAGCAAGCTGGATACGCGACGCTCTACTGTTTCTTCAGCCTCAGTTCGCACCTCACAGAAACACACAGTCTCTCCCAGTTATGAAGACCAGTCACGGCGAGATATCCTAAAAGTACGCAGGTCTTCATGCAAAACAGGTGTGTGCAAACTTTTTTTGGCAAAGAACCGTAACAGTTACTGCAGGCCGCTTCGCGGGCCGCACGTGTAAAACTCGTTAAGTTGTATACCTGACGGCTTAAACTGTTGTGAATTTTTTATAGTATGTATATAATTTACAAATACGGCGGCGAGCCGCGTAACACAACCTGGCAGACCGCTGTTTGTCATCTCCGATATAAAGTGTCCGTTCCGGCCACGATCCGAACTGGACATCATCACAATACCAAGTCGCAAGTGTTCCCACTTGAGACATGTCGTTTGGTAAATGCGATGGAAGGTCACAGACTAGATTTATTTGTCACCCCTATGTATATGATAATGAACTTTCAGGTACCATAAAATTTGGAGTATTTCTTGTCTTGCTGAACAAAAATTAGCCTCTCATTCCATAAAGTGAGTTTATTATATGTGAGGTTCACAGCTTCAGCCACTGAAACCAGTTCCGGAAAAAGAACAATTTGCAGAAGATAATCCACAAACTTATTGGGCGCAGCTTGCTTGATCCAGCCCATATGTGGATGGAATTACGGCAAGTATCAGAACATTACTGGCTCAAAACTTGCAACCTTACTATTTATACTGTCACTCCCATTCAAGCATTAACTGATGCATTGTGCGAGTAAAGCATATTGTTCTACCGGAAGAGATAAATCTGACTGAAACATCAAATGAGTTTCAGCCATTAAACAGCCATAAAACAATTCTAGATGAGTGTCAAAAAGCAACGCCTCCAATCCAGTGTTTTCTTTGTGCACCAGAATAACCGTTTCAAATGAGTTACAAAACGGGATCCTACAGCCTTACCATAATCAGCTCTGAATACTTAGTGTTTCCCCAATTTGAATTTGGGCACGGAACCCTTTTGCACTTGAGAAATTTCTTTGGAACTCCCGGTCAAATTCTTACACTGAAGCTACAAACTTAGGCCTCAAATATGTAAGGCTAACAATAAATAAATGTTAAACAAGGATATGAGACCAACATATTTAAAGGTACATAATTAAACATAAAAGTCACGTTTCATGAAAACGAAAATTGCACACAAAATTTAACCTCAAAAACTAACACATGTTTCAATAATAAACGAGAACAAAAAACTCATTTTCAAAATACTGTATTCTAGAACAGGAACACTTATGAAATATTTAAAGGAATAAATCACTGTCAAACAAAAAGGAAAATTACTTTAAATGAAGTTACTAATAACAACTATTATTATTTTCACTCTGTGGAACACCATTTGGAAAATATCGGCTTACAGAATGGTGCTCCATGCATATAATTCATGTACATATTACAACTGCACAACACATTACAGTGTCAACACTTTTCAGGAACACATGTTTGCACTGAACATATTATTCAGTGCTTGCAGTACAGATTGGGCATTGTTATATATGATGCAACATCAGACTAAAAACAGAATGACCAGTTAAAATTAAAACCACAAACAGACCTCACACACAAATGAAATTGAAACCACATCCTTCTCTTCTGGCTTCATGTCTCTGCAAATTTAAATGTATGTACATGTCCTAGTTCACAGGCTATGGGCAAATACCAAAGAGGAATGAGTAAAGAATAAAGATAAGTAAAAAGGTGAAATGGCAGAACTTTGTGAAACTGTGGGTGTGATCTACTTCAGCGCAATTTTCTGTCATTCATCACACAAAGGCGCCTCAGAAAAAAAAAAAATAAAACCTTAATCAGAACATTCAGTGCATCAGCAAAGTTGCAAGCAATATTTCTCTTTCAAGCCATGACTCTATGACTAACCACCTCTATACATTACACAAACTAGCTGCTTATAAATTAATAACTGTTCTGTATTTTGGCCACGTTTATTGAAGTGAAGTATGTGTCAAGAGGAAATTCTCAGCATTCTCTCAACTGTTCTGTAGTCACAATGCAAGTTTCTATATCCCGGTTCATTACACCAGTCAGCGATCCCTGCCAATTTCTGTGTGCTGCGTGTGAATTACATAACACAGACACATTATGAAAGACTGTCAATTTTTATGTCAATCCACCTGTACATTTCGCCTCCAAAACTACTATGTGGATTTATACAGAATTTGATACTGGTAGATTCCACAATGAAAGCTGTTGGATGGAATTACAGTGACCATTAATGGTCCCATACAAAGCTTAAATTGAAAGTAATCCAGTTCTTCAATATATCTTATCATACAAAAATTAGTACATGACATAAAGCACAGATATCATTGTGGCATAATAAATATCCAACAAAACGCACAGAACAGTAGTTTATGTGAGATCTGTAATTCTCACAATGGTGACTATGAAGGCTGCTGCCTTGTGCCATGTGACATCATGTGATTTGATGGATAGGTATCAACATTTCAGAGTAATATGCTACCTCCATCTTTAGGGTTTGTGTCTCAATCAAATGTAGCAGGCTGCTTAACAACACAGCACATGTTTCCAGCTTGGGACAGAACGACTGCTACAAATATACTCAAAAACCAGTCACTGATACCTGACAATGCTTGTTTGCAGGGCAAAAGACTCGAAATACTTTATCTTAAAAAGCTGAGCAGGTTACAAAATGTCTCACAGGATCTTTGGCTCACATTAGTTCTATGCATGGCAATACAATGGCACAGTTTACAAGCATTTCAGAGCAAAGTACAGGAAGTATATAGAGGAGAATTTGGAAGAAATTTATATTACAAACTTCATCATTTATAATTTGTACCCTTTACCTGATACTATGACATGAGATTTTCAAATCCTGACACTGTAAAGTTAATTGTAAAAGCAAGCCAGCCTAGTCTAACTTGGTGCTCATGCCAGGCTTACACAGCATCAAATAATGAAAACCCTGTACATGAAGGAAGACGTGACAGGCACGGCACGTAGTATGCAAGAGGATGACCGGAAATTAACATTAAATTTAGTTGCAAAACCTCCAGGCAAGAGACTATTTCGAGTAGATGGGAGCTGAATGCAGGATACAGTTTACAGAAACGCATGGTTGTGGACTGACTTAAAGTGCTTTAGGATATGGCTTACAGACAGGCTTTTGTAGACAAGAAACTCCTTGCACCACAGAAACAGTGTTACACAAGTGCTTTCCTTTGGCATCCTTTACAAAGTACAAAAGAAAATACCTATATGTCTGTCCCTGTGTTATCTAATGTCAGACGAATTGTTTTTAAATTCAACACCAGACACATTCACTAACAGCTGTCATGCAATTTCAGCTTTCTGCAAAACTAATCCATAATGAAGCCTAGTTTACATACACCATGCATGTAAATGCACATGTATCCCATAATGTTCTATAGATTTTGTTGAAATTTTGTACAGAAAACTAAAAGCAACTAAACAATTCTGATTTTGAGACACACTGAACCACAGTAAGTTCTAGTTTATAAAACCATAAATGGATGTTTTCATCTATACTATGAACCATTTCACAGATGTTACTGAAAACTAACATACAAAAATTCCACAAGACATCAAGCAGTTCTGAACTTCCATCATATTGATCAACAATAACGCCTAGTTTATATAAGATCATAAGTGGCCTTCACATGCATGCCATAAGTCATTTCATGGATTTTGTAAAAATTTAATATGTGGGGTTTTCAAATTTTGATGACACAAGGGAGCCTGTAAAAGTGACGCAGTCTAGACTAGTTCAGCATTTATGCAGCATCATATAACGCAAAACCCATAGAAGATTTCCACCAAACATTGTTGGCAATTCAATTTTCAGGCATATAATCCACAGTAAGATGGGTAAGTGGAAAGATTCACCATTTGAAATGCATTACAAAAGGAAGCATGATGATAATGAAAAATAACAGGAATGACTATCTGAAATAAATGAAACTCTACTTGTTTTGCTAATATACATTAACCTTTTAAAGCCTACCTGTAACTTTACATACCACCAGGTTTAACATTAAAAAATTCTACATGGTGCCCACATTGCGTTTATGTGTTTTTTACAGATCTCAGAACAAACAGCAACTTTTGCTTTATAAAATATTAAGAGACTGGTTCTTATAACCGAAGAGAAGAGTGTTTACAGCGCGGTACGCACTGAGTCCTTATATAAAACAGATACGCTTCATCTTTAAAGGGTTAATACACAAAATTCTACATTTAAAAGAAATAAAACCCTGCCTATTTTACGGCTATCACAATCAGTTTTCTATGCCAGAAGAAGAATTAAATATGAGCTAAAGCCTTCCAAACTAATTACACAACATATTACTGCTGCATCCAGACTTCGGACTAGACCTGGTGTAAACATTCTATGCTGCTCAACTCCTTGCTATTCAAACAATTCTCATATCTCAAATCCAATACATCAACATGCACCTGAACATAATATGGAAAACACTGACACATTTAGCATGCCCACTCCCTGTCAAAAATTCACACTGAGAGCACTTCACATAAATTCTATTATGTCGTCTTTTGTTAAATCCTGTGAAGGAACATGTCACTTGGTCTGCTGGGCACCATCTTTCCATGCCTACTTGAACGAATGGCCAGTGAAATCATTATTAGCGGGAAAGTTTCTGAAAAAAATGGACTAGGATATCTTCCTGACTTAACTGAAATGAGTCACAATAACCTACTCACATGACAGACAATGGTAAAATTTGCAGGGTTGTCAGACCACCTTGCAATGTTGCCTGATTTAATATGCACCCATCAAATAAAGAAATCATACAAACCAACAACATACACACAAGTTAGGAAATTAAGAACTATTTCTTTCCTTTCCAAGCTAGCACACACATGATATACACACCACATGCAATCTATGTGATTCTGTGTAAATCCTCACAACAAAGGGGTAAGCTGCGATTTGTTTTTAACTTTTTTACTATCTTCATATTTTTTAAACATGAAATTAACAGCAGCTAAAGCTATTAATCTCAAATGCACAAGAGAATATAAATGAGAACAACACGATCAGTCGATACTGTATATATATACACACACACACACACACACACACACACACACACACATACACGCAGTGAGCCCAAAGCCCCTGTGCATTTGTTGGAAGTAGTGTATAGTAGTGGAAGTTGCAACAAATGTACAGTGCCTATGGTTACAGTAAGTGTTGGAAGTGACCCCTATGGAAATGTGACAGACAGCATCCTGTGAGGAAATGTCACTACACTCCTAACTTCCACCAAAAGTTTATGAGAAAAATCTTTCCAGATTGTGAACTGCTCAACCATTCAGATTATGAACGTGGCTTATTTAATGCCAGCTGTGCATTTCTGTGTTGTCAGAGTGAACTTATCTGAGAACAGTCTTACCCAGTATCAAGTCACACAAATGTCACGAAATTGGCTAAATTCAGATATTAAATAACACCTTTTGAAACAAATGATCCACATGTCACTGTAAGGATAGCCTGTTTCTGGGGCTCAGTCAGCATACGACTGTATTCAGCGTATAAAATTTTAATCATTTAATTATTTTTGTTGTAAGGGTCCTAAAAATGAAACAGGTAAAGAATTTTCAATGAGACAAACTAGAGAATGGTACTTGGAATACAAAGACTTGTCGGAACGTAACGATAATTAGTTCAAGGTCCACTACGTACACAAGCAAACATACCCGTAACATAAATATGGAAGCAGACATAAGATTATTAACAGTAGACCCCGTGTTTTACACGTTCCGTACACTTACCTGTGGTTGTATCACCACGCCCTCTTGCAAAATGTATTGTCACAGCTCAGAACAAATGTCTTTGCATTACTTTCACACACACACAACACCACCACCACCATTTTCAATATCGGCACACCTTGTTCAGTTACTTTACGTTCGCAGGTAGCACCACCATACGGTTAACAGACACAAGACATTAGGTCTATGCCCTTTCCATTTTCAGTGCGTATACAATTTAGGCGTTAGGATTTCAAGCACTGCGGAAATACTTATTAGTTGGATTTGTGTCGAAATGTTACAGAGCGACACTAAACGTGCAGACGACAACAATGGCTGACTACCTTGAACAGGGATACTTGTAGCAACAACCTTCACACATGACAGCACCGCACGCAGGTTAATACCTCCAGATAGGCAACGCTGTATTTCGACTGTTACTCGTGCACCGTACTGCCATCTTCTCGTCGAAGACAAATACCATGATCATCAGCGCCACTAGATCAAAGGCAACACTTTTCGCTCCTACGTGATTCTTAACCACTTTCGTGCTTTACCCTTTAAGTTTCACAAACAAACAAGAATTACCTACTTACCTACCTACCAAACTAACTGACTAACTACATGGCGCAGAGGCCTTCTTGAAAAGCTAAGAGTTTCTCAGCTAGTCAAGAAATTCCCCGTATTTTATGCAACCCGGAGGTTCATCACCGCATTCACAAGAGCCCGCCACTTGTCCCTATCCTGAGTCAGCTCAATCCAGTGCATGCCCCCCCTTCCCACTGCTTGAAGATCCATTTTAATATTATCCTCCCATCTATGCCTGGGTCTCCAAGTGTCGCCTTCCCTCAGGTCTCCCCACCAAAATCCTGTATGCGCCTCTCTTTTCCCTCATACGTGCTACATGCCCATCCATCTCATTCTTCTCAATTTGATTACCCAAATAATATTTGGTGAGGAGCTCAGGTCATTAAGTTCCTCGTTACGTAGTCTTTTGCACTCCCCTGTTGCCTCGTCCCTCTTAGGCCCAAATATCCTCCTCAGCACCCTATTCTTGAACACCCTCAGTCTTTGTTCCTCCCTCGCTGTGAGAGACCAAGTTTCACACCCATACAAAACAACAGTTAAAACTGTAGTTCTGTATACCCTAATCTTTGTGTTTTTGGGTAGCAACCTGGAAGACAAAAAATTCTGCACCGAACAATAGCAAGCATTCCCCGACTTCCATCTGCTCTTAATTTCTTCATGAATGGAGTTTCGATTCGTTAGGGTTGCTCCCAAATTCTTGAATTCTTCCACCCTTTCAAAGGATTTATTACCTATCTTTAAGTTGTGATTGTGTCCTGCATTCTGATTTCAAGACGTGACCATGTACTTAGTTTTCTCAGCATTTACTTCTACACCAATCTCCTTACTAGCAATCACTAAATCTTCTGCATTTTTCCTTATACTATGCATGCTTCTGCCCAATATATTAACATCATCAGCATAAGCCAGAAGCTGATGTGTGCCATTGAATTTCATGCCCTCCTGGTTTGCCTGAACCCTCCTAATGGCACATTCTAAAGCAAAGTTGAAAAGCAATGGCAAAAGAGCACCTCCTTGTTTCAAGCCATTCTTAATAGGAAATGTGTCAGACAGATGTTTGCCTACCCAAACTCTGCTATACCTTTCACTTAGACACATTTTTATTAACCTTACTAGTTTCATGGGGATACCAAACTCAATGAGAATATTATACAAGACCTCCCTCCTAACTGAATCATAGGCTTTCTTGAAGTCTATAAATAGCTGATGCACTGCCTCATTGTATTCCCATTTTTTCTCAAGTATTTGACGAATGCTGAATATATGATCAGTAGTTGACCAGTTACGTCAAAATCCACACTGATGATCCCCAATAATTTCCTCTCCATATGGAGTTAACCTTGACAAAAGAATGTTGGATAGAATTTTGTATGTAGCTGACGAAAGTGATATGCCTCGATAGTTACTACAATCTCTTTTATCACTCTTTTTATAAAGAGGCACAATTACTGGCTCCTTCCATTCCTCAGGCAACTCCTCCTTATTCCAAATAGAAATAATAAGTTTATTGATCTCAGACCGAATTATCCTACTGCCCTGCTTTAATCAATTCTGCTGGAATCTGATCAATACCTAGTGATTTGTCTTTTTAGCTTTTCAATAACCATCTCAACCTCAAAGGCACTGGGCTCAGGCACTAGTGGCTCCCGTATGTACTTCAGTCTGCCCAACATCATTAACCCCGTGTATATTCAACAGCTGGGAGAAATTATTCCTCCACCTAGCCAAAATACTGTTTGAGTCTGCAACCAGGTCACCCTTCTCATCCTTTACTACATTAGTTCTAGGCTGGCACCCCCTCTTAAACTCATTGATACCCCTACACAAGTCTCTGATATTCTTGTTCTTACTGTTTGTTTCAAGTTCTAGCTTCATGTCTTACATTTTGCAGATCTCCATTATTTTGGTTTGGATTCTGTAACCACTGAATTTTAGCCTGCTTCCTTTTCTCTAAAAATTGTGCACATTCTGCATCACACCATGGTTTATGCTGTTTCTGTTCACGCAGACCTAGACTCTCTTAGCTAAGATTTTGATATTCTCTTTAATGTCTTCCCAAGCCCTATTTATGTCCTCACTAACATTTAAATTTTCCAAAGCTGCAAACCTGTTTCAGATCTTAAGCTGATACTATTTCCTAACCTCTAGGTCACTTAGCTTCTTGAGATTAAATCTCTCTGCATCAACCTTCTGTGCTGCTTGTTTGCTTACTGCCAATCTTTCCCTAATTTTTGCCACCACCAGGTAGTGATCAGTATCACAGTCAACTCCCCTGAAAGATTGCACATCGAGTATACTCGAATGCCATCTCCTATCTATCAATATGTGATCGATCTGATCGTAAGTCTTCCCGTCAGGAGAGGTCCAGGTGCATTTATGAATGTTTCAGTGTCGGAACATCATGCTCTTAACAACTAGATTCTTTGATGTGGCAAAGTTTACTACGCTAACACCATTATCATTACCATCCTGATGTAAACTCTCGTTCCCAATAGTCGGTTTGAAAGTATCCTCTCTCCCCACTTTTGCACTAAAATCTCCTTACAAAATTTTCATATGGTACTTAGGAAAATGATAAAAACCCCTTCTAATTCCTCATAGAAACTGTCCTTTGAATCATCACCTTTCTCTTCTGTTGGTGCATGCTTATTCAGAACAATGATATTACACCAGCGGCCTCTCAGCACTATGTATGACATCCCATCACTAACAAACTCCACTCTCTTGATTGCCGATACTATTCTCTGGTGTACAAAAAAGCCTGTTCCCAATTGATGATTTTCCTGCCCTTTGCCATAGAAAACAGTATACTCCCTGGCTCTTACAGTCCTTTCTTTGTCCCACCTAACCTCCTGTACACCCACTAAATCTAACTTATACTTAGCCAATTCTCTGGCCACTGTCATAAGTGACCCTGATCTACACATGCTCCTCACATTCCATGTTCCAAAACTCATGTCCCTTTTCCATAGCTGGGGTTGTACCAAAGAATCGGTCCAGGTCTGAGGCTTCGCTGACTTGTAACATAATTTTTTTATGGTGAGGAATTGTTAGCACCTCGCCCAACTCACAAGCTGGAGGACACCCCCCCCCCACCCCCCCCCCCCCCGCGCGCCGCGCCGCGGGGGAGCAACTATGTTGTAGGACCCACAATGATACAGGGGTCCCCCCCCCC